>CAJHNH020000442.1:77500-134560 GCA_905116865.2 Candidula unifasciata | reverse complement strand
ATTGTAGGGAGGGGGAGAGAGAGGGAGGGAGAATATAGCTACCACCTCTATCAATCAAAATCAAAAGTTGATTAAGTATTGGTGTGTCCTTGGGTCTATAGGTGTGTCCTTGGGTCTATGGGTGTGTCGTTTACTATGGGTGTGTCGTTGGGTCTATGGGTGTGTCGTTGGGTCTATGGGTGTGTCCTTGGGTCTATGGGTGAATCCTTGGGTCGATGGGTGTGTCCTTGGGTCTATGGGTGTGTCCTTGAGTCTATGGGTGTGTCCTTGGGTCTATGTGTGTGTCCTTGGGTCTATGTGTGTGTCCTTGGGTCTATGTGTGTGTCCTTGGGTCTATAAGTGTGTCCTTGGGTGGGAGAGCATTTGCCCGAGAAGCGAGGAATCAACATTGTGCAAACAAGTAAACTAGATCTGCGTGGATAGAAACTAGATCTGCGTGGATAGAAACTAGATCTGTGTGGATAGAAACTAGATCTGTGTGGATAGAAACGAGATCTGCGTGGATAGAAACGAGATCTGCGTGGATAGAAACGAGATCTGTGTGGATAGAAACTAGATCTGTGTGGATAGAAACGAGATCTGCGTGGATAGAAACGAGATCTGCGTGGATAGAAACGAGATCTGCGTGGATAGAAACTAGATCTGCGTGGATAGAAAAGTGTTCACCTGACAGTGCACAGCCAGGGAACTATCACAGTTTAGATCTACTGCTGCCAACCTTTCATGTTGGCTTGGGACCTTTCCAGTGACTTTAGAATCTGTGGGTTTAGGCACATTGAGCTCCCCCGCCTTCCCATCTCCAATTTGTAAGAGAGCTGTCCACCAGCCCCACATATCCAATTTGTAAGAGAGCTGTCCACCAGCCCCACATATCCAATTTGTAAGAGAGCTGTCCACCAGCCCCACATATCCAATTTGTAAGAGAGCTGTCCACCCGCCCACATATCCAATTTGTAAGAGAGCTGTCCACCAGCCCCACATATCCAATTTGTTAGAGAGCTTTCCACCCGCCCCCACATATCCAATTTGTTAGAGAGCTGTCCACCCGCCCCACATATCCAATTTGTAAGAGAGCTATCACCCGCCCCACATATCCAATTTGTGTTAGAGAGCTGGTCCACCCGCCCCACATATCCAATTGTAAGAGAGCTGTCCACCAGCCCACATATCCAATTTTAAGAGAGCTGTCCACCAGCCCCCATATCCAATTTGTAAGAGAGAGCTGTCCACCCGCCCCACATATTTCAATTGTAAGAGAGCTGTCCACCAGCCCCACATATCCAATTTGTAAGAGAGCTGTTTTTCCACCCCCGCCCCACATATCCAATTTTTAGAGAGCTGTCCACCAGCCCCACATATCCAATTTGTAAGAGAGCTGTCCACCAGCCCCACATATCCAATTTGTAAGAGAGCTGTCCACCCGCCCCACATATCCAATTTGTTAGAGAGCTGTCCACCCGCCCCACATATCCAATTTGTAAGAGAGCTGTCCACCCGCCCCACATATCCAATTTGTAAGAGAGCTGTCCACCCGCCCCACATATCCAATTTGTAAGAGAGCTGTCCACCCGCCCACATATCCAATTTGTTTAGAGAGCTGTACCACCCGCCCCACATATCCAATTTGTAAGAGAGCTGTCCACCAGCCCCACATATCCAATTTGTAAGAGAGCTGTCCACCCGCCCACATATCCAATTTGTTAGAGAGCTGTCCACCCGCCCCACATATCCAATTTGTAAGAGAGCTGTCCACCCGCCCCACATATCCAATTTGTTAGAGAGCTGTCCACCAGCCCCCACAATATCCAATTTTGTTAGAGAGCTGTCCACCCTCCAATTTGTAAGAGCTAAGCTATCCACCCCAGCTCCAATTTGTAAGAGCTAAGCTCCCATTTGTAAGAGCTAAGCTATCCACCCCAGCTCCAATTTGTAAGAGCTAAGCTATCCACCCCAGCTCCAATTTGTAAGAGCTAAGCTATCCACATCCGACTCAAATATTTAAGTTTTCTCTTCAAGTTTTTGTTTGTAGTATCATATTAACTCAGATGTTATTATGTGTATGTGCTATTCATCTTGTTACTACTGTTAGCACTATTATTGACTTAATAAGGTTTAGATTCACCTAATTCTTGAGCCCACAGCCTCCGTAAATGTGTAAGATGGTTCAACTCTCTCAATAATATTGCATTGGTAGCACATAACTGATACATCTGTATGTTGTTTGGGAATACAATGAGAAAGACAGTGCAGGTAACATACACTACATATTTCTTAAGATTTGACAGAGACATCACGGAGAGACTACAGCACACAGCGTGTACTTCCGCGTATTGGCCAAGTAACTAAACTTAACAACTCGCCTGTATGTCTGGTCGTCTCCATAAGTCTCAACGATTGCAACTTTGGGCTCCAAACTGTCAGTGCTGGCACTGCGCAACTTCTGCGCCGGGTTGTTGGGTTTGTACAAGCTTCCAGATTTCACGGACATTGTCTCAACAGCGTTTCAAATCGCAACCACAACACTTAAGTTAAAACCAGCAACCACACGCCGACACAAGGGAAGACTCCAATCATCGGCTAGGCTAATCCTCTGTGATGATAGTAACAACACGCGAACTGATACTAGAATTATCAATTATCCTACCTTACAGGGTATCAGTAACTTAAATAACAATAATAATCCGATAGTAAGTATGAAAATAACGATAAAATATATAGATCCTTTCGTGAAATATGTTTTTCATGACGACTGTGAAGTCAAACCGACGCCATATTGTATTTGACTAAACACAATTAGGTGACCCAGTTTCACCTGAGTGACGCAGGTAAGGGCCCCAGCTCTGCGGCTACACGTTTGGTGTTTACTCACCCGTGAAGTAACTGGCAAGGATGAGAGGCCCATATTCCCGGGTACTGTGTGGTGTGGAGGAGAGAGGCAAATTCCTGGGTTTGTCTGGTTTGTCCAAGTCTTTCTTTTGAATGCCTCTTTGGTTACTCCAGTCTTTGTAAACACACAGGGGAATGGGGTTTCACACGCTTGTTTTGAGGCAAGAATATTTGTCGACGTGGTTAAGTCGTTCTTCTTCCTTTTTCTGTTCAGCATTCTATTGCTGAGAACAGCGGAAAGTTCTGGTTGTTCGTTCACCTCTGGTCTTGTTCCAGAACCTACATTTTGTGTGCATATTTGTTTTACAGACCTGGTTTACCTGTAGGCATACCGTTCTTTCCTCGCCTCTCATGCAGATGCACTTTCAGCTTTCAAGAAAATCCCATCATTAGTCGCCTTTTACGACACGCTTCTTAGCGGGCAGTGGGTCTATTATGGTTCTTATAAAATGAGGTCAGAAAGGCCACACTGAGGTTATAATCTTCCAACACTATAACGTTTAACAAATATGTGTAATATACTATGGCATTATGAAACTCACATTGTATTTCTTATGTCGAATCAGTACTGTTGTTAGGGGACGGAACAACTGAGAACAACTAAGGCAGTTACTTATAAACTACAAACATTCATTAGCTGGTGCCTGCGCAGAATATTGACAATTAAATGGTATGACAGAAAGACATATCTTGACCTTTAGGAGAGAACTAAACAAGTTCCAGTGAACTAAGAGGTGAAGAAAAGACGCTGGCGTTGGATTGGACACATGTTGAGAAAACCTGAGAACAATATAACTTTCCCAGGACAGCCCATCCTGGTACCCATTTTAGGCTGGGTCGACCTGCGACGTCCCATACCACGCATAACGCATTGACGGCTATAGCCACTGCCAGTCAGCGAGATCTGGATCGCAAATTGTTCATCCCCACACCGCTTAATGGCAC
The DNA here is from genome assembly GCA_905116865.2 of Candidula unifasciata. Taxonomy (NCBI): domain Eukaryota; kingdom Metazoa; phylum Mollusca; class Gastropoda; order Stylommatophora; family Geomitridae; genus Candidula; species Candidula unifasciata. Next base: position 130,729 of record CAJHNH020000442.1, on the reverse strand, counting down.
AAGTGATTTATGATGATGATGATTGAGTGTTACGTTGTCACCGAAGCTACAGAGTTCATGTTTTGTGTGACTCTCTTGTCAGATGGCTAGCGAGTGTGCTGAAAGAGGCCGAGCCAGATGAGATGGAACCCAGATGGCAAAGAAATCAATTCTCTCGAGATTAAGCTTAACTTGAGACTACAGGAGAGTTGGCTATCTGTCGGTAGCAAGAATCTCGACCGTTAATGAACAGGATTCCGGGGGGGGGGGGGGAGTGGGGGGGGGGTAAACTAGATGACTGGGACTCACGAGCAGCAGCTACCACATCTCCTGCAGCTTCCTCCATTTTATTTGATCGTGAGTCCCAGCCATCTAGTTTAGGATACTCTCGGCAGTGGCGGTATAGTCGACGGAAAGAGGTAAACAGTTTACATATGGCTGAGGCCCTGTTAGTATATTTTCTTAGCCTCCATAATTAGGGACCGTTATTCGGAGGATAACCTGTCTATCGAATGGTGGTTTTTTTGCCAGGTCCTTTTTCAGTTATGTTTAAAAAAAAATGTTTTTAACGTTAGCACAATGACGACTATTGAACAGCATTAAAGGTCTATGGTTAATTAAGCACCAGCAAGGAAATGAAAATGTAAATTTTGAGAGCATTCATCTTTTCTGTAGTAACGTACGGATGTGAGTCGTGGACTGCCTCCCCGTCCCTAAAAAAGAAAATATGGGATTTGGAGCTGAAATGTTATGGAACGATTTTCAGAACACCATGGACAAAGAAAGAAGAAGGAAAAAAAAAGAAATCCTGACATTTGAAAATGTGACAGAGTGCCAAAGGCTGTTAATAATTTTGGTTTGGCTGCACGCGAACCAAAATCTGCCAAGTTCGTGAGAAAAGGACGGGAGAGGAAAAATCGTCTCTTAGCTCTCTCTCTCTCTCTCTCTCTCTCTCTCTCTCTCTCTCTCTCTCTCTCTCTCTCTCTCTCTCCCTGTCTCTGTCTCTCACGGCTCAATAACATGTAGTTTTGTTTTCCGTCACGAAACCGTACTTAGTTTTTAGCGCCATGCGTGGGGAAACTGAGTGAAGAGAGATCTTCTTCTTTCTTCTTCTTCACGTTCACCAGCTGTAAACTCTGGCGGAAGGTTCTGGTTGCTCGTCCACTACTGAACTGCAGTCCTGCTCCAGAACCTGAGTGTTGCGTGTGCATCAGTTTTACAGATCTCATTCTCTTGAATACAGACTGTTGGTTCCTTGCCTCTCCGGCAGATGCACTCCGACTTCAAAGGAAGCTTCCCAATTAGTCGACTCTTACGACATGCTTTTGGGGAGGCAGTGGGTCTATTCTTGTTTCCCCCACAATGGGGCCCCGGAACCCACACGGGGGTGAAGAGAGATGATTTGTCTGACTGATTACAGTGTTGGTATATTTCAATGGTTAGACGGTATTAGATTGTAATTTTTTTTTCCAGCTGTTAAACTGTGTTTGATCTAGATATCAGTGTTTATCATCGCTGGGAGATATTTTATTTCAGGTATCTAGAAGCAAACTTCTATCGTCGCTACATGAAGTGATAAACAGCACCGTGTCTCGGAAAATGGAATATTTTGGTCAGATAAAGTGCCATAGCGGATTGTAAAAAATAATAGCACAAGGCATGGCACCAAGGAGAGGCAGGAGCCGACTAATACGAAGATGGGCATAGGATGTAAGTAACTCCTTGAATATAGAGGTACATGAGGCGGGAGAGCTGGCGAGAGACGAAGTTTCATTCAATCAAACCGTGATGAGAGCGACGTTCTGCTAAGCAGCTGCTACATGATGATGAGTCGCCAGATAATTTATAACAGTAAATACAAATATCCACTGATGCGCACCTCTACAGTGGAAATGGCACTACATATATTCTTCTCCTGCTTTCTCTCCTTCCATCCAACACGGTTCTCGGCTTCCACAAGTCCACCTCAAACCTGAATCATTCATGTCCAACTGGGCTCACATATTGACATCTCAGTAGAAGCCAATCCAGAGAATTGCTTCCCAAACGTAATTCATCACTGAGTATGTCCTTCTAGGGCTCTACATTCTTCAGTTTCCTAGCCATATGAATTAAGGAAGATCGATCTTTGCGACTATCAGTATGTCAGTTAGAGTTACAATTTTATTGCAGCCAGGTCACCCCATGACTTCTGGTTCCTGTGCCAATAAAAAGCCACCAAAAAGGCTATTCGCCATCCTATGTGAAAAGTCAAAATTACAGCAGTCCCAACAAAATTCAGTAACCCACATACGTAACAAATGCATAAGGCAGCCGACTCTTTGCGATAAATTCGTTAACATATGATATCTGTAAAAACGGAGCGGTCTTTTTTTTTTAAATTTGTATATTTTCTTGCTACCCTAGTGAAGTGTTCTCTGTAAGCATGTCTTATGGAAAATAGCATACCATTCACAAAAAAGAATCCAGCATTCGTCTGACGGCAGCTGAATTATAGTTTTTGAGAACAATGAAAAGAATACCAACAAGAGCGGCAACACAAACAAAATATTAGAGTGGGAGGGGAGAGAAAAAATTGTGAGGGGAAAGGGTGAACTCATTCACACTCTTTTCTAACAGGTTGGCGTCAAGGAAGCTAAGCATAGTCTGCTTCTTTTGTCGTCTCACTGATACCAGGTTGTAGCCCAGTGTCGTGGTTATGTCGTTTCACTGATACCAGGTTGTAGCCCAGTGTTGTGGTTATGTCGTCTTACTGATACCAGGTTGTAGCCCATTGTCGTGCTTTTCTGTATTTATCTTTTGCTTCTCGGGTGGCTTGGCTGATGGATTTGTTCATCTTTTTGCAATTTTCTGTTACACCATATATACATCTCTTTTTTGTTCTTCCTGTCGCCTTCCTCTCATATGTTCTGCTGTAAAAAGTTTAATATGCAGTTTCGTCTGCCTGCAGTTGTCACTGGGTGGCTGAACCATTTCATTTTTTGTGTGTCAGTATAAACCAGACACTGTCACATTCCAACTGTCTCTCTAATACTGGTATTTGTAGCCCTGTCTCTTCTTGGATTGTTAGTGACCCTGCGGAGACAGCGCAATTCTATATGTAATTTTTTTCTGTTCTAGAGACATATTCACAGTCCATATTTTGCACTGATAACATAAGATTAAAGGAGTTTTTTTTTTTACTTTGCTTAAGGGCATTTTCAACTTCAGATTCCAGTATCTTAGGTTCTATATCTTTTGCAGATTTATTTTGGTATGGTACTTCATCCGGTGTTCCATATTTTAACACCCACTGAAATATTCCTTCCATCTGTTTTCAATATCTTGACTTCTGGTGAGTGCTTTCTCACTCTTGCTGTTAATAACAGTGGAGGGGTTAAACTTGTCTTCTCTCAGTCTCATTGCTTTGACACTTTTGTAAAACTGTCTTAGTGACTCAGTGCAAAATGTGGCTTCCTGATCTCCAGTCTGCTCAAGATTATGATTTTGCTGCTTTCGCTTTGCCTCTGCAGTCTCTTCTCGCTTTTCTATAGCTGTTGTAGTCTACATCTGATTTTGTCTTCAGCCACTTTTAGCAACATTTTTTTCTCGACCTGAATAGAAATTTTGACATCTTCTGGTCTAAGCGCTGAATAATAGTATCAGTCGTAATAATCAAATGATTAAAATAACGCTGAACGTGTCGCATGGCTCAGACAACACAAAATGTGTGCGCAGCAACACCGGCTTTATAAAAACCTCGAGCGCTCATATTTTGCCAACGGCTCCGTTCACTATTTCTGGCTGTGCGCATGTGGTTGCGATATTCGCACGGATTTAGTTTATCTATAAATGATGTTCATTCAGACATATATATATACTGAAATATAGAGATAGACGTGTACTGAAGTGCAGTTCTATATTTGTGCTATAAAATGTTGTGTAATATGATATGTAGCGATAATAAATATTGAAAGAAATATTAATGACGAGTAATACTGGTGCAGAGGCAAACACATTCACCTGTCGACTTGGTGAGCATGCTTTCGAATTCCTTTTTTTTCGCGGTTCCAGTTGGGGGAAAGCAAGAATAGACCTACAGCCTTCCTAAAAAGCGTTTCTTAAACTGTACTAATTAGGGCTGCTTCTCTCGAGGCCAGAGTGCGTCTGTTTGATGGAGGAGGAGCAAACAGTCTGCATACAAATAAGCCAGATTTGTAAAACGGATGTGCACGCAAACTCAAGTATTGGAACAAGACTGAAGTCCAGAGGTTGACGAACAGCCAGAACTTTTCGCTAGATCTGACATCAAGAATAATTCCTATCAATCTGTGATTGTAAAGAAAAATAATAAGATATTTCAGGTCGGCAAAGACTTAAATGGGTAACGTGAAATCTTCGGGGAAATAAAGGTGGCAGCTTGATGTTGACTAAGTCGTCTATGAAGATCTGAGACATTCATAATAAACTCAACACACACACACACACACACACACACACACACACACACACACACACAAATATACACATCGACTTCATCGTCTTTGAAGATATGAGACAGTCACAATAAACTCACCACACACACTCACACAAACACACACACTGATGACATTGTCTATGAAGATATAAGACATTCGCAATAAACTCATCCCACACACGCACATACTTGATCACTAACATGTGGCGTGTCGGTAAGCGTAGGCTGTCAATTTTCGCCACTCTCACAGGATAGCTAGAATAGCGGATCGGATCAGTGTTCTTGTCCATCCATACAGCCAAGCCATCCCGCTACATGTCTCTTCAAATCTCCCTCGCTCTCTTTGTATCAACTTTACCAGTTGTTTCCTAGGTTATTCTCTCTGTCTCTCTGTCTCTCTCTCACATACAGCACACACACGTAACAGACACCACACACACAATAAACAGACTTGTCTCAGGAGCCCAACGACAGTGCCACAAACCGTCGACTATTCTGCTATTGTAACTGGTGAAAGGAAGACTAGGGGATAGGAAGAAAAGAACGAGTACTTTAAATCATAACACTACATCGTGTACTGCTCTAATACTATACTATACTATACTATACTATACTATACTATACTATACTATACTATACTATACTATACTATACTATACTATACTATACTATACTATACTATACTATACTATACTATACTATACTATACTATACTATACTATACTATACTATACTATACTATACTATACTATACTATACTATACTATACTATACTATACTATACTATACTATACTATACTATACTATACTATACTATACTATACTATACTATACTATACTATACTATACTATACTATTCTATACTATACTATACTATACTATACTATACTATACTATACTATACTATACCATACCGTACTGTACTGTACTGTACTGTACTGTACTGTACTGTACTGTACTGTACAGTACTGTACAGTACTGTACTGTACTGTACTGTACTGTACTGTACTGTACTGTACTGTACTATACTATACTATACTATACTATACTATACTATACTATACTATACTGTACTGTACTGTACTGTACTGTACTGTACTGTACTATACTATACTATACTATACTATGTTAGGTAACTGCACTTAGCACAACAATAAAGATAGAAACGTGTCCCTGCAGCGTGGCACCCGAAAATGCTGAGTATGTGCTCCAACACTGTCAACTGTTTGCTGAATACAGGGACGCAACCTGATCTATTCAAACCACATTGAAGACAAAAACTGTATGTTACACGAGGACGATATGGACTGCACGATAGCTTACACAGAGGCTACCAGCCTCCCGACATAAGGATAAAAAAAGATAAAGAAGATAGTCATTTGTGAATAAAAAGAAGAAGAAGAAGAAGAAGAGGTAGCAGCAACAGTAGTAGTAGCAAAAAAAGAAAAAAAAAATAAGAAGAAGAAGAAAAATAAGAAGAAGAAGAAATAATAATAATAAAAGTGATGAGGTGGAGACGGAGAATTAAAGTCATTTTGTTTTGGAAATAAAAATATATGATATTCTACAAAGGGAACCCTGCTTGGTCTCGAGGCAAGGCGTCTGCCTCTAATGCTAGAGGTTGCGGGTTCAATCCCCGGTAAGGGCTTAGCTTTGTTCACATGGACTTAGACTTCTAGTAATTCCCCCTGGTCTGTGAGATCGGACGCCCGTGTGCATTGTTGGGCATGTTAAAAAAAAATTTTAGCAGTTGGAAAACGAAAAAAGTAGCTTAACGGCGCTGCCCGTGAAAAGTTTGGAGTTAAAAATCTACCTAAAGTATTGCAGGATCCTCGCCGGTGCTACAGAGCCTGTGCAATGTGCTAAGCTTCGTCGGACTCAGACTTGAGTTAGAAGAAGAACCGAGCAGTTATGGGTTACTGCCTGTGTGCCATGATGTTGGTCTGGTGTTTAAAACCTCAGAACCTCAAACCTCTACAAACACAACATATTGATCAAGCGTGTATGCCTCCGTGCTTGACTAATTAGCCTAGTAATCACTATGATAAAGTAAACATTAAAATGCCTACGTTCCCTAGTATGTACTTTTATTTTTCCATTGCGCCTTTGGATTCGACAATAATTACAAAAACCAAGTTTGGACATCAAACAGGCAAATCTGGCAGCTGTTGCTGAATTTTGTTCGCAATTGTTCTTAAACATCTTTATCCTCTATGGTGAATTCATCATCATCATCATCATCATCATCCCGTAACACCGCATAACCTTGAGCCTTCAGCTGCTGTTGATTGTCCGATCACATGTACATCCAACATTACATTCTAATTACATTTTTCATTACAATTTCGTTGAAGTAAGCTGTTTGTAATATTTGAATACATGTTTTATTATACTCAATGTTAAAAGACGTATATGAATAAAAAATGTTGATACTTTAAAAAAAAAATCGTTATATTTACGTTTAATAAAAATATATTTTAAAGTCGTATTTAAAAAAAAAAAAAGGGGAGGGGTGGGGGCGGAAAAAAAGGGGGGGGGGGGGGGGGGGGGTTCTTTTGAAACTAAATCTGGTCTTTGTAAAAATGGCACAAGTTAGGTCTGACTTACTGAGTTCGTGGCAACACAGAGGAGCCAGAATCGGAGAATAACGGTTCGGTTCTGATAAATCAGTGGAGGTTGTTTGTGACAACATTCTGTGAATTTGTTTTGAAAACGTTGGGTTGGATACACATTTCAACATTTTGATCTCACAACTTCACCATGGAACAGATTATGGATCATACTTGTTTGTTCTGCCATTTTACCAGGCGTCTTCTCCGCAGGTAAGGAAGTCAATCGAGAAATAAATATGAACTCACATAGTCCATGTCTGTTTGTGAATGAGACAGACAGACTCGAAGACAGACAAAACCATTCATATTCTTCATTTATAAATATAAGTATAGACACACTTATAGACAGACTGACAGAAAGGCAGGTACATAAACAGATAGGAACACAAATAGATAGACAGAGAGACAACCAGACAGACAGACATCCCAGGGGCTCGGCACTACAGTAATAAATATGAAAGTATAAAGTGGTATCTATGTAGGTAACGTGATGCGAGAAGAGCAAATCGTCGAAACAGAGATAAATCTGTACACGTGTTTGGTCACATGGTATGGGCGAGATAAGGACACAGTGAACTATGACCCCCTACGCTTTCTGCCCAGCACATGATGATGACTGACGTAGCTGTCATCGTTCCCACACCTGCCTCTTATGTGCAAATCTGTGGCGTCGCATTGTGGGCGAAAGGTTTCGAATTTCGAGGTCTTTTTAAGAACCCGCAACCAGACAAATTCTCTAGAAAGTTTGCATGTGAACTGAGTGGCCCCATAAACACCTATTGAAGTTCATTTTATAGAATTTCACATTGTTTTTTAACGTATCAACAGGTTTGCCATTCAGTACAGTATTACTTATATTACTGTTGTTATTATTATGGAGTTGAACAAGGCTGAAGCACCCTTTTCCCAACTGTGGATTAGCTAGTTAACGCGCCTCAGATGTGTCTCCCCTCTGTGTGCGAGAGTCGGCTTTACGAGTTCCAGTGTACCAGGATCGATACACACGGTGGTGGTCCTTTTTTTAAATTCACCCCCCCCCCCCCTCTGGCACTCTGAGATTTCGTGAGAGAAAGCGGGAGAGGGGAGCGGGGTGGGGAGGGTATTCTGTCCAGAAGTAGAAAGGTGTTAAGGTGTAAGGTAAACACCGACAAACACCAACTGTAATCGTAACACCCCCCCCCCCCCCTTTCCGATTTCCCCCACCCCATAATATTGGATATTTTCGGGTCCCCCCACGAAATCTCCAAGTCCCGGAGATGAAGTGAATAAAAAGAAAAGTACTACAATGTCTAGGCTGTTGTTGGAGTCTCCCATCTCAAGGGACACATACAGATATTTCTACTTCTTCACATCCACCAGTTAAATTCATGCGGAAAGTCCTGGTTGCTCGAACAGTTCTTGTTTTTCTTATTGGCATTCACAGACTGTAAACTCAGGTAGAAAGCCTTTGTTTTTCATCCACTTCTGGACTTAGGTCTCGTTCCAGAAGTATTGCGCATAATCTCTTTAACAGTCTGCATTATTTTTGTGCAGACTGTTGGTTCCTTGCCTCTCATATTCTGGGTAGTTAGCGTCCTTTGGATATTGTCTCCGGTCATGCTTGTGTATTAGGAAACGAGCAGTTAGACAGAATGGGTGGTTGTACACCACGTGGTGGTGAATTGATGTACGACAAGCTAGAAATTGTGAGGGCTCTTTAGGAGCGAGTGAACAGTGCGGAGGCACAAGTAGATCATTTATGTCTAAGAGAATGGCGCTGCGGGGAGTTACCAGGGCATCTGACCGACGTTCGACACTCAAGGCGAAGGCGAGACGAATATACAATTAGACAGTTACTGGTGTCGTCGGAATTGGAACCCCTCGCTTGCCCCTGAAGATGTGTCCCGAGTGCTATGATGACGATTTTTGATTCAACATTAGTTAGTTGGTCGAGGTTCCAACATCATTACGGACGGGTCGTCCCATAGCTGATACATTCCTTTGTCAGCGGAGAGCACATCAGATGTCCTTCAATGTCCCATTTGAAAACGATTGAGAAACTTATCAGTCTCGACAAAATCTGAAGTTTGCACACGCATAGTAAAAATGCATAATACAGCTGTCTGATATGCCAACACTAACGGTCTCACACCGGACCAAATTTGGACCGGATGAGACCCTAAGATTTATAAAGCCCTGAGGTGCCAGCTGTTTTAAATTACACCATCAAATTTCAGAAAGCCTTTAAATATATACGCCTTTTCAATATATATGTTCGTTGCATATCCTTTACAGGACGTGGCAGAACCAACCCCAGCATTTGTTGGCTGTTGCTGTTTTTCTAGGCAAATTTTACGTTCAGTAGTTTGCCATTGCTCACTAAACAGTCAGTTCTCGGTACCACTGTGGAAACTAACGCAAGAAAAACCGCCTGCAGCTAGGACCGAACCTGGCTCCCCGGCATTACTAAGCGCGTTCGAAACGCCTACGCCACAAACGCCGCCTGCATAAATATATGTATGATGAAAATATAATTTTGTTTCATATTTATTGACATAAATTAAAAAGAACGTGTCTGCAAAATCATAAAAATCATAGAACCCCCTTAATTGCCCTCTTTAAAAAAAAATTGTATTTGTGAACAGAAAATTCGAATTTGTTGAGGCCCCTGGAGATTATGACGCCCTACGCTGCAGATTATTTAGTGCTTGACGCCCCCGCTGGGACTATTCTCACTCACCCCTAAGGGCTCACTAGCTCTCTCTCAGGGTGGAGACGGTAGCATTAGTGGTAGTGTCACAGGTCAACATCTGCTACTGCAGCCACTGCTAAAGCTAACACAATGTATCCGGATGTAGTTACTGCAGCTTGTCAACTGAACCGGTTACCTTCGCCAGGTGTTGCAAACTAATGGGCAGCAACAAATCATTGGTGACAGATTCCAATACACCGGAGATGAAGTCTGTTATACACATGTGATGATACAGATTAATGGTATTAGCTATTGTTTGAGCTATTCTCTACAGTAAAACAATACCCCTCGCATGTAGGTAATCATCATCATCAAGTGCCTTGCCAGCTGGCGTAGGCGTTCATGTATCTCCACAGATCCCGGTCTTTGGTGTTCTGGATCAGTTCCAGTGATGACATTCCTCCATGCCACTGTCTTCAGCCATCTACCATCATTTCTCGTGGTCTGCCTCTGCCTCTTCTACCAGTGATCTTTCCAGTAGTCACGATATTTTCCAATGCTCATTTTCTCATCACATGACCGAAGAAATTTCGTTTTTCTCCTTCTCAGTGTTATATATAATGTTCTACTTTAATTAGCCATTTCCAGGCAATCGTTGTTAGTTATTCTGGCAGTCAAAAGTATTAACAACATTCTTCTCAAGAACCACATCTCAATAGCCTCCAAACTCTTTTTAATTTGTTTGACTCGCTTTTAATGTAGGTAATAAAGAGAAGAAGAAAAAATCGACAGGGGAACTCTTGCGGCGAAGAAACATACATATTACACACGTACATATGAGACTTTTTAACAAAGCAGAACATCTGGGAGGAAGGCGGGAGGAAGGCCAGAAAAGATGTGGATAAATGGTGCAACAGAAACGGAAAAATCCATCAGCCAAGCCACCGGAGAAGCGCAAGACGAACACAGGGAACAAAGACACTGGACTACAACATGGTATCGGTGAGACGACAAAAGAAAGAAATCAAGAAACAAAGAAACAAACAATGTATTGATCGGCACTCAAAGAAAGAAGTAGAAAGATAGAAGGAAACATAAGACAACATGAGTTGTGTTGAGTTGAGTCAAGAATTGACATCAGAGCACTCAAGGCATTCCCATGCACGCTCCGTCCTCATCCTCAGCAGCCAGCGCAGAGTTCAAATACTGATGGTACCGTTCACAGTCTAGTTATATGTCTGTATTGCCTTTCCTCTGAGTGTAGTGAGCCGGCCAGACCCTCTTGTTACACCCAGGCGCCACATTCTCTCCTCTTCACTCTCTCTTAGCTGCTTGTTGAAGATTACGTCAAGCGCAGTGCACGTGCTACGTAGCTCCGGCGATAATTCTTTTTAGATACAAATGGAAAATGCATATGTTAAAGTTGTTACGGAGCAGGAAGTAACCGGTCACCCTAGCAGAGCCTGCCTGCTAGGGAAGAGGTAATGCACGTCCTTATGGAGTGCATAAGCCTGGCGCCGCCCCTTCCGCCGACCAGACGTCCATGTTTACGACTGCCTATCTCACTGCCATTCAGCCTCTCAGCACATAGATCCACCTTAGGTTTGGGTTTTTTAATCGAGGATGTCTTCTCTAGATCCATTGTGTTTTGTCCCAGGACCGTAAGGATCTGCTTGAGAGGTCCTGGTCACCCCTTGAAGGATGTGCTTTCTCAGTCACTCATAACGGTCTTGACTGAAGAAAGGTTTACCAGAGCAGAGAGAGAGAGAGAGAGAGAGAGAGAGAGAGAGAGAGAGAGAGAGAGAGAGAGAGGGAGGAAGAGAGAGAGAGAGAGAGAGAGAGAGAGAGAGGACTTATCCCTACAGCCTTGAGTCTCCGTGACCTTCGACCCCATGAAACTGTAGTTATTATGACGGGATCGAACCTATCACCTCTAAACGACGACAGTACCTCGCTGCAGGAACAAGTATACTAAGTCACATGGCTAACTAGACGTACCTAAAAATGGCGTCGTTAGTATGCATGACTGTCGTACAGCTTGAATCTACAACTATGTAATACGGAAAGAGTTTGTTTCATACAGATATATATATATATATATATATATATATATATATATATATATATATATATATATATATATATATATCTATATTCTAGATCCACTATAAAGGCACAGTGTGTGTGTGTGTATGTGGGGGGAGCGGGGGGTGGGGTCTGCGTGGCCTCGAGACATGGCGTCCGCATCGAGTACTGAAGGTCGCGGGTTCAAGCCCCGGTGAATGTTGGGATTTGTTCACGTGGACTTCTAGTAATTTCCCCTAGCCTCTGGGTAGTAAGATCAGACGCCCGTTTGTATTGTTGCGCATGTAGAAATGTCCTTTGGCAGTTGGAAATTGAAAATGTTAGCCTAACGGCGCCCCACGGCCAGTCTGGAGTTAAAAATTTACCTAAAGTATTTCAGGATCCTCACCGGTGCTACGGAGTTGGTGCACTGCGTTGTGTCAAAAGAGGTGATGAACACTTATGGGTTACTCCCCTTGTGCCATGATGTTGATGCGTCGTCTAAATCTAAATCTAAATCGGACCCGCGACCCCATTCACTAAAAATAGACTTGGAATAAAATCCCATCGAAACCATTATGGGGTGTGGGGAAAAGAAGAAGGGGGAGTGGGAGGTAGGCATGCTAGTGAAGTTTTATATTTTGGGTTTTTACTTACGAAATCATAACAGCTAGATAAAGATTAAAATTACAAATCCAATGGTACCTGATTTAAGCCTGTAAGTCGATTCTAAGCGGAGATATTAAAATTTTAGTGGCGGACACCACAACAGAAAATTTGTAGTGGAAATAAAAAAAAAACATGGCTTCCCGGCTGCGACCCAGTGAGATGAAATGACTCAATGTTTGATTTTACTGCCATAACTTTTTTTTTTCTGAACGAATCCCTTAGCAACCACATATTGCTGGAAGCGGGACAGTTAGACCTAACTGTATATGCATGTTTTAAAAACATATAATACATTATGCACCTAATTAACATATGAAAATGGCCGCCAGCTCACTATTTTCAAGCAAAACATTATACCTGTAAGTTTATCCGCCAGCGAGCCTGGCGACATGCATATCAAATTGTGCGCCCGACAAGGTGAACACAAATATCATAAAAATATACCAAGGTCAGACGACGTGACCTAATTAACATATGAAAATGGCCATCAATTGACTTTCTTTCAGCAAAAACCGTATACATTTGTCTGCCAATGAGTTTTGTACTGGATCCAACAGGGGCATAATAATATACAAAGACCATTAAAAAAAAAAACATGCAGAAGGGAGCTAGAAAGTGAAGTTAAAAAGATAGGGAAGACACTAAGGGCAAATGTAATAGCAATGACTATAATGACAGCGTGAGTTGATTGAGGACTAATGCCCCATTAGGGCATAGCAGGCAGAAGAAAAAAGGCACAGTTTGGCAATATGTTTTTGAACAAAATTGACATAGAAAGCGTATGAATGTGAAAGTCTTTACAACACGAAGCACCTAAAAGTATCAACTAGTAATGATGCCACAGTGAGAAATGAATGATAACGTGCATACATGAGGGATAACAATAAATAGCACTAATGTTCTTACATTTGAAAAAAAAAAGGGGATTGAGATAGATACAAATGAAATGTAGACAGACAGACAGAGACAGCATGGATGATTCATACACCGTGGGATTTTGATGTGATTACACACTCACCACAGCTTCACACATGCTGCCGCTATATCTATACAGCCACTATGGAAACATCCATCTGGCAGGTGGAATAGTTAAACAAGGATCATTGTTATACAGTGTTGTTTTCATATACATATCACTGCTTCTCTCTTGTTGTGTAGGCGTAAATAAGTCAAAAGCCTAGGCATACACTACTAACAGAGACAGCATGGATGATTGATAAACCGTGGGATTTCATGTGATTATACATTCGCCACAGCTTCTCCGGAAAACAACTGCTATTGTGTAATAAAAAAATAAAAATAAATTATTGTAGTATCCATGTTTGCCCAGCATCCAAGAGCAAAACATTTACACTGGTATGCATCAAGACCAGTCGACACACAGAGGACTGTATTTAGTGAATAGAAAATCACATATAGACAGCTTAAAATTATATGGGATCTGAGCAAATTGAATGCATGAGACAGCAGAGCCAGGGAATACCACAGGAGAGGACATACAGTGGGGATAGCAACAAGTCGAAAGACAGAGACAGGAAAAAAAATGAAAAGAGGCAGTGATCCAGAGAATAACAGTCAGGAAAAAGTCTCTAACTAAAAATGAATATAAAATGATTAAAACAACGTTAGCTAATTTAATAACTATTTTAAGTTATTTATAAAGCGGAAAAAACGGTCTTCTAGTGCAAACATATTGGATTTAAAGCGAAACTTTGTGTTTTCCCTTTTTCACATTTTCATTTCTAAACATTGTGTGTTGACCCCAGAGAAATACCTTGGTGACCCTATAAGGAGCTGCTACTTACTGGCTGGGAACCTGTGCTTTATATATTATTTATATCATCATCATCGTCGTTGTCGTCGTGATTATCATCATCATCATCATTATCATCGTCATCAACATTATCATCTCCATCATCATCATCTTCATTATCATCATCATCGCCATCATCATCATTAACATCAACATCGTCGTCGCCATCATCATCGTCATCATCATCTTCATCATCATCATTGCTTCAATACAATCTCGAAAGAGTAGAAACTAAAGAGCTATAACCAGTCATCATCATCATAAATCAATCATCATTATCATAATCCTCATAATCATCATAATCTTCATTATCCTCACCATCAAATGTCTTGACGTATGATCTATGTCAGCAAAAGTGAACTTGTAAATTGTGAGTTTATTACAACTATCAGTTTACAAAAATACAATCGCTTACACAGACGTCTTTGTTGTTTCTCTGTTTCAGAATGGGCCTACACGGGAATACATGGTACGACCTCTTTCTATGGATTATTGAAGTGTTATCTATGTGGATTACCTACAGATGAAATCCTTTCTGGGAGCGCGCGCGCACACACACACACTCAGACACACACGCAGGCACACCCTGTTCTCAAATGTCCCTGAGTTTTGTAAGTCATGCACATTTGCAAAAATTAATTTTTGAATAAAAATGTTAAGTCGACCATTAGACATCAGCAGTTAATCTTTGTGGTGGATTACACTTATCTAGATGACGTCGACAGAAATTAAAACTAAAGCTAAACTTCAAATGTTAAATTCTAATTCTAATGTCAAATCAGTACTTTTGTAGGCAGCGGAAACATGAAGAACAACTAAGTCAATTACTAACAAACTACAAAAATTCATTAGCTGTTGACTGTAGAATCGAGGGATTAAATGTTATGATAGAGTCACTAATGTAGAGCTTTGGGAGAGAACTAAACAAGCTCCAGTGGACCAAGAGGTGAAGCAAAGACGCTGGGGTTGGATAGGACAGATGTTAAGAAAACCGGAGAAAATAAAACTAGACAGTCTTTGCACTGAAACCCACACGGGCATAGAAATAAAGACAGACCAAAAAACACAACTGGAACATAGCTAGAGAGTGAAGTTAAACAGATGGGGAGGGCATGGGGTGAGCTAAATGCAATAGCCAAGGATAACTCGAATTGGAGTGAGTTTGTTGGCAGCCTATGCTCCAGTGGGGGAGAAGAAGAAAAAGCAGTTGTCGAGACTAGCCTCTACTACGATAAAAAGATTCGTGCAAGCGGGACATGAATGATACTGGTGCTGAGGTAGATTCATGGGAACAAAATGCCATAGACCATGTTGGGGGGAGGGAGAAAATCAGGAAAACAAAAGGGGTGCAGGGAAAGAGGGAGGGGGGGAGGGGTGAAAATTAGGGAAAACATGATTGCAGAAAGGATGAGAGGTGAGCCTTGTCTTGTCTTGTCTTGTCCACAATTGCCTCACAGCGTAGTGGGGAGTCGCAGTTTTCTATCCTGGGCCAGGTGTGTTGCATGTGTTGTTGTTAGAGAGGTGAGCGTCTGAGAAGAAGTACACTAAATATATATGATGACAACAACTGTTCTGAAATCGCATGCTCAAATTGTTGAAGACTTTTCTCAAGGGGTCACTACCATGGCATTTTTTCCAATTTATGACAAAGATATCACTTTTTTTAATGTGTTCATTTTTGTAAAGTTCGGCATTCGTAGAATAGATTACACACAAAATTTAAGTCACTTGTAAACAATTTAGCATTGAAAAGGTAATACTGAAAGACACCAACCCATGCACTTTTTGAAAGATAAAAATAAAGTTTTAAAGTCAGTTTTCTCACATCTCTATATTTCTGTTTGTTGTGTGTGTGAAATCCTAAAATCTTGAGTCATATATGGACTAGAAACCCGGATACTGAAACAAGGTTAGAGAAGGACTAGGAGGAGGAGGAGAAGTAGGAGAAGGAGAAAAAGAAGAAGAATAAGAATAATAATAAGAAGAATTAGAATTGGAAGAAGAAGAAGAAGAAGAAGAAGAAGAAGAAGAAGAAGAAGAAGAAAGACGAAAACGAAGAAGAAGAATACATCTTGCTCTCTTTCTTGTGACCTTTCCCTCCAGTATAGGTTTAAAAAAAGCGCCTTATGTCTTTTTATTGTGGCCAAAGTATTTCAACTGTCTCTTGCTTATTCCTTTTAGTATTTCTTTTTTCATTGTAGCCTTTCTAGAACCTCTATACTGGAGTGTTTTTGTTTCCATGAAATATGATTATTCTTTTTTATACCCACAAATAGGTCAAAGCCCACTACTTATGTTCAAATTTTCATAAACTGTATCTTTTCAAGAGGTAGATTTGTACGTTTATTATCTCCAGGGGCGTCGCACTGGGCAGCAGCGTTCCCCACCTGTGGGAAAGATCAGCAGTCGCCTATTGATATCTTGGAAGGGGACATCAGATTCGACAAGGAGCTGCCACCAATCAAGTACTCGAACTACAACACCAGTGCTGGTCTGGCCATGACGCTCAGGAACTAACGGCCACTCTGGTTGGTAGAATAGAAAGTTAAGGATCAGCTTCCACGTTTTCAGGCGTATTGGGCATATAGGACTAGATAAACCTTTGTTTTATAGAGTTATCGGTACTTGGTGGGTGATTTGGTCAACATCACGGCGTCCTCCTTTACTTCCCATGACTGACCTGGTACTCATTCAAGGCTGGGTTGACCTGTGAGACAACATCATTTTTAACAAAAGCCCGGTTCCTTCAGGACGCGAACCCACGACCTTGCGATCAATAAGCGAGCGTCTAGCCACTACACCACGGCGACTCCCACTCTGGTAGGTCTCATGTCTAATCTGTTAAGGGTCTTTGAAGACCGTCTTCTATTTTATTTTAGGCTATTGTGTGTTTTAGCTGTTGCGAACTCTGTTCGTAATGCACGGTGCCGGGTTCAATCCCAGCTGCGTTATATTTGGTAGCAGACTCACTTGCTCTGGTTTCGAAAATGTTTGTGACAGACCACCTCACGATGAGCAGTGGCGAACTACTGTGCGTGTTATTGCCTAGTACAATCACCAACAGTTCTCCAACACCACCCCTCCCCCCCCCCCCCCGACCATTTTCAACAAAAATATTCTGGGGTGAAGGCTCAAGGACAGTTCAACACAAACATCAAAAATAGTCATAAAGATTGGGGCATTGGGGGGGGGGGGGGGGGGAGGGGTGGGGAGGGGTGGTTTTGAAATGGAGCATAGGAACTGAGACAACACACGCTAACTCGTTTTATCCTTCGATATCTCATGCAGCTTTCCCCATGTCTTCCCCATCTTTTTAACTTACCTCTCTATCTCCCTTCTCCATGTGCAATTTTATCTTCCTTTATTTCTATGCCTCTGTGAGTTCCAATGCAAAGACATTCTAGTTTTTTCGTTCTCAGGTTTTCTCAGCGTGTGTCCTATCCGCGGACAGTGTGACCAAAGGAAACATTGTAGACAGACAGACAGACAGACAGACAGACAGCCAGCCAGACAGAGGAAGAAGACAGTGTGAGACGATTCTTTTCCACCTTTAGTCATGCACTGAAATAAAGGCGAGAGGGGGGGGGGGAGGATGGATGGTGATAGGAGAGAAGGAGGGGATGTCGATATGCAAACTGGTATAGGCCGTCGGAGGTCGGTCCCTTGTTGTGTAGATGCGTAATCTCCAACACCAGTGGTCACGGCACTTGGTGACGATGAGGATGATGATGCTGTTGTTATTGCTGTTATTATTGTAAAAGCTGTTGTTGTTGATGTCATTGCTGCTTTTGTTGTTGTTTCTATTGTTGTTGTTGTTGCTGTTCTTTTGTAAACCCAGGAGATGCTAGTTGTTGGAGAAGAAGTAACGGTGACGTTTTGTGCTTAGTTAGTGGGTATCCTTTACATAATGTATCAGAACCAACCTCAGCATTGTGTTTTGTGTGTTGTGGGTTTTCTAGGCAAATTCTACTTTTAGTAGTTTGCCATTGCTTTCTAAAAGACCAGCACTCGATACCACCGTCGAAACCAAAGCCATTCCGCTGCCAACTCGCCTACAGCTGGGATCGAACCCGGCACCCCGGCATTACTAAGCACGATCGCAACACCTAAACCAATGACGCTGGCGCCAAGCTTCTCAGTAGTAGACTGGATGAGTCAGGTGCATTCATAAACTCTTCTGAAGTCAAACATAAGACTTCCAGAGTGCTTGACAATTATTTAACTACTGGGCCATGTCGTTTCTACTCCCCAGCTCTAGTGTTACTAAGTGGGTCGACCCCGGTCACAGTTTCTGCAGGGGGACTGCCTGCCGGGGTCTTCAGGGCTTTCCAGATCCACCTTCACTGGGGGATCACCGAGAATTTGGGATCAGAGCATCTCCTCAACGGATTGGCGTATCCTATGGAGGTAAAGGCAGACAGATAAACAACCAGGCGCGCGCACACACACACACATACACATACACATATAAAGACAGACATACGAACGGATAGAGAGACTGACAGATAGACAGACAGGCACATAGACTAAGGGATGGACAAACACATAGAAAGAATACAAACAAAAAGTATACACACATAACACAATGATATAACTGGTGTGTGGTGTTGGTCTTATTTGATCTCAGTCCTCTCGCTCGTGTGCATGGTCATTTCGTTTCTGGTGCTGATGTGACGATCCGCAATGACGCTTAATTAACTGTTGAACATCTTCTCGTGTTGTCTCCCCATCCTCTTTTCTACTCAATCTGTCTTGATATCAGGGCGCTGCTCAGAAAATCGGGAAGGAAGGGGGGGGGGGGGGGGTGTCGACCTGTACTAACGAGAGTACAAGCTATGCGATCCTAAATTTGTTAAAGACACACTGCCCACCAAGCTGCCATGTTGTGCCTACATCGAGGGGGGGGGGGGGGGGGGCCTACACCATTCCATTTAGCTGCCTGTCACACCGGGCTGCCCACACACCCAAGAGTGAACCCCCCCCAAGGCTATCTACTACACCGTCACTAAAGCTGCTTACACCGACCCAAGAGCCTAGCCCCACAAGCTGCCTACACCGCCCACCCAAGCTGCCTAACGCCCCCCAAGCTACACCGCCCCATCCAAGCTGCCTACACCGGCTTACACCGCCCCACCCAAGCTGCCTACACCGCCCCACCCAAGCTGCCTACACCGCCCCACCCAAGCTGCCTACACCGCCCCACCCAAGCTGCCTACACCCACCCAAGCGCCTACACACCACCCAAGCTGCCTACACCACCCCACCCAAGCTGCCTACACCGCCCCACCCAAGCTGCCTACACCGCCCCACCCAAGCTGCCTACACCGCCCCACCCAAGCTGCCTACACCGCCCCACCCAAGCCCTACACCCAAGCTGCCTACACCGCCCCACCCAAGCTGCCTACACCGCCCCATCCAAGCTGCCTACACCGCCCCACCCAAGCTGCCTACACCGCCCCACCCAAGCTGCCCGCCCCACCCAAGCTGCCTACCACCCAAAGCTGCCTACACCGCCCCACCCAAGCTGCCTACACCGCCCCACCCAAGCTGCCTACACTGCCCCATCCAAGCTGCCTACACTGCAAACAAGGGTTATGTTAGTTTAGAAAACAACTTTCCGTGCAGGCTAAATTATCAAACATTTCTTTGGCGGAGGTAAGTTTAGAACAAACTCAGTCCAAGACGCAGGTTCGAATCCACGGTGTAGATTTTTTTTTTTCTTTCAAAAAAAAAAAAAAAAACACACAACAAAATCATAACCTGTCCGTGGCGACAACTCTAGCCATGCGGCCTGAAATCCTTTAGCTCGTAAGCCCTCTCACTCTTTCCATCCCACACAACGCAAAAGACGCAAATACAAACAGTGACAAGCAGTCTGGCAGACCACTTTCTGCACTTTTTTTGGGTTAGTTTGACGTTAGTCTCTCCAAATAGAGTAGGTCACTTTTCATTCACAAGTTTGTTATGCTGGTCGACTTTCCTGAAAGTTAAGGGTGTGTTTCACTCTGATGTTTGATTTCTGAGATGTCTTGCATTTACGTTTGCAATCCGAGAAAGAGAATGCATGTGGCATAGGTTGTAAGACATTCTAGGAGTTGTGTTAGATCCAGTTTCGCCATGTGTTTGGAGTGTTAAAAGCGCTGGTGTGCTGAAATATACAACACGTGATATCAACGGCATCGCGGATCAGCCCGGCAACCGTGGGCTCAGGAACGATTAATCAGAAGTGAGCTAGTGTGTATATGGGCGGGGTCTGGAAGAATAAAGTCAAACTAACTAACTATTGGCATTTACTTGGACGAGATAAGTTAGGAATAAACTCAGCCTATTTTGCAGCGTCTGTCTGAGATTCGAATTCGCATCTGTTTCAGCTACATATTGTCCACTATAACACCAAGTACGCTAGCCCAGGCGTCGCCCTCCAGAACCCGGAC
Source organism: Candidula unifasciata (assembly GCA_905116865.2). Classification (NCBI taxonomy): domain Eukaryota; kingdom Metazoa; phylum Mollusca; class Gastropoda; order Stylommatophora; family Geomitridae; genus Candidula; species Candidula unifasciata. Next base: position 110,031 of record CAJHNH020000442.1, on the reverse strand, counting down.
GGCTTGGCTGTTCTTGGATTCTTCTACGAGGTAGGTGGTCGACATCTACACTGCAATGGCTACCCGGCGTTTGTAGCCGTGTGTCGTAAAAATCGTTTTAATTCTCTCTCTCACCTGTCCGTCTGTCCGTCCCTCCCCCGCCCCTTAAAGAATAAAGCTGGTAAATGTTACTGAGTTCTCCCCATCTGAGTTAGCTCTGCCTACATACACACTCGGTCACTTTTCATAGGTGATTGCTCAGGTTCGTAAACTTTGCTAAAGGTTACGAGGGTGTCCCCAGTGTACTGTTTGCTCGACAGCTTCCTGCCCGGTCTTTCATTTACGTTTTCATTCCGAGAAAGAGACTTCGTGGGATGTGGGTTGCAGCACTCTTATAGGGATTTTGTGTTAGAGTCAGTCCTGCATGCTTTTGGAGCGTTAAAATCGCTGACATGCTGGAATACGCAACACCGTTGATATCGCGTGTTGTATATTTTAACACGTCATCGCTTTTAACGCTCCAACAACATGCAGGACTGGCGCAAACGCCCATACGAGAGTGCTGCAAACAGTACAAAGGGACACCCTGCTTAACCTTCAGCAAAGTTGACGAGCCTGATAAATTATGAATGAAAAGTGATCTAGTGTGGAAATGGGCGGGGTTAAAACACCCAGGGGGGGGGGGGGAGGAACTCCGTAATATTTACCATAAAGTTCGCTGATTCTCATTCTGTCTCCCCATCTGTCTTCTCGTCTGCCCCTCACTCTCTCTGTATATCGTTGTCTCACACTATTCATATTCTGTATTTTGCCACATGAGCATAACATAAAAAATGCAGCTGATGTGTGATAAATGAGTATTGTTAAAGTTTCGTTCGTTCGTTCGCCCAGTCTTTGCCTGTCTCTATCTGCTTCTTTCTCCCTCTCATATATATATACTTGTATGTGTGATTATTTTTACGTACATACACACATACACATATACACACACACACACACACATACACACACAAATACACACACTTACACGCACATAAACACACACATACATACACACACATACACACATACACACACACACACATACACACACGCACACACACACAAATACACACACATACACACACATATACACACATATACACACGCACACATACACACACATACACACGCACACATATACACACACACATATACACCCATATGTGCCGGATTTGATCCCAGCTACAGGCGATTTGACAGCAGACAGTCGTGGGTTGGTTTTGACGTATCATCGAGAGCCGACTGTTGAGTGCAATAGCTAAATACTGAAAGTAAATGGCCTAGTAACACAAATATAGCCAAAAGACTGCTGAGGTTGATTGTGCAAATGTTTGTAAACGATACGAACCTGACGTCTGAACCAACAATAAGACAGACCTTGACTAACTACATGATATGAATATCGAGGAGAATCGGCGAATGAACAGCATCCTGTCCCGAAAGCATAGGTATTGTGTCCATCACATTAACGTTACGGTGCCGGGGAAAACTGTGATGGAGGTTAGAGTTTTCTGAAAACCAGACAGAAGACAAACAAGGCATGGAAGATACATTGGCTATGAAAGCACATAGGGCTGGAAAATTGCCTAGAGACTTTCAGGCGGGATGAGAGCGACTTTTTGTAAAGAACCTGTTGAATGATGATGTGTGTGTGCAGGACCGGGCTCAGACTTGGTGCGGTTCTAATGTGGCACAGTCGTGCCTTCACACAAAGAAATAGATGTGCCTAGTTCGGCCAAGGTGAATGGATACAGTTCGTACTCAAGAACAAGGCCAGTGATGTAACAATTACACAGCGGTTTATTTATTAATAAACTTATCAAGTCAAACAGAATGAATAATTCAATAACAATTTTATAAGAACACTTCATTATCTTATCACTGGCTATTCTTATGTCTCTCTATGAGTTCCTTAATCACTCTCTTAGCTAAACTCCAAGTTCAATATATATATAACTTCTAAACGAAGTACAGCTCTAGTTTTCATGACTGGTCTTTCAAGCGGTCCAGTCCTAACTCTTCTCTCAAGCGGTCCCGTTCTAACTGTTCTCTCAAGCGGTCCCGTCCTAACTGATCTTCTGCTCCCCCTTCAGCCGCTGGCTCCTCACTTCTCCTCGCTTTCCCGCTCTTTCTGGCGTGCCTTCTCAATCACTCCCCTGTCACCTGTCTTTGGTGGTCACGTTTGGATGAACGTATCTCTTCAGCTGGTCACAGTGCATCTGGTTGCTCACGGGTACTCGTCGAATGTTCCATCCTTCACTGTCTGATGTCATGGTTTTACCATGATAACCGCCCTCCAATCAACTCTGGTCACCGTGCAGATGTTCTGTATAGCTGGCCAGGCCAGCTTTCTAATCACTGTTTTCTGTCATGCCAACGAGTGAGGGATAGGCGTGCTTTTATGCTGTTCTGAAATGTATGATTTAATCGTTTAACCCCTTTCTGCTTATATTTCATTACATTCACCCCCTACTTTTTTTTTAAAATGCTTCTTATCTGCATTTTATTCTCTACAACTACTCTAATTATACCCGCTACCTAACTAGACCTTATATGAACATCTAGCCCCGTAATGAGAGCATACATCATAACATGTAACATAATACAATTCATACAGTATAAGGAAAACGTGACATTCATACAATAACTAATAGCCAATAATTCGAAAGACATAACATAAACGATACAACTCCCTCGTTGTATTAGCATAACAACATCTGATTCCACTGGTTACCCTAGTGAATGTGCGGAGTAGTCTGAAGTATAAAGGAATAGTATTTGTATTCTCACTTTATAAAGTCAAACCTGATCATTTTTCATGTAAGGCGATGTCTCCATGATCACATTGACAACGGTTACTGATCATCTATACGATAACTATTGAGATAAAATAAAATGATAAACATTGTAATATATTGAAAATAGTTCATATATATATATATATATATATATATATATATATATATATATATATATATATATATATATATATATATGTATACATACAACAAGAAATGACATGCCATGTGTCCCCAGTAATCAATAACGTAAAACTCGACAATGTCATCTCCCCAAGAAAGAAAGAAAATAGAATCTCTGAGAAAGTCAACATAGACTGAATAATGAAGAAAAACTTTACAGAGTATAAAGAATTCTTATACTGTTAGGTATATAACTGGAGAGAAATTTCTCGGAAACAACCGTAGCATTTCTTCAAGTCGAATGTACAATGCCACCTCCTGTATTTACAGGTATTTATCTACTGTGATAGTCCACAGCGTTTATTGTTGCTTCCTTAAGAGGTTACTTCCTCTGTTTAATGCATATCACATCTTCTGTAAAGAAATAGACGGCATGACTCGTTGGCATGACAGAAAACAGTGAGGGATAGGCGTGCTTTTATGCTGTTCTGAAATGTATGCTTTATTCGTTTAACCCCTTTCTGCCTATATTTCATTACACTAGCGATGCAAAGCCCTGAGGCCCGTATAGTTTTTAATTACACCAGATACCTCATCAAGCTAGAATAGTACATAATAAAATAATACTCAGATTATATACCCGAAATAATCATAACACCAATAATACGGTGAAAATGTTGGGAATAATGAAAACAAAAAAAGGTGTTGCGGGATATGCGGTTGGGAGGGGCGATGGTAAAAATATATGCAAAGAAAATTGCATAAAAAATACTGTATGCGTATTATGCATATATATATATATATATATATATATATATATATATAATATATATATATATATATATATATATATATAAATATATATATATATATATATATGTACATACATACATACATACACAAAAATAGACACACTCTTATACACACACATACATACATACTCACACACAGATGCATATATACACCCGTATATACATGTATATACATATATATATATATATATATATACACACATACCTGAAATACGGGTGTAAGTATATATATATATATATATATATATATATATATATATATATATATATATATACACACACACACGGGTGAATGTATGTGTGTGTATGCATGCATATATGTATGTTTTTGTATGTATGTGTGTATCTGTAAGTATGTATGTGTGTGTATGTATAAGTGTGTGTCTATTTTTGTGTAGGTATTTGTGTATATGTATGTGCATGTATGTATCTATGTTTCTATGTGTATATGTTAGTGAGTAAATTGTGTGTGTGTCTGTATGTGTGGGGTTCTGTGTGCGTATTTTGTGAGTATATGTGTGTGTATATATGTGTGTCTATGTGAGTGCGTCTATGTATGCGTATGTATGTGTGTGTGTATGTGCATGTATGTATATCTGTGTGTGTGTCTATGTGTGTATATATTTGTGTGTATGTGTGTGTGCCTATGTGCGTATTATGTTTGTATTGTGTGCATGTATGTGTGTATGTATGCGTGTGTGTGTAAGTATGCGTGTGTAAATCTATGTGTGTGTCTGTGTGCGTGGGCACAATGTTGTGTCTGCCCTGGCGTGTCATGACCGATTGAAGTCTGTCTTCTTTACACAGGTGGCGAAGGAGGACAACCCCTCGTATGCTTCCATCGTTGGGAAACTACCAGCCATTCTGTATTCAGGTATGTGTGTGTGTGTGTGTGTGTGTGTGTGTGTATGTGTGTGTGTGTGTCTATGAGTGTCCGTTTGTGTCTGTCCGTCTGTGTATGCATTGCTACGTATTGTGAATAGACTCAGTTTCTTTTTTTTTTAAACTAACATAATCTCTCTCCACCTCCCATCCATCTACCTCCCTGAAAAAAAAAAAAAAAACGATCACTGTCTGTGATGTTTGTGAGAAATCGTCTTCGAGCCTTCGCCTCTTTTAAAACATCGTGGCTGCTCTTTGTGTCTGCCGGAGGGATTTTAAGGATTCTTCCTTTGTCACTACAATTTTTGAAGCTTCGAAACAGTTAATATAGATAGTAGAGAATCCTAAACGTATGAAGGACTTTGTCAATCAACAAGGAGCTTTGTCTTCTGCCTTCTTGTTCTTTTCTGTAGTAATTTTTTGCTTTTCAGATTCAGACTTCGAAGAGGCACATGAGGTAAATCTGTGTGTGTGTGTGTGTGTGTGTGTGTGTGTGTGTGTGCGTGCGTGCGTGCATGTGTCTATGTCTGTGTGTCTATGTGTGCGCGCGCTATATAGATGCTGGTATAAAGGTCCACTGATGTTCCTTCTATCTATCGCGTGATAGGCCCACTTCCTGAATGTCCCAGTAACGGCACTATGCGGTGTACTATCTTGTGCTAGTCTAGTCATTTGGCCATACCATTTGATCTGCTGCCTCTTGATGTAGTTTGGTACTTGCTCCATCCCTTCTTTCCTGGTGTCATCATGTCTAATCCTGTCTCTTCTAGCTACATCTAAGATTAGTCGCAGAGATGTCATCATTTCTAATCCTGTCTCTTCTAGCTACATCTAAGATTAGTCGCAGTGGTGTCATCATTTCTAATCCTGTCTCTTCTAGCTACATCTAAGATTAGTCGCAGTGGTGTCATCATTTCTAATCCTGTCTCTTCTAGCTACATCTAAGATTAGTCGCAGTGGTGTCATCATTTCTAATCCTGTCTCTTCTAGCTACATCTAAGATTAGTCGCAGTGGTGTCATCATTTCGAATCCTGTCTCTTCTAGCTACATCTAAGATTAGTCGCAGTGGTGTCATCATTTCTAATCCTGTCTCTTCTAGCTACATCTAAGATTAGTCGCAGTGGTGTCATCATTTCTAATCCTGTCTGTTCTAGCTACATCTAAGATTAGTCGCAGTGGTGTCATCATTTCGAATCCTGTCTGTTCTAGCTACATCTAAGATTAGTCGCAGTGATGTCATCATTTCGAATCATGTCTGTTCTAGCTACATCTAAGATTATTCGCAGTGGTGTCATCATTTCTAATCCTGTCTGTTCTAGCTACATCTAAGATTAGTCGCAGTGGTGTCATCATTTCTAATCCTTTCTGTTCTAGCTACATCTAAGATTAGTCGCAGTGGTGTCATCATTTCGAATCCTGTCTGTTCTAGCTACATCTAAGATTAGTCGCAGTGATGTCATCATTTCGAATCCTGTCTGTTCTAGCTACATCTAAGATTAGTCGCAGTGGTGTCATCATTTCGAATCCTGTCTGTTCTAGCTACATCTAAGATTAGTCGCAGTGATGTCATCATTTCGAATCCTGTCTGTTCTAGCTACATCTAAGATTAGTAGCAGAGATTTTATTTTTGTTGTTTCCGTGTCTTCTATTTTCTGTTGTTAATGTCCACCTTTAGTACTGGTTATACAGGATTGTCCAGAAAGCAATGGCAAACTTCTGGACGTAAATTTGCCTAGAAAAACCACATATCAGCCAGGGGTTGTTGGGGTTGGTTCTGAAACGTCCTGTAAAGGATACGCAACCAACCTAATACAGGATTGGTGAAAAAAGCTTGATTATATGTGGACGCGAACTCTGTAATAACGTACCTGGCGAGAGGCAGCGACACATGCCAGGAAATAAATTGTACAGTATTTTTTTGAGTCCTCGTTTTTCTCTTCTTGTGTCCTACTTTTTCTGCCTCAGTGTCACAAAGAGAAATTACATGTAGCTGTCGTCTTTTCCTATCTCTCTGGCTTGTGTTACTATCATATTGCGTCTCTGTAGTGTTTCTTTTACTCCTTTCATCCACCTCTTATTTAATAGGCCTCTTGACTTTTGGTCTGTGGTTCTCATGGAGTAAGCTCTAGCTTGCTAGTTTGTTCCATTCTGGCCAGATGACCGAGGCAAAGACATTCTAGTTGTATTGTTCTCAGGTTCTCTCAACGTGTGTCCTATCCGCCGCCAGTGTGACCACAAAAAGAATTATGGACAGAGAGACAGAGGAAGGCAGCGGGAGAAGATTGTTTTCCACCTTTACTCATGGCCTAATAAAAAATGTGGCTGGGAAGGTTGATGGTGATAGGGGAGGAGGAGGGAGAGTCGATAGGCAAACTGGTACATGCTGTCGGAGGTCGGTCCCGTGTTGTGTAGATGCGTGATCTCTTACACCAGTGGTCACGGCACTTGGTGATGATAGCGATGATGATGCTATTTTGCGAAATCATTTGAACGTACTGTGCCCGCTATTGTTGTTACTACTTCTTCATTAGTGACTCTATCTCTTGTTTTTGTCTCCTCATTTCTTAAACATCTCATCTCACATGTTGTAATGTTGCGTTTATGTTCTTCTAATACCGTCCATATCTGATATTGACAGCACAACTGTTGTACGAGAAGGGCATTTATCTATGCACTACTGGCACCATTAAATCCTCAATATATACATTTACATCTTCCCCATCCTACAGGACTGAAGACCAACATCGGCTCCGTTCCACTGAACTCGTTGTTGCCCAGGTCATTCAAACGGTTCTTCAGATACCCCGGAAGTCTAACAACTCCACCATGTCATGAATCGGTGACCTGGACGGTTTTCAAGGACACCATTCCCATCTCCCAGATTCAGGTATGCTTCTCTTCCTTACATACAATTACGGCGTCTCTTTCTGGTGGTACACAATTGTACGCAGTACCGACACCTCATTTTTTCTTCTTGAAAGCATTATTTTTTAGGGCTACTGTAAAAGACAGGCTGGTCTGCGGATTCGAGGGCTGTGGCATCAGGTTCTGATGGAGTCAGACTTTCTTGTCCAGGTCGACCCGGCCGTGATTGGGTACCTGGTACAGTCTTGGGAAGTAAGCGAGGCCTGTGTGATGTTGACCGCATCACCCAGATAGTGACGATTTTGATCTATAAAAAAATTGGTCTAGCCCTAAATATCAAATACGTCTTGAGGTGTGGAAAAGTGTACTGTGCTGTAAAATATCCTTTTAGTGAGTAAGGTACCGTTTAGAACACTTTGTAGTGAGTTATGTAACTCTTTCAGGACGAAGTCACGCACTAGTCATTGCCTGTCACTTCTTTACAACCAGTTTTTGATACAATAATAAAGAGTCGCCACGTTTAAACAGCATCCCCTAAAGGGGAGTTTTAGGTTATAATTGTGACTAGGTTATTTGCGTCAGATAAAATGGTTTTGCGTTGTTCGCTACCAAACGCTCTAAAAATGACTCCTGCAACGTTGGTGCGATCAAAGGAGACAGACCTAAATACTGTCCCGACCAGCGACAATGTCTTCTACCGGCGAGCCAATGAATGATTGATTCTTACGCTGTATAGATCTGTTTACTCCTAGTCTAGGTGGAACCTTAACCGATTACATCGCAACGTTTAATTGTCATGGATTCTGTTTCATAACAAAGTGACTACATTTGTGTTTGTCCATAGCTGGAGGCCTTTAGAATCTTGCTGGACCCACACGCGAGACCCATGTCCAACAACTTCAGACCGGTCCAGCCACTGAACCATCGACACGTCAGCGCCAACTTTGACCCAGGTCAGTCAGGCATGAATATAAGTAAAGATCACTTTACACACCACCAGCGGTGTATCGTGCATGACGGAATAGACTCACATTTTGTTCTAGACCAATTCTGTAAGGCGCCTAGCTCGACCTTACCTGCAATTATTTAGGCTTTCTTTTTAAGCGGCTCATAGGACAGAGGTAATAGCTCTTCAAGTCTGGCGGTTCCTTGTCATCTGTTTTAGGTCTTGGATGTTTATTAGGCCCAATGTTGAACTTCCCTGATGATGCTTCTTCGCAGGGTCTCTATTGGTCTTTCCCGTTTTTTTCCCTTCCGGTGTCCACATGGGAGCTTGATTGGGGAGTCTTGTCTTATCTATTCTTTGTCGATGTTGTTCCAGTGGCGTTTTCTCATAGGAGTGGACACATCATCTTGCTTGTTCTCATGTCTCATTTCCGTAAAACAGATACCAGGTAAAGTCCTGGGAAATAAATATCACCCAGTAAATGTTGATTGCTTTGTAAAACGTAACTTCTAGCACTGTAAACCCAGTAATGCCAATGGTCGTGTCAAAGGTTACTTAGAGATCTGAGAAATCCACAGGTAATGTGGTATATATACATGGGACCCCCTTTACTTCCAGAAACATTTCTGTGTATCTGCTGTTACAGATTGTTTTATTTATTTACTATGTATCTGTAATATACCTTTCTCTTTCTCATTATTCTCCTCCTGGATATGAACGCAGGCTTGATAAATTTGGGCTAGGAGAGGAGTGGGTCAAAGTGTCCGAGCAAGAATCCGACTTGTATAGGGTTCTTATCACTTCAGGTCGTGAGTGTTGGGACTGGCCAGCTGGTGCTGCAGAAGAATCAGAAGTTCAACAAATGATTCATGATAATTCCTGCCAGTGATGTGATCTAAACAGATGGCTCTGTGTTGAGAGGCAGGCGAAATGCATAGGGGTTCATAGCAAAACCCTGGTGTAGCAAAGCCTTGCTTATGATATCACAACGTCTAGTTTGAGAATGAAGGTGGGGGCAATCACTGCTACCTTCTGTGGCTCGAAAATCATTTGTACACACATGCTGGTAATTATAGCTGACTCAAGCAGCATAAAGAGAAAGGAGAAGACAGACGTGCTCCGTGCAGAGTGGCAAGCATCGCTTCAGAGATCTCGGGTAGTTAGCCTCCTCTGGATATTTTCTCCAGGTGACGCCGGTGTGTTAGGAAATGAGCAGGCAGATAGTTAAGCCGGTTCTGCACCACTTGATGGTGAACTGATGTATGACAAGCTAGACATTTTGAGGGCATTTGCGAGCGAGTGAACAGTGCGGAAGCACGGATAGATCATAACGGTCTGAGAAGTATGGTGCTGCGAGGAGTAACTAGGGGATCACGTTGACGCTCAACACTAGATGGTAAGGTGAGACGGATATACAATCAGACAGTTACCCGGGTGGGTCCCGGGGCCCTATTATAGGGAAAACAAGAATAGACCCAGTGCCTACCCAAAAGCATGTCGTAAGAGTCGACTAATTGGGAGCTTTCTTCGAAGTCGGAGTGCATCTGCCTGAAAGGCAAGGAAACCAGCAGTCTGCATGCCAATGAGTCAGATCTGTAAAACACTCAGGTTCTGGAACAGGACTGCAGTCCAGAAGTGGACGAACAACCAGAACTTTCCGCCAGAGTTTACAGCTGGTGAAAGCGAAGAAGAAGAAGAAGAAGAAGAAGAAGAAGAAGAAGAAGAAGAAGAAGAAGAAGAAGAAGAAGAAGAAGAAGAAGAAGAAGAAGAAGAAGAAGAAGAAGAAGAAGAAGAAGAAGAAGAAGAAGAAGAAGAAGAAGAAGAAAGAAGAAGAAGAAGAAGAAGAAGAAGAAGAAGAAGAAGAAGAAGAAGAAGAAGAAGAAGACAGTTACCTGGTGCCATCGGAACTGGAACTCTTCGCTTGCTGCTGAAGATAGGAACGAAGCGCTTATGGGAGTGTTCCTAATTCCCTAATGTCGATACTAAATTTAGCTTTTAGTATTAGTATTATTCTTCTCCTTCTCTTCCTGTTCATTATCATCATCATCACCATGATTATCGTTATAATCATCATTAAAATACTTATCCAAATCATTAATACCATTCTTATTCTAGTCATTCCCGTCATTTTAATGATCATTACTCTCATCACTATCATTATCCTGATCATTATCACACTTCTTATAGTCTTATCAATATCATCCTTATCGTTATAATTATCATCTACATCACGACCACCATCGTCATTATGATAATCATCATTGTCATCGTTAACATTCTCGTCATCCTCATTATGATAAGTTTCCTGACCATTATTCTCATTCTATAATGATCATCCTTATCATAATGATCGCCATCCTCCTTCTCATCATCATCTTAATGACTCTTTAAGTGCTCCATTCTCACCGAAGAGATACTCAAACAGAGATCTAACAAGTTCCTATGTTTTCAGATATCCGCTGGAGCTACAGAGGTGCCACCGTCAGTAGTAAGTTCTCTCCTCTGCTTGACATTTTGTTGTCAGTGGTATTTAAACTCTGTGCGGGCCGATGAAGATGGGAACGGAGCACTTATTGGTTTCCCCCTAGTGCTGTGATGTTGTGTCTTAAAAGAAAAAAGGAAAAAGTTAATGAGTGTTGGCTGTGTCGTTGCATGTCCAGCCTCCCTATGAGTTCTCCGATCTACTTTTAAGGATGTATATCATCATCATCATCATCATCATCATCATCATCATCATCATCATCGCAACAATATACATGGGCGTCTGACTACCTTACTACCCAGAGACCAGGGGGGATTATTCGAAATTCAGGTGAACAAATCCCAGCCTTCATCGGGGCCTGAACCCGGCATCTCCAGCACTAGAGGCTGACGCCATGTCTCGCGACCACTCAGCTCCCCTTATACACAAATTATATTCATGTTGTATCAATGTCCGCTCAAGGGTACGATATACCTCGCTAAAAAATGACACGTTTTTAGACGCTTCAGCTGGTCATGGGTCTAAGTAAACTTCTTCTTGCAAGGGGCGCTGTCGTCATTTATAAGTGACAGGTTCGAATCCTAGTGTGGTTGCCATAACTCTTGATTTATATGTGGTCTAGTGTGCCCCCCCCCCCCCGCCTATACTTACTTCTGTGAGTGCCAATCAATGCATGTTAATGTGTTTAATATTTGTTTCTAAGTTTAAAAAAAAGGCAAAGGTCAAGTCGGGAGATGTGAACCAGCGTCATTGCACACGGTTATAAACCATACTTGCTCTGCCACCAGTACAGACAGCTGATAAGACAGCGACGTTCCTCCATTTACCCCAGAGTGTCACTCTGGTGCCCATTTCCTAGAGGCTGGGTGAACCCCGGGAGCCGCCCGGTTTCGAACACCGACAGTGGCTACTACGAGTCGCAGCTGGACTTAAAAGCCAGCCTCCTATCGACTGCGCTAACGCGGCCCCCTTTCAAGTTTAAACTAATGAATGCCCGGGCCCCTACACATATAACGATGACAGCTGTACCTAAGAGATCATGACAAAACTTGATCTGGCAACAGCCGCCATGTCTCAGCTGAATACGATTTGGAAAAGCAAAATCACCATAACAGTCAAGATCAATATTTACAAATCAATGGTATTGTCTATTTTCTTTAACGGATGTGAGAGCTGGACTCTCACTGAGGAAACTGAAATAAGGATTCAGGCTTTCGAATGTAAATGCTACAGACGAGTTTTACGAATTATGTATTCAAAGCATAAAACAAATATGTCAGAGACAAAATAAACAAATTTGCAGGTCATCAGGGAGCTCTCTTGGCAGTGGTGAAACGTCGCAAGCTAGCTTGGTTCGGGCACGCCGTGAGACACGATTCGATTGCAAAGAGTATACTTCATGGAACATTGGGGGTGGGAGGTGGTCACAGAAAAGGGGGCCAAAGAAGATCTGGAATGATAACATCAAGAAATGGACGGGCCTAAATTATTATGCAGTTATTGCTTGTTCAATAAACGGAAGACGAAAGAAGGCGGGCTTTTTATGCTATTGTTTCCATCAATACACCCCCCGTCACCCTAACGGGTCAAAGGTTATGTTATGTTATGTTAATCACACTGCTTGAATATTCACCAGCTGAACAATGGCCGCTCTACTACTCTGCCTGCAAGGGTGACAACCAATCACCGATCGCCATACCCACACGTGCAAGCCGCTTTGATCCCAAACTTCAAAAACTGGACTTTCACAACTATGACAGAGTCCCGAGCGGTCAGTATAAGTTGACCAACAACGGACACACGGGTAGGTATCTTTGATACTTGTCTTTGCTCTTTTTGAGTACTGGACACTTTCTGCTCAACTCATCTGTATTCACTTCAGGCGTGTATGGGCAAACCCTTGATTTCAAAGGAGAAGGAATACTTTGTTCAGAAACAGACCTCGGTCTATGTTGTTGGCACCTTTCAGTTTTCCCAGACGATCCTATTACATTGCACTATAGGAAGACATGGGCTGTGTAAGAGGAAATCACCTCAGTTTCTGTATCATTTATGGCCCGCTTGCACCCATCTTTATATAGAAGTTGAGACCTGTCCCGTATCTTCCATCCATCTGTAGAAAGTAGAAGCAGTGGTTCTCAAACTTTTTAATGCCGTGACTCTTTAATCCAGTTCCTCGTGTTGTAGCCACCCCCAATCGTACATTTTCTTCGTTACTATTTCACAACATCAGTGAATAAGTGTTCTTCCATGGTGTTAGGCGACACCTGTGAACAAGTTCGATCAGCAAAGGGATCGCCACCCACAGGTTGAGAACCACTGCTATAAAAGATGTGCAGTCTTTTCTCTCACCCCCTCTCACATCTAAAGCACCAAGACTGCGAAATCTTTTAGAACCCATGTGTTGTCCAGGCGCTTCCGTCTCTGAAAGCTTAGTTATTTCGTGTATTGAAAAAAAAAAAAAAGGTTTTCCACGTAGTTGTAAAATTGTCCTCATCGTTCTAAGCCGACGAAGACTGTCTAGCAGCAACGTTTATTGTGTGATCATTATTAACTTGGAAGTTCAACTTTGGGTCCCGTCTGATGCTTTCAGCCAGCCTGGACATCAGTTCTGCAGACGCCAGCATATCTGGAGGTGGTCTACCTGGGACCTACCTGGCTGCTCGCCTAGACTTCCACTGGGGATCACACGACAACACGGGATCTGAACATACTTTGGACAACAGAGCATATCCTATGGAGGTGAGTTGTTAGTGAACACTTTCGTCAAAAATTATCGTGTATGTTCATGTTCTTCCATGAACCTAAGGGGAATATCTATGATAGCCTCGCTTTGACAGTCTCAAAATCCCTTCCGGGTCAAAGTACCTGAGCGTTTCGACATGAGACATTACATTAGTTTGCTAGTTAGCTAATTAAAAGGTTATCCTCACTGCACACCAGACAAGTCCATGAGCACTAGGATCCCATCTTCAGTATCTCCCCCAGCGTGTGGTGACCGATAACGCCAGTTCTGTGTAGGTTTACTATTCTTCTTTGTCTACCTGTCTATTGTTCATGTTTGGCGACACCTCTTTTGACCTAAAGTTCTTGTAGTCTTTTGAGTGTTGCCGATTCAAAGTCTTCTCCGGAATCACCTTTTCGTCCTGCCTCCTTGAGACCACTGAGAATGTCTGCCCAGTCTACTGCTTTTCCTTTTCCTGCCAGCCAGCCAATCCTTAAGGGCTCCAACCATTTTCTTCAACGATTGTCTTTAAATCCATCCTGTCTCTATCTTTTTAAGCGCGTTCATGGAATCACTTAGAAAGCACGCATAGGAAAAATGCTGAGTCTCTAGCCAATAAGACATGACAGTGAAAACTTAGTTCACTGTCTGCTCGAGTTATGACTGTTTCCTTTTCGATGAAGAGGTCGTAAGTAGAACAGGTCGTAACTCGATTTTTATATTTGTCAATACTATTTTCATTCAAACGGGTTGTAAGAGATGTTGCCTGAACTGAAGTTGAAAAAGTAGCAAGACTATACGAAAATAGTGGATGTTACTACTCATGTGTCGTATGTATCATAAATATGAATAACTATGCAACTATGTACTTTTGGAAAATCCGTGTCTCTGTATCAGTTGTTGTCTCTCTTGTCAAAGCGAGTCAATAGTGGTTAGGGCGACTCTTCTGAACTTAAGAGGCTTAGTGACTTGTAGCTCCGTCTGGCAACGCTTACGCCAGGTTGTGGAAGAACAGTAGTTCCAGACGCGCCAGGTTGTTGGAGACCAGTGGTTCCAGCCAGTCTGACATCTGTGGCGCCAGGTTGTGGGAGACCAGTGGTTCCAGACGCAGCAGGTTGTGGGAGACCAGTGGTTCCAGACGCAGCAGGTTGTGGGAGACCAGTGGTTCCAGACAGTCTGACATCTGTGGCGCCAGATTGTGGGAGACCAGTGGTTCCAGACGCAGCAGGTTGTGGGAGACCAGTGGTTCCAGACGCAGCAGGTTGTGGGAGACCAGTGGTTCCAGACGCAGCAGGTTGTGGGAGACCAGTGGTTCCAGACGCAGCAGGTTGTGGGAGACCAGTGGTTCCAGACGCAGCAGGTTGTGGGAGACCAGTGGTTCCAGACGCAGCAGGTTGTGGGAGACCAGTGGTTCCAGACAGTCTGACATCCTTGGTATGGCGAAACAGACTCTGATATTTAAACCCTGCTGCTCTCTAGGCATCAGGTCCAGCAAGTTTTAGACCCTCTAAATGCAATTACTTTTTTTATTTAACTGTTTGTATTTATTTATTTATTTATTTATTTATTTATTTATTTATTTATTTATTTATTTATTTATTTATTTATTTATTTATTTATTTATTTATTTATTTGTTTATTTATTTATTTAATTATTTATTATTAATATTATTATTTTTTATTAGGTCGTAAGTGCTGACGGTCTTAAGTTGCATAGGTCGTAAGTCGAGACAAAATATGATTTCCTAACCATCCATTTACATAGTGAGCTATCATCCAACCAACTGAACTAACAAACAGCTAAGTAAACAACCAACCAACCAGCCTACCCACCAGCCAACCCACCAACAAATAAACCAACCAACTAAATAACAAAATTGCTGAGCCACTAAACAACCAGTTCACAAAATCTACAACAAACTAACGATCAAACGAAAAAAACAACAACTAATTAACCAATAAATCAACCAAGCAACGAAGCGAAAAAACCTAACTCACTGGTAGAACCAGATACATACTCTATTGTGTCCCCACAGCTGCAGATCGTTCACTACAAGAAATCACTGGCCAACCTGACCCGAGCTGTGTTTGAGCAGGAGGGACTAGCTGTTCTTGCAGTCTTCTTCGAGGTATGTACTGAGGTCACGCAAACAGGTCGAGGATTTCCTCGTCGACATTATCATCGTCATCATCATCTTTACCATCATCTAATCATACTCACCAGCACCACCACCATCTTCATAATCATCATCTATCATCATATGTCCTTCTAATAAGCTTAGGCGGACATGGTTGGTCCCCTCACATGGGATCAGGTTCACAATTGTCTCCCTTTCATATCACGTGGTCTACTCACATGGGATCAGGTTCACAATTGTCTCCCTTTCATATCACGTGGTCTACTCACATGGGATCAGGTTCCCAATTGTCTCCCTTTCATATCACGTGGTCACCTCACCAGAATGTCTTGTTACTGTTGACCACAGTGAGCAGCATTGAAACGTTACAACGAGCATAGAGCGAGAGGAAGACCTCAGAAAATATGGAGTGATGGCATTACAGAAATGAACATCAATCTTAATATTGCTCTCTACAGAGCTTATCAATTAACGTTACATCTCCCCCCCCCCCCCGACACTTCGCTGAGGAACAAGGTTAAGGAGGAGGAGAATAAGAAGAAGAAGAATAAGAAGAAGAAGAAGAAGAAGAAGAAGAAGAAGAAGAAGAAGAAGAAGAAGAAGAAGAAGAAGAAGAAGAAGAAGAAGAAGAAGAAGAAGAAGAAGAAGAAAGAGGAAGAAGAAGAAGAAGAAGAAGAAGAAGAAGAAGAAGAAGAAGAAGAAGAAGAAGAAGAAGAAGAAGAAGAAGAAGAAGAAGAAGAAGAAGAAGAAGAAGAAGAAGAACAAGAACAAGAAGAAGAAGAAGAAGAAGAAGAAGAAGAAGAAGAAATAATAATAATAATAATAAGAAGAAGAAGAAGAAGAAAAAGAAGAAGAAGAAGAAGAAGAAGAAGAAGAAGAAGAAGAAGAAGAAGAAGAAGAAGAAGAAGAAGAAGAAGAAGAAGAAGAAGAAGAAGAAGAAGAAGAAGAAAAAAGAAAAAGAAGAAGGAGGAGGAGGAGTAGGAGGAAGAGGAGAAGCAGAAGAGATAAAAGAATTACAGCAACAACGAAAAAAAAAAACCCCACGAAAGAGAACAGAAAGAATAAGGAGAAGATTGAAAACAAGAAGACAAAAAAAAAACAAAAAAAGAAAAACATGTGTACAACCTGCATCATTTTTGTTTTCCTTCGTAAATGTGCAGCGTCACAAGTTGATACATAATCTGTCGTATGGAGATTTGACTGTTTGTTTCAGATCTCTGCAAAAGACAACCCTGCCTTTGATACGTTAGTGAAGAGTCTTCGTGTGGTCAGGGTGCCAGGTCAGTTTGTGGTGGATACAGTTTACAGAATTATGTTGCAGTTTGTGTTTTAGAGAATTAGGATACACTCTGTGTGAGAGATAATTATGATATAACGCGTGGAAGAGGATATGATACAATGTGTGGGAAATAATTATGATTTGATGTGTGGCAGTTAATTATGTTATAATCTGAGGGAGATAATTGCGATATAACGTGTGGAGATTATTATGATATAATGTGTGGGAGATATTTATGATATAATGTGTGAGAGATGATTATAATTTATTGTGTGAGAAATGATTATGATTTAACGTGTGGGAGTTGAGTATTAGGTAATGTGTGGGAGATAATATTTTATAACGTGTGGGAGGTAAGAATGAACTAATTCTTATGTAGGGAAGAATTAGGATATAAATTGTATGGGAGAAAATTATTATATAGCTTATGATAGACATAATTTCACTACGGCTTTTGTCGAAGAGAATTTACTTGCAGTTTGTGTGGGACAGAATTATGATATAACTTGTTTAAGAGAAATATGTGACACAACTTTGGTGAGTGTGAATTATCACAAACTGATAATAAAAACACAAGTAACTGACAAGTGTACCTGTAAACTGATAAACAAATAATAATATCTACGTAAACGTTTATGCTAATGATTGCGATGTTTATGCTGACAATACTTTGTTTCTCAGGAGTAACACATAGCTCACCCCTCCCCTCCCCCTAAAAATACCTAATCTGAAAAAAAAAGTCCTTATACAATTTCTCAAGATGCAGGTGATACAGATTTAGTTGCGTATCCTTTACAGGACGTTACAAAACCAACACCAGCATTTTTTGGCTGTTGTGGTTTTAGTAGGCACATTTTAGGTTCAGTAGTTTGCCATTGCCTCAGAACGGTCAGCTCCCGGTACCACTGTCGCAATAATGGCAAGCCAAATCGTCAGCAGCTGGGATCGAACCCGGCACCCCGGCATTACGAAGCGCGTTCGCAACGCCTAAACCACAGACGCCAATATAATAATTGTAATATAAACCCAACCCTAAAAATAAGCCCTAGTTTAGATCGTGAACCGGACGTATATTGTTTGCCTTTAAACAACGACCAACGTACTGAATTATAAAGACATATCTTAAGAAGATATTATTAAAATTATTATCAGAATACATGTGCATTTTTGTACTTCAATTAATTTTGTTGCAAAGTCACCATATCGTCGTGTCCCTATCGAGTTCGACGAAATGCAGCAGGGAATGATCGGGGCCTGGCTTCATGACCCAGGTCGGCCCACCTTCCGAGATTGTTTATGGAAGTCATGGGTCGAAACAATCGTCGACCAAGGATCTCTACTGATGACTTGTGGACCGCTGATGTGCACACTTCCGTGTGGAGTTCTTCTTCTTTTTGGGGTGCCTAAAAGAATATTAGGTCCAGCTCTGTCTGCCCATATAAGCCTGGATGCATGGAAAAAAAATGCTTTAATTTACTTTTTTACTTTAAAGAAAAATAAGATGTGCCATAAAGAAAAGTCTAAAGGTGTTTTTTGGAGCAAAAATTAATAAGAGTCTGATTTATTTTCCTAGGAAAATCTGGATCATAGTGACTTTTGTTATCATCCCAATGTAACCCACTATTTGCAGAACGTCGCTCTTTTTTTCAGTCTGCATAAAAGTCTTTAACAAACTCTCCCTTCTCTTGCACTTGTCTAGCTCACGTGTCACTTATTTCATGTGCCCAATGCCATGTCTGGCGGCCCCTGTCCATTCTTCCTTGTAGTATACCTTCTGCTGTTATTATTTCCAATCCACTGTGGCGCTCGATGTGGCCAAAATAGTTCAGCTTCAGGGACAAGATACTGTAATAGTTCAGCTTCAGGGACAGGATGCTGTAATAGTTCAGTTTCAGGGACAGGATGCTGTATTAGTTCAGCTTCAGGGACAGGATGCTGTAATAGTTCAGCTTCAGGGACAAGATACTGTAATAGTTCAGCTTCAGGGACAGGATGCTGTATTAGTTCAGTTTCAGGGACAGGATGCTGTAATAGTTCAGCTTCAGGGACAAGATGCTGTAATAGTTCAGCTTCAGGGACAAGATGCTATAATAGTTCAGCTTCAGGAACAAGATGCTGTAATAGTTCAGCTTCAGGGACAGGATGCTCATGGACACATACTCATGGATTAGGAGATAGTCTACGTCTCACATCCTCAAGGACTAGGAGATAGTCTACGTCTCACATCCTCATGGACTAGGAGATAGTCTATGTCTCACATCCTCATGGACTAGGAGATAGTCTACGTCTCACATCCTCATGGACTAGGAGATAGTCTACGTCTCACATCCTCAAGGACTAGGAGATAGTCTACGTCTCACATCCTCAAGGACTAGGAGATAGTCTACGTCTCACATCCTCATGGACTAGGAGATAGTCTATGTCTCACATCCTCATGGACTAGGAGATAGTCTACGTCTCACATCCTCATGGACTAGGAGATAGTCTACGTCTCACATCCTCAAGGACTAGGAGATAGTCTACGTCTCACATCCTCATGGACTAGGAGATAGTCTATGTCTCACATCCTCATGGACTAGGAGATAGTCTACGTCTCACATCCTCATGGACTAGGAGATAGTCTACGTCTCACATCTTTATGGACTAGGAGATACTCTACGTCTCACATCTTTATGGACTAGGAGATAGTCTATGTCTCACATCCTCAAGGACTAGGAGATAGTCTACGTCTCACATCCTCATGGACTAGGAGATAGTCTACGTCTCACATCTTTATGGACTAGGAGATAGTCTACGTCTCACATCCTCAAGGACTAGGAGATATTCTACGTCTCACATCCTCATGGACTAGGAGATAGTCTACGTCTCACATCCTCAAGGACTAGGAGATAGTCTACGTCTCACATCCTCATGGACTAGGAGATAGTCTATGTCTCACATCCTCATGGACTAGGAGATAGTCTACGTCTCACATTCTCAAGGACTAGGAGATAGTCTACGTCTCACATCCTCAAGGACTAGGAGATAGTCTACGTCTCACATCCTCAAGGACTAGGAGATAGTCTACGTCTCACATCCTCATGGACTAGGAGATAGTCTACGTCTCACATCCTCATGGACTAGGAGATAGTCTACGTCTCACATCCTAGTGGACTAGGAGATACTCTACGTCTCACATCCTCAAGGACTAGGAGATAGTCTACGTCTCACATCCTCGTGGACTAGGAGATACTCTACGTCTCACATCCTCATGGACTAGGAGATAGTCTATGTCTCACATCCTCGTGGACTAGGAGATACTCTACGTCTCACATCCTCATGGACTAGGAGATAGTCTACGTCTCACATCCTCGTGGACTAGGAGATAGTCTACGTCTCACATCCTCATGGACTAGGAGATAGTCTACGTCTCACATCCTCGTGGACTAGGAGATAGTCTACGTCTCACATCCTCGTGGACTAGGAGATATTCTACGTCTCACATCCTCAAGGACTAGGAGATAGTCTATGTCTCACATCCTCATGGACTAGGAGATAGTCTACGTCTCACATCCTAGTGGACTAGGAGATACTCTACGTCTCACATCCTCAAGGACTAGGAGATAGTCTACGTCTCACATCCTCGTGGACTAGGAGATACTCTACGTCTCACATCCTCATGGACTAGGAGATAGTCTATGTCTCACATCCTCGTGGACTAGGAGATACTCTACGTCTCACATCCTCATGGACTAGGAGATAGTCTACGTCTCACATCCTCGTGGACTAGGAGATAGTCTACGTCTCACATCCTCGTGGACTAGGAGATAGTCTACGTCTCACATCCTCATGGACTAGGAGATAGTCTACGTCTCACATCCTCGTGGACTAGGAGATAGTCTACGTCTCACATCCTCGTGGACTAGGAGATATTCTACGTCTCACATCCTCAAGGACTAGGAGATAGTCTATGTCTCACATCCTCATGGACTAGGAGATAGTCTATGTCTCACATCCTCATGGACTAGGAGATAGTCTATGTCTCACATCCTCATGCTGCCGCAGGGAAGATAACATGCTCTCAGCTGGTTGACCCTGATGTCCATGCTAGTGCAAACTCACAAACCTTTACCGCTGGTTTATCCTAGAGACAGACCAATATGGGATATAACCAGGTACTAAACCATAGACATTTAGACGACTGTAGTGATCACCATTATTCTGGCACTGGTAATACTAACAATAACAGCAACCCATCTTTTTGCTCTGAAGAATCGAACGTTGCCACTCAGCCGTTCAGGCTCAGCTCTGTCCTACCAACAAAGAGCAGCAGCTTCTACAGATATCCCGGCAGCTTGACCATCCCTGGATGTTTGGAAACCGTCATCTGGACCGTCTTTAAGGAGCCCATTAAGATATCTCCGTCGCAGGTAAGACTGTCTGAAGCGTAGGCTCCGAAACTGATTAGTCGTACAGTTCTCTGTTGAGCTGAATTAACTTGAGCCATAAACTTCATCACAGCATTCCGGACATTGCTATACTCGCCGCGCTCATAACTTTAGCTACATGGTGTATTTTAATGATGTACTTATGGGTGAAAATTTGCCTTTCCTATTTTGTGCAATCAGCGTCTGTGAAGCTAATTATTTTGGGTACTGTTTCCCACATTTCGGCGCTATTCAGAGTCGATTATACTGGATACATAGATAACAGTAATAGGATGAGACCCTTCAGTGTCAGGAAGTGACATTATAAATTGTTGAACAGCCTAATAAAAAAATTAAAAAAACTGCCACCGTTATGAAACACATGTTCGAACAAAAATTGTCTTTCTTTAATAGTTATTAGCATTGTAATTATTATCAGTTGCTAAAACACCAGTATAGAACGTCAATAAGTCTTCCGACAAAGTCCTTCTGTCAGCATGAACAACATGGGTGAAAGACGAAAGGAATCCTATGATGGGAAAACAAGTCTACTTGAGTGCGGCATCTCTGACATGGAAAACTTCACCGAAGATTGCACAGGAGGAGATGACATGGAAAGTCCTTATGTGCCACTAAGCATAAAAAGAACTGATGTTAATGATGAAAACGCCAGTTAATAGCAGTGACTCTAAAGTAACGGTTAAATGGCGTTTGGAACATGACCTTATACAAGATTTAACTATGGCACCTAAATAATTGATTTCAAAACGTCTACGGTCATTAAACATACACCTCGTACTTATTTTCTATTTAAAATATACAAATATTCACCAAATCAGTTCTATTTAAAATATACAAATATTCACCAAATCAGTTCTATTTAAAATATACAAATATTCACCAAATCAGTTCTATTTAAAATATACAAATATTCACCAAATTAGTTCTATTTAAAATATACAAATATTCACCAAATCAGTTCTATTTAAAATTTACAAATATTCACCAAATTAGTTCTATTTAAAATATACAAATATTCACCAAATTAGTTCAGTTGAATTCCTTTAACATTGCCATGTCGAAGACCACGTGATCGTTCTCTTTAAATTTCACTGCCTTCTCTGTAGCAAAAATAAATACATTACCAGATATACACAAGCACCACAGGTACATCTATGGTCGAGGTGGCCAGAAGAGCCAGAAGCAGAACCTTATATCTCGAAACGCTCGAAGCCGTTGTTGCTGTTATCGATCCAGCAGAGCATGAGCTTTCACCCTCTGGCCCAATGCCATGTAGTGGAATTTGCATGTTTTCCCAACTTGTTCTATCCCCCGTACAAGGTGTTCCACTTGTCTGGTCTTAGATGGAGTAGCGTTCTTCTAATCTTGCTGAGTTTTGCGTACTTAGAGAGATAATAGTCAACGGTGACAGACGAAGTGAAGAAAACAAAATTCAGTTGTAGGTATGTTCGGAAATGAACAGCTAACACTGATTAGTTCTACCCACCCCCCCCCCCCTCCACGGGTGGGTTCCAGGACCCACTGCCTTCCTAGCCAGCACATTGTGGGAGTTGATCCAATAGGGGCTTTCCTTCAAACTTCGCTCGCTCTGTAAAATGGATGTGTACGCAAATGTGAAGTTCTGAAAGAAGATTAAAGACCGTATGTGGACGAACAAACAGAATTTTCTGCGGGTGTTTACAGACGGTGAAGGTGCAGAAGAAAGAAAAGGACTGGTTATGCACCTATTAACGGTCAACTGATGCATGGCAGCCATATGGAGTTGACGGCTTTTGGGAGCACAGGTCTATCATCTTCTTCTTTGTGTTTGGTTTCGTATGCTCAGATCAGACCATCAGGTGGGTTGCCTCTATGAGCTCACATGTCAGCAGCAGGTCCTTCATGTTTACCTATAGCTTGCTATTCACACTTTGCTCTTAAGGACAGGTTTCGTTTAGAAGATGTAGCCTACGTTGAAAGGGCAGTTCTGCAGAGTGTGCTCAGGTGCTCATACCAAGGCAAGAGAGCAATAGTTAGGCATCGATACAAGTGGGATGACAACATCAAGAGAGGGAGGGGCAGCAGTCTAAGAGAGTGTACAACCAGGACAGGGTGTGTTGGAGATAAATTCAACCAATTTTCACTGTGGCGACATCACTTGATTGATTGAACTTAAATGTACCAAACACGCTGGTTGACCTTGGGTTACCTAGGTAGAGAGAAACACATGACGACCATTCAGACGCCACTGTCTACCATATCAAAGTCATGTCATGTCATGTTTTTGTCTACCCCCAGCTGACAGCATTCAGACTCCTAAGATCATCAGATAAAGACGAACATGGTAACATCTTCTCGCTGGTCAACAACAACCGACCTGTCCAGGATCTACATGCTAGAGTTGTCACCCGCAACTTTATTGGTACGTGAAGGGGGTGCGCTGGCTCCCAGATCAGTCCACAAAAGGCTTAGTCTGACTGGGTAGTTTCTAGTCGGATGGGTATTATCTAGCCTCACTGGGTATTGTCTAGTCTGACTGCTCACTGGGTATTGTCTAGTCTCACTGGGTATTGTCTAGTCTCACTGGGTATTGTCTAGCCTCACTGGGTATTGTCTAGTCTCACTGGGTATTGTCTAGTCTCACTGGGTATTGTCTAGTCTGACTGCTCACTGGGTATTGTCTAGTCTCACTGGGTATTGTCTAGTCTCACTGGGTATTGTCTAGCCTCACTGGGTATTGTCTAGTCTGACTGCTCACTGGGTATTGTCTAGTCTCACTGGGTATTGTCTAGTCTCACTGGGTATTGTCTAGTCTCACTGGGTGTTGCCTAGTCTCACTGTGTATTGTCTAGTCTCACTGGGTATTGTCTAGTCTCACTGGGTATTGTTTAGCCTCACTGGGTATTGTCTAGTCTCACTGCTCACTGGGTTTTGTCTAGTCTTACTGGGTATTGTCTAGTCTCACTGGGTATTGTCAAGTCTCACTGGGTATTGTCTAGTCTCACTGGGTATTGCCTAGTCTCACTGGGTATTGTCTAGTCTCACTAGGTATTGTTTAGCCTCACTGGGTATTGTCTAGTCTCACTGCTCACTGGGTTTTGTCTAGTCTTACTGGGTATTGTCTAGTCTCACTGGGTATTGTCTAGTCTCACTGGGTATTGTCTAGTCTCACTGGGTATTGCCTAGTCTCACTGGGTATTGTCTAGTCTCACTGGGTATTGTCTAGTCTCACTGGGTATTGTTTAGCCTCACTGGGTATTACCTAGTCTCACTGGGTATTATCTAGTTTCAATGGGTATTCTCTAGTCTCACCGGGTGTTGTCTAGTCTTATGGGTATTGTCTAGTCTCACTGGGTATTTTCTAGTCTCACATACTATTTTTTAATTCTCATTGGGTATTGTCTAGTCTCACTGTTTATTGTCTTGTCTCACTGGGTATTGTCTAGTCCCATTAGGTTTTGTCTAGTCTCATTATGTCCTGTCTAGTCTCATAAGGTCTTATCGATTCTCACTAGGTATTGTTTAGTGCCATTAGGTCTTATCTAGTCTCAGTGGATAGTGTCTAGTCTCATGCCAGCTTGTTTAATCCCACAGGGTCCAGTCTCGCCATTAACCTAGCGAACATTAGCGCTAGACTATATGTTTAAACAAATCAGCACACCGTCTGTGGTAAGATCAACATCACATCGGCCGCTTTTACTTCCAAAAACACACCCTGGTACCCATTCTAGAATGGGTCGACATGGGAGCCAAGGTCAATTAAAAAAAAAAACCCGAATCCTTGCTAACTGGAACACAAGATCTCAAGGTGGACCTCTGAAAGTCTGTCTACTGCGTCATCGCTGCTGTGCTTTCAGCTGCTCTGTTGTTGAGTAGCTAATGCTACCATCTTTGTGTGGCAATATATTGTCTGTCTTCTTTTATAGTCGCTGTCTCTTGTCTTATAATGACATAGATCTGTTTGTCTCTCTGACATCAACGTTTATCTTCACTGCTGTAGAGCAGTCTGTCAGCTCCTTTCTTGACTGTCTGTGGAAATATTTAATGTCCACTGTCTTATATTGTCATATATGCTTCAGTCTATCTGTTTGTCTAATCTGTCTGTCTAATTTGTTTGTCACATGTCTATCTAATCTGTCAAATTGTCTGTCTGCCTAATCTGTCTGCCAGTCTGTCTAATATGTATGTCGGATATTCTGTCTGTCTGCTATGTCTGATTATCTCCCTGTCTAATCTGTCTGTTAGTCTGTCTAACCCTAATATCGTGTTTCGGTTTTCTGATCTGCTCTATCTCCATTATATTTGACTGCCATATATATTTCTTCTTTTGATGTTTACAATGTTTATTGTTCCCGTCTTGTGTTTGCCAAGCGTCATGTTTGCCAAGCGTCATGTTTGCCAAGCGTCATGTTTGCCTAGCGTCATGTTTGCCAAGCGTCATGTTTGCCTAGCGTCATGTTTGCCAAGCGTCATGTTTGCCTAGCGTCATGTTTGCCAAGCGTCATGTTTGCCAAGCGTCATGTTTGCCAAGCGTCATGTTTGCCAAGCGTCATGTTTGCCAAGCGTCATGTTTGCCAAGCGTCATGTTTGCCAAGCGTCATGTTTGCCAAGCGTCATGTTTGCCAAGCGTCATGTTTGCCAAGCGTCATGTTTGCCTAGCGTCATGTTTGCCTAGCGTCATGTTTGCCAAGCGTCATGTTTGCCAAGCGTCATGTTTGCCAAGCGTCATGTTTGCCAAGCGTCATGTTTGCCAAGCGTCATGTTTGCCTAGCGTCATGTTTGCCAAGCGTCATGTTTGCCAAGCGTCATGTTTTGCCAAGCGTCATGTTTGCCTAGCGTCATGTTTGCCAAGCGTCATGTTTGCCTTCATGTTTGCCTAGCGTCATGTTTGCCTAGCGTCATGTTTGCCAAGCGTCATGTTTGCCAAGCGTCATGTCATGTTTGCCTAGCGTCATGTTTGCGTCAAGCGTCATGTTTTTGCCAAGCGTCATGTTTGCCATAGCGTCATGTTTGCCTAGCGTCATGTTTGTTTGCCTAGCGTCATGTTTGCCAGCGTCATGTTTGCCATGTTGTTTGCCAAGCGTCATGTTTGCCAAGCGTCATGTTTGCCAAGCGTCATGTTTGCCAAGCGTCATGTTTGCCAAGCGTCATGTTTGCCTAGCGTCATGTTTGCCAAGCGTCATGTTTGCCAAGCGTCATGTTTGCATGTTTGCCTAGCGTCATGTTTGCCTAGCGTCATGTTTGCCTAGCGTCATGTTTGCCTAGCGTCATGTTTGCCTAGCGTCATGTTTGCCGTAGCGTCATGTTTGCCTAGCGTCATGTTTGCCAAGCGTCATGTTTGCCAAAGCGTCAGCGTCATGTTTGCCAAGCGTCATGTTTGCCAAGCGTCATGTTTGCCTCATGTTTGCCAAGCGTCATGTTTGCCAAGCGTCATGTTTGCCTAGCGTCATGTTTGCCAAGCGTCATGCCTAGCGTCATGTTTGCCTAGCGTCATGTCCAAGCGTCATGTTTGCCAAGCGTCATGTTTGCCTAGCGTCATGTTTGCCTAGCGTCATGTTTGCCTAGCGTCATGTTTGCCTGCCATGTTTGCCAGCGTCATGTTTGCCAAGCGTCATGTTTGCCTAGCGTCATGTTTGCCTAGCGTCATGTTTGCCAAGCCATAAGCGTCATGTTTGCCTAGCGTCATGTTTGCCTAGCGTCATGTTTGCCTAGCGTCATGTTTGCCAAGCGTCATGTTTGCCAAGCGTCATGTTTGCCAAGCGTCATGTTTGCCAAGCGTCATGTTTGCCTAGCGTCAGCGCGTCATGTTTGCCAAGCGTCATGTTTGCCTAGCGTCATGTTTGCCAAGCGTCATGTTTGTTTGCCTAGCGTCATGTTTGCCTAGCGTCATGTTTGCCTAGCGTCATGTTTGCCTAGCGTCATGTTTGCCAAGCGTCATGTTTGCCTAGCGTCATGTTTGCCAAGCGTCATGTTTGCCTAGCGTCATGTTTGCCTGCCTGTTTGCCTAGCGTCATGTTTGCATGTTTGCCTAGCGTCATGTTTGCCTAGCGTCATGTTTGCCTAGCGTCATGTTTGCCAAGCGTCATGTTTGCCAAGCGTCATGTTTGCCAAAGCGTCATGTTTGCCTAGCGTCATGTTTGCCTAAGCGTCATGTTTGCCAAGCGTCATGTTTGCCAAGCGTCATGTTTGCCATAGCGTCATGTTTGCCAAGCGTCATGTTTGCCAAGCGTCATGTTTGCCAAGCGTCATGTTTGCCAAGCGTCATGTTTGCCTAGCGTCATGTTTGCCTAGCGTCATGTTTGCCTAGCGTCATGTTTGCCTAGCGTCATGTTTGCCAAGCGTCATGTTTGCCAAGCGTCATGTTTTTTTGCCAAGCGTCATGTTTGCCAAGCGTCATGTTTGCCTAGCGTCATGTTTGCCAAGCGTCATGTTTGCCAAGCGTCATGTCCATGTTTGCCAAGCGTCATGTTTGCCAAGCGTCATGTTTGCCAGCGTCATGTTTGCCTAGCGTCATGTTTGCCAAGCGTCATGTTTGCCAAGCGTCATGTTTGCCTAGCGTCATGTTTGCCAAGCGTCATGTTTGCCTAGCGTCATGTTTGCCTAGCGTCATGTTTGCCAAGCGTCATGTTTGCCAAGCGTCATGTTTGCCAGCGTCATGTTTGCCGTCATGTTTGCCAAGCGTCATGTTTGCCAAGCGTCATGTTTGCCAAGCGTCATGTTTGCCTAGCGTCATGTTTGCCAAGCGTCATGTTTGCCAAGCGTCATGTTTGCCAAGCGTCATGTTTGCCAAGCGTCATGTTTGCCTAGCGTCATGTTTGCCAAGCGTCATGTTTGCCAAGCGCGTCATGTTTGCCTAGCGTTTGCCAAGCGTCATGTTTGCCTAGCGTCATGTTTGCCTAGCGTCATGTTTGCCTAGCGTCATGTTTGCCTAGCGTCATGTTTGCCTAGCGTCATGTTTGCCTAGCGTCATGTTTGCCAAGCGTCATGTTTGCCAAGCGTCATGTTTGCCAAGCGTCATGTTTGCCTAGCGTCATGTTTGCCTAGCGTCATGTTTGCCTATAATTCTTGTTGCGTCTCTGATTGTTTTGCTTGTCTAACGTCATTTTCATTCTCTTGCCAAGTCTCAAAAATACAAACTCTTAAAATGACATATAGTAGTTTAAATATATATATATATGTGTGTGTGTGTGTGTGTGTGTGTGTGTGTGTGTGTGTGTGTGTGTGTGTTTGTGTTTGTGTGCGCGCGCCAAACACCGCACTGAAACTTTACACCAACGACGAGTAAAAAAATTAATTATGATATTTAGTGGAAAATTAAAGCACCATGATTGCAGAGTCATAGCAACAGGGATGAGATGTTCAGTATACCTGCCGGGGTAACAACCGAGATGAGATGCTCAGTATACCTGCCGGGGTAACAACCGAGATGAGATGCTCAGTATACCTGCCGGGGTAACAACCGAAATAAGATGCTCAGTATACCTGCCGGGGTAACAACCGAGATGAGATGCTCAGTATACCTGCCGGGGCAACAACCGAAATAAGATGCTCAGTATACCTGCCGGGGTAACAACCGTGATGAGATGCTCAGTATACCTGCCGGGATAACAACCGAAATAAGATGCTCAGTATACCTGCCGGGATAACAACCGAAATAAGATGCTCAGTATACCTGCCGGGGTAACAACCGAAATAAGATGCTCAGTATACCTGCCGGGGTAACAACCGAGATGAGATGTTCAGTATACCTGCCGGGGTAACAACCGAAATAAGATGCTCAGTATACCTGCCGGGGTAACAACCGAGATGAGATGTTCAGTATACCTGCCGGGGCAACAACCGAAATAAGATGCTCAGTATACCTGCCGGGGTAACAACCGTGATGAGGTGTACAGTATACCTGCCGGGGTAGCAACCGAGATGAGATGCTCAGTATACCTGCCGGGGTAACAACCGGGATGAGATGCTCAGTATACCTGCCGGGGTAACAACCGAGATGAGATGCTCAGTATACCTGCCGGGGTAACAACCGAGATGAGATGCTCAGTATACCTGCCGGGGTAACGGCCGAGATGAGATGCTCAGTATACCGGCCGGGTAACAACCAAGAAACCGAATTTTAAAAATGAAGAAATTCAAAGATGACTAGAACTGAAACCAGTTATACACCTCAATTATGAGAATCAATGTAGAGGCGGTAACTGCAGTGGTTAGATAACAAGATGCATACCCATGTCGTAATTGTAACAGAATCTGAAAGCATGCTGAGAGAGGTGAAGACAGGGATGATTCGTGGCAAGCTTCATTGGGAAGGTCACGGGTAGTGAGCATACTTTGGATATTTTCTTCAGGCAATGCCGGAATGGTGGGTAATGAACAGGCAGACCGATTGGCTGGATCTGCACCACTGGGTGGTGAATTGATACATGACAAGGCAGATGTGGTCAAGGCCCTTTGGGAACATGTAACGAAGGCAGTAGAGAAACAAGACTATAGAGAATGATGCGCCTAGGTGTAACCAGAAGGTCTGGCGGTCTCACTACACTCGCAGGAAAGGCAAGACGGGCATATAACCAGATACAACCGGTGCCATTAGTATTGGAACTCTGCGCTGGCTGCTGAAGATCAGGGCGGAGCGTGCATATGAATGCCCCGAGTGTTTTGATGTCAATTCTGGACTCAGCAACTCCACACACCTCGTTAATATTTGATCACCAATCACCACAATAAGTGTCTGTATATTCTCTCCTAGTCGTGTAATACCCAATCAGCGTCTTGTCTCGGAAACAAATATTGCTGCTATATTAAGCGCTATTGAAAGAATGTTAGCGGCACAAGCAGATTTTGACAAAAGAAGAAAGAAGAAGAAAGAATGTTAGCAGAAGAAATTCTGAAGAAAAGAAGAGCAAGGGCCGATCAGCACATAGACGGGCTCGCGATCAAAGTGGCGTATTGTGTAGGAGATGCAGAGATCAAACAGCATGAAAAACCTATGGTAAAGCACTAGTAAATTGGTTAGAGTAAAATCTTGAGAACATATTTTTCCTGTGGCAACATACGGCTATGAGTCTTGGACTCTCACTCACTCACAGAGGAAAAAAATTGGAGCTTTTTCTGAACGAGTTGAACATCAAGGAGAACTGGCTCATAAACAGCATCCTGTCCCGAAAGTTAAAGTATTTTGGTCACATCAAGCGCCATGGTGGTTTGGAAAAGACTGTGATGGAAGGTGCAGTTTGTGGAAGGTGGGGCAGGGGGTCGACCACCGCGAAGATGGATACAAGGCCGGAGAGCTGGCTAGGGAAAGGGATACTTTCAGGCATGCCGTGAAGAGAGCGACGTTCTGTAAAGGACATGCTGATTAATGATGATTGGGTAGTAAAGTGCACGATGCGGGAAAGCTGGCGAGAGACTGAGTTTCTTTCGGGCAGACCGTGATGAGAGCTACGTTCTAAAAGGCCTGTTATATGATAACGTTTTAACGTCCATTCTGATGAAGTCATTATTCATTATTTCACCATTGTATATCTAATATGCAATTGTATTCGTCTAATTGCAGAGGACCAAAAGGTGGAGTATACAAGACCAAGAAGACTGCAGGCTATTGACTTCATCCACAACATTATGGCCTCACGGATCAGACAAGAAGAAGAAGAAAAAGAAGAAGAAGAAAAAGAAGAGGAAGAATTTCCTGAAGAATAAGGCACGAAAGAACAGACAGACTTTTCAAGTCTTACTAGAACACAGAGACAGACAACCTACTTCTACAATTCTGATTTTAATAATACAGACAATCATTAGATTCAGTGCACTGCTGCGTGGGCCATCAACCGCACTGTAACTTTTCGCTTGCTACTGACGATGAGAACTGAGCGCGTATGTGAATGTGCAGAGTGCTGGAATGTAGATTATAAGCCCAGTTTTTCTCGACCACACCCACAGGATATGTTATCATCAAGTGCCTTGTCCACTGGCGTGGGCGATCAAGCCTCTCCATTACCCGCGGTCTTCAACAGCATGTATATTGTATAGTTGGTATGCTGATACTCCTGCATGTCATGACCAAAGGCTATGAAGAATCTTTTTGTGTTGTCTTCCTGTCTTTTTATTCTACAGATATGTTCAGATGTGTCATTAGATGGACATAAATGTCATTAGATGGACACTAAATGTCATTAGATGGACATAAATGTCATTAGATGGACAGTAAATGTCATTAGATGGACAGTAAATGTCATTAGATGGACAATAAATGTCATTAGATGGACAATACATGTCATTAGATGGACATAAATGTGATTTGATGGACAATAAAAGTTTTATTAGTGTAAAATTCTTATTCGAGTTTTTTTTTTTTTTTTTGGCAAGTGACGCAGACCATCGTGTTTTTCTTTATCTTACCGTATACGGTGTGTTAATTGCGGCAGACAGTTCGGTTTGTTCGTCCACTTCTAAACTTTGGCTTTGTTCTAGAAGTTGAGTTTTCCGTGCACATCCGTTTATCAGGTCTTGTTTATATCTCTATGCAGTCTGTTGGGTCCTTGTCTATCAGGCAGATGTTTTAAAACTCCATTTACTTTAATTACGATATGCTTGTTAGGGGTGGTGGTTCTACTTTTATTTTGTCCAAAATGGGGTCCCGAAAACCCACACGAGGACCCTTAGTATTCGCTGTTATCGTAGTTAAAAACCACTTCAACCTTTGGGGAAACACCCAAAAATAGTTTAGCACGTCTTAAACTCATTGATCGCATGGGAAATGTTAATTTTTGTTTTTGTTTTTAGTATCCAGAAGCCACGAGTTGTTAACCCTTAGGCTCGGTATTATGGATATCGCAACCTTTAGGCCTTGATTCCATGATAAATACCGTAAATCTGGGAGAAATATAGCTTTTCTGTCTACCCCCGGGAGTGAACCCGGACCACAAGGAGTTCGTTACCCGGTCACCGCGCAATCCGGTTTAGCCAACTACGCCAGAGAGCCGGGCGGTAAATTTTAATAAAATGTCAAGTAGCCTGTTCAATCCTTTCACAGATGAGAATCATAGAGCTA
>CAJHNH020000442.1:42500-70000 GCA_905116865.2 Candidula unifasciata | reverse complement strand
TGTTTCAAGTCGACCAACATTGTAATTTGAAAATGACTACCTGTCAGAATCACAGCCAGCACCTCCCAGCTGGTCGTATAGAGATCCTAATGGCTGGCAAAAAAATTACAAGCCAGCAAGAGACACGCCCACCAGCCGTCAATCACCAATCAACATTGAGACCGCCCAGGCTGTGTTCAAAGAAACGCCCACATTCGATATTTCCGGCTTTGACACTGTGAACAATATAAATATGGAGTTAGTAAACAGCGGACATACAGGTAATGTCTGTCTGTCTGTCTGGTCTGTCTGTCTGTCTGTCTGTCTGTCTGTCTGTCTGTCTGTCTGTCTGTCTGTCTGTCTGTCTGTCTGTCTGTCTGTCTGTCTGTCTGTCTGTCTGTCTGTCTGTCTGTCTGTCTGTCTGTCTGTCTGTCTGTCTGTCTGTCTGTCTGTCTGTTTGTTTGTCTGTTTGTCTGTCTGTCTCTCTGCTGTGCCTGTCTGTCCGAAAATACACTCGACACTTGCAGCACTAATTAAATCTGAGTTATAATTGTTTTATATAATTAGTGGATTCTGAGGCTTCTGTGATCGCTAGATTACATAACAAGTTTACATTCGTTGACGACCTGTATATCTGTCTGCCAGTGAATCTAGTTCACGACGGCGACGCCCTAGAGATCTCTGGAGGTGGGTTACCGACCAAGTACAAGTTTACCAACCTGCACTTCCACT
The DNA here is from genome assembly GCA_905116865.2 of Candidula unifasciata. NCBI lineage: Eukaryota > Metazoa > Mollusca > Gastropoda > Stylommatophora > Geomitridae > Candidula > Candidula unifasciata. Next base: position 69,289 of record CAJHNH020000442.1, on the reverse strand, counting down.
GGGGCGCCACCACTGCCAGTGGGTCAGAGCATCAGATAAACGGCCGGAGTTACCCTATGGAGGTAAGGGACCGCTCGTTTTGTGGTGTGTACTTGTCAGTTTCACCAGTGATGAGGCACTTCTCTCTAGACTCCTTGATAAATAGTGGTTCAGTTCTTTAGGCTGCGATAAGATGCAGTAGGAGCCTCCCTCATGGTTTCTGTTCAAAACAGTCTAGCAGAAGTTAGAAATAGTGGTACTGGAGAGTACATCAAATTCCTAGATGGTACTAGGGATAGGTCCAGCGTACCAACCGGAAAGTACTGCCATAACTATGATGTAGAAACTCAGGCTATCAAGATAGCAACAGAGAAACTGCTAAATACCAATCTTGGCTCACAGTATGTGGTAATGCTAACAGATGGAAAATCCGTACTTGAAGCACTCCAGTCTAGGAAACTACCAGAATTGCCAACACTGCTGACACAACTCATCCTTCAGCGAACAGACTTAATGATGTGGAGACTGTCTCATTGTGGAGTGCGTGGAAATGAGAAAGCTGATCAAATGGCAGGGGAAGGTGAGACAAACGTGCAGCCGGATGTACCAGTCACACAACACCAAAAGAAAAGTAAAGTAAAAGTAAAGATCCCTTTACTCGCCCTTAGGCGCATCGGGCATATGGGAAGAGCACCCATATTTTTACAGACCAATCGGCACTAGGTGGGTAATGTGGTCAGCATTACGTCGGCCGTCTTTACTTTCCCGGGACAGCCCATCCTGGTACCCATTTGAGGCTGGGTCGACCTGCGACGTCCCATACCACGACAAAAATCCACGCAGCCTGCAGTGGGTTTCGATCGCGGTACGTTGGATTACGAGTCAGACTCACAACGCCTTAGCCACAGACGCCGCAACCAAAAGAAAAGGTTCATTAAATCGATCAGGAAACCACCAGCCCCAGCACAAGACGACTATTTTATTATGGACAGACCAGAACAAGTCATTATCCTCCGCCTCAGAACAGGGCACAATTACGATTACGTAACCACGTGTACACAAAATTCAAGATAGATGTATCAGCCATGTGCACTTGTGGAAAGGTGCCCCAGACAGCAGAGCTTGTACTCCAGGGTTGCACCGAATTTGACACATTAAGGCAAACCTTTTGGCCAGAAAGAACAACAGTGGAACGTAAACTCTATGGACTACTGAACGAACAACGACAGTGAAATTTATACAAGAGACAAAACTGCTGATATAGATAACTTATTTCAGGCGAACGAAAGAAGAAGTCTACCAGCCCCCCACAGAGACCGAATGAAAGAGAAATAAAAGTAGTAGTCGTAGAAGTAGTAGTACTAGTAGTAGTAATAGTAGTAATTGTAGTAGTATTAGTAGTTAGTGGTAGTAGTAATAATAGGAAAAATAGTTGTTGTTTTTGTATAGTAGTATTAGTCGTAGTAGGATTAGAAGTAGTATCAGTCATAGCAGTAGTATTAAAACCAGTTGTGGTTCTAGTCGTATAGTCGTAGTAGAAGTAGTATTAGTGGTGTTAGTGTTGGTAGTAGAGAGAGTAGTAGTAGTATGGTAGTAGTATGGTGGTTGCGGTGGTAGTAGTAGTTATAGTATGGTGGTAGTAGTAGTAGTGGTAATGGTAGTAGTATGGTAGTAGTAGTAGTGGTAGTTGTAGTAGTAGTAGTATGGTAGCAGTAGAAATAGTAGTAGTAGTAGTATGGTAATAGTAGTAGTAGTAGTAGTAGTAGTAGTAGTAGTAGTAGTAGTAGCAGTAGTAGTGGTAGTGTGGTGGTAGTAGTAGTAGTAGTAGTAGTGATGGTAGTACTAGTACCATGGTTGTAGCAGTATGGTAGTAGTAGTAGTGGTGGTTGTGGAATTAGTGTTGTTGGTGGTTGTAGTAGTACAACTAGTGGTGGTGGTAGTAACAGTATAGTCGTACTAGAGGTTGTGGTAGTACTACTGGTGGTCGTGAAGGAGGTAGTGGTTGTATTAGTATGGTAGAGTAGTCGTAGCAGTAGCTGTTGTATAGTAGTAGCAGTCTTAGTAGAAGTTGTAGTAATAATAGTGGTGGGGGTGATGGGTGTTGTAAACGTAGTGGTGGTAGTAGTGGTAATGTTGTGGTGGTGATGTGGTGGTGGTGGTGATAGTATTAGCAGCGGTAGTATAGTGGTAGTAGTCATAGCAGAAGTTGTTATGTTATGTTGTCGCAATCGACGTTTTTGCACATTGAGAATCCCAATGCGTGTTCAATTCTCTGATGCAGCAGCCACTTCAAAGTACCTCTACTAATTGTTCCCATGAGAAGTTATAATGTCTCCTTTCTTCACCTCACTGGTGGTTTTAGTAGTAGTGGTTGTTGTGGGGGTAGTAGTAGTACTAGTAATAGTAGTAATATTAGTACTAGTAGTAGTAAGAGTAGTAGTAATAGCAGTTTTAGCAGCAGTAGTAGTAGTAGTAAGAGGAGGAGACGAAAGAAGAAGAAGAAGAAAAAAGAAAGAAAGAAAGAAAGAAAGAAAGAAAGAAAGAAAGAAAGAAAGAAAGAAAGAAAGAAAGAAAGAAAGAAAGAAAGAAAGAAAGAAAGAAAGAAAGAAAGAAAGAAAGAAAGAAAGAAAGAAATAGAAAAAGAAGAGGAAAAAGAAGAAGAAGAAGAAGAAGAAGAAGAGGAAGAAGAAGAAGAAGAAGCAGAAGCAGAAGCAGAAGAAGAAGAATAAAGAGAAGAAGAAGAAGACAGAAAAAAAAGAAAGAAAAAAGCAAGAAAGAAAGACAAAAATAAAAAAAAGAAAGAAAGAAAGAAAGAAAGTAAGAAAGAAAGTAAGAAAGAAAGAAAAAAGAAAGAAGTAGAAAAAGAAAATGAGGAAGAAGAAGAAGAAGAAAGAAAGAAAGAAAGAAAGAAAGAAAGAAAGAAAGAAAGAAAGAAAGAAAGAAAGAAAGAAAGAAAGAAAGAAAGAAAGAAAGAAAGAAAAAGAAAGAAAAGAAAGAAAGAAAGAAAAAAGAAAGAAAGAAAGAAAGAAAGAAAGGAAAGAAAAGAAAGAAAGAAAGAAAGAAAGAAAGAAAGAAAGAAAGAAAGAAAGAAAGAAAGAAAGAAAGAAAGAAAGAAAGAAAGAAAGAAAGAAAGAAAGAAAGAAAGAAAGAAAGAAAGAAAGAAGAAAGAAAGAAAGAAATAAAGAAAGAAAAAAGAAAGAAAGAAAAAAAGAAAGAAAGAAAGAAAGAAAGAAAGAAAGAAAGAAAGAAAGAAAGAAAGAAAGAAAGAAAGAAAGAAAGAAAGAAAGAAAGAAAGAAAGAAAGAAAGAAAGAAAGAAAAGAAAGAAAGAAAGAAAGAAAAAAAGAAGAAAAGAAGAAGAAAGAAAAGAAAGAAGAAAGAAAAAAATAAAGAAAGAAAGAAAAAAGAAGAAAGAAAGAAGTTAAAAAGAAAAAGAAAAGAAGAAGAAGATAAGAAGAAGAAGAAGAAGAAGAAGAAGAAGAAGAAGAAGAAGAAGAAGAAGAAGAAGAAGAAGAAGAAGAAGAAGAAGAAGAAGAGAAGAAGAAGAAAGGAAGAAGAAGAAAGGAAGAAGAAGAAGACAGTATACAAATGTGATGTCCATCTAAACAATGCACACGTTAAACCTACAGATGCACGTAGTCAACTACAGCTCCAAGTTTGCAGACGTCAAATCTGCAATGTGTCAACCAAATGGCTTGGCTGTTCTTGCCTTCTTCTTTGAGGTATGTCTGCGAGCTTGTACACATTTCTAGTAAGTGTACCGTATTGTACATCTGTGATCACCCTCGACCCAAATGGCCGATAGAAGACTGAATGACGTTTCTTTCCAGCTAGGTTTTGCTGATGCATATTCCTAATTTGTGGACCGGGAATTCAAAGATTCCGTCGATGGAGTTGAGTGCTTGGTGCGACACTGTAAGCTGTGGAATACATGTAGTGTGTGTGTATGTGTGTGTGTGTGTGTTTGTTTGTTTGTGCGCCCGCCCGCTGAGTGTTGGTAACTGCACTAACATTACAGGTGACCGATTAAATTTAGAATGGTGTACACATTTGTGGGTTTCGTCACTGACTATTTACGCCAGTAGTGAGCTGCAATTCGTGCATAGGACTGTTAATGTTCGCACTTCTGACAGCTGCCTTATGTACATTTATTTTCGGTATTTTCTACTGGCACAGTATTATTTAAAATTCGACTAACAACTAACATCTAAAAACTTTGAAAATAAGTGTGCAATACTGTTCAAATATGAGATATCTGTGCGACGTTGTACAACTCTGAGACATGTGTGCGGTGCAGTACAACTCTCAAGTAAGTGTGCAATGTTGTACAAAAGTAAACCAACATAAAACTACTGTTATCAGTCGCCACATGCTAAGGGATATACTGAAGATTGGATCTGAGCGCTTACGGGACTTGCCCGACGTGCAGTAAGGATAATCTGGTGATTAATTAACAAACTAACAAACTCCCCATCGTCACGGACTGGGTTTGCCCTACCTGCCGTTAGCACAGTATAATACTATTAGTTTGGAAATACCGAAAAGTGCCAACAATTTACTTGAGAGTCACAACGCCAAGAGATTTTATCCCTATGTCTCCTTCATTTTCATGCAGCAGGTCCTTCGCAGAACGTCGCTCCTATTGCTGAGACTTGATCTCTTGTAAGATCTTCCGCCTCGTAAATATTCCTACACAATGTGTAACTTACATCTGGTGTTCATCTTTGTGTTGTTCGAACCCTGCTCCTCTTTCCTGGTACCATGCCTTCTACTATTATTTTTTCTTCTAATCCTTGGTTCCGCCTAATAAGGTAGGTAGGTAAGTTGTACCCCACCAGGACATCACACAAATGATAAACACCCGGTGACACAAAGCGCCACCATGCGGATGAGGATTACCCGTGGAGAGGTCCTGAAAACCCCATTCAGTCGTTAGGCCATATTTAAGACCTGGCTATAGTTAGGGCCCCCTGTAAAAGCAAAGATTGGGCTTCAAAATAACTAAAAATAGCAAAGATGTAATTAATGAAGTGAGATGTTGTTTACTAGTCAATCTTCCCTGATGTTCACATCTTTAAGGATGTCGGTATCAAAGCTGTTCCTAGTGTATATTTCTCTGAGAAAGTGTAAGGCAGCACTGGTGGTCCGATTTATGTGTCATTCAAAATACAAACAATAAAAGATCATTTAAAAAAAAAATGTATTTATCCATATCAAACAAAACTGACAGTAACACACTTTAATTGTATTTGAAAAGTTCTCTCCCTTTTGCAAAGTCTATGATCACCATCATCATCATCATCATCATCATCATGAACCACTTCTGCCGTTAAGCGTCGTGGAGAGGAATAATTTGCGATCCAGTGCACGTTGGCTGCCACTGGCTATTGTCATGCCGTGAAGGCGTAGAGTGTCTTTAATGTTGTCGATCCATATATTTTCCCCCGCCGTCCTCTTGCTCTTGTAGCTGATCTTCTGAGATGTATAGCTTGTGATGGTATTTGATCTTGCTGCATTCTAACGAGATCGCCAAACCACTTGATCTGCTGTTTCTCGATGAATCTAGTACAAGGTGTCGTTCCCACAATTTAGTGTTTCATTATTCAATCGATCTCGGATGGTTAGGTTAACTGCTTTTCTTAGGCACCTCATCTCGCAAGTGGTAATTTTGCGTAAATGGGCTTTAGATAGTGTCCATGTTGGGCACTGGTAGCTTAATATGCTATTATTAATGTGTCTCTTTGCACTCATAGTTATGCTAGGATGTCTTAATAATGGTGACAATTGGTATATAAGTGCGCTTGCCTTCTGACATCTGGTTTCTATTTCTCTGTCAATTCTACCACTTTCTCTGATCATACTTCCATGATATTTAAACTCCCTAACTTGATTCAGAGCAGAAGCATTCAGCTGTATGTGTAGTGGAGCAGGGGTTCTACTAACTTGCATTGTTTCGGTTTGTTTTCATTTATCTTCATGTTGTATTTACTGCATGCTGAGTTTAACCTGTTAATTTGGTCTTGCAGTCTATCTTCTTCAGGATAGAACAAGCACTGGTCGTCAGCAAACAGTAGTTCGTTTAATGTGGGTGAATCGATTACTTCTCCTGATGTTTGTACTTCCTCGTGATTATAAAGGTCTATCTTGTCTGTATCATAACTTGCTTCTTTAGATATTCTGTCTATATAGATGTTAAATAAAAGTGGGGAGAGCACACATCCCTATGATCAAATCCCCCAAACAAATCTTGTAAAACATGTAAGCTTCTATACGTAATAGAATTTAGTCATCCACCCTGCCTTCTGACTAGTTGTTCTGATCGGATTTTAGTAGACTTCAACTGAGAAAATAAAAGCACATCTCTAAGGTTGCTGAAAATTAATGAGGTGCCTCCTCCCCTTGAGACGCTTTAAGCAGGAGCTTCGTCTGCTTATTCGTAAATCTGGACCTCATTCTGAAAAAAAAAAAAATCGCCTTTTTCTCAACACATAACTTGCAATCAAGGAATTTAGAACATAATTTGGCACTTGCGATCGAGGCATAAAACATTGACACATTTGTTTCTTTCAGATTGACATAAACCCTAATCCTGCATACACGGAAATTGTCAAAAAATTGCCTGAAATTACCGAACCAGGTAAATAGCATACTTAAGTTATTGTTAAGTAGTTAGTCGTGGTCAATTCTCAGATGTAAACGTTAGCAGGTAACGATTACCCAGGGAAGCGCTTCACGTGAAATTTTCCTCCAGGTTGTTAACTGTTAAAAGTGATAGACTTCAGACCTGACAGAATGGCGTAAGCTTGCATCTAGTGTTCTTTTCTTTGTTTTGATAATCGTAAATGTGTGTGTTTGTGTGTAGGTGTGTGTGTGGGCGCGGCGAGACAAGGCATATTTGTGTGTGTGTGTGTGTGTGTGTGTGCTCGGGGAGACAAGGCATATTTGTGTGTGTGTGTGTGTGTGTGTGTGCTCGGGGAGACAAGGCATATTTGTGTGTGTGTGTGAGTGTGTGTGTGTGTGTGCTCGGGGAGACAAGGCATATTTGTGTGTGTGTGTGTGTGTGTGTGTGCTCGGCGAGACAAGGCATATTTGTGTGTGTGTGTGTGTGTGTGTGTGTGTGTGTGCTCGGGGAGACAAGGCATATTTATGTGTGTGAATGTAGGCTTGGCGAGACTAGTCAAAATTTTTTGTGTGTGGGCTCGGCGAGACAAGACATATTTGTCTGTGTGTGGGTTCGGCGAGACAAGACATATTTGTCTGTGTGTGGGTTCGGCGAGACAAGACATATTTGTGTGTGCGTGGGCCCGGCGAGACAAGACATATTTGTGAGTGTGTGGGCTCGGCGAGACCAGACATATTTGTGTGTGTGTGGGCTCGGCGTAACGAGACATATTTGTGTGTGTGTAGGCTCGGCGAGACAAGACATATTTGTGAGTGTGTGGGCTCGGCGAGACAAGACATATTTGTGTGTCCCCCGTGTGGGTTCCGGGGCCCCATTGTGGGTAAAACAAGAATAGACCCACTGCCTCCCCAAAAAGCATGTCGTAAGAGTCGACTAATTGGGGAGCTTCCTTTGAAGTCGGAGTGCATCTGCCGGCGAGGCAAGGAACCAACAGTCTGTATTCAAGAGAATGAGATCTGTGAAACTGATGCACACGCAACACTCAGGTTCTGGAGCAGGACTGCAGTTCAGTAGTGGACGAGCAACCAGAACTTTCCGCCAGAGTGTACAGCTGGTGAACGCAAAGAAGAAGAAGAAGATATTTGTGTGTGTGTGTGGGCTCAGCGAGACAAGACATATTTGTGTGTGTGTGGGCTCGGCGAGACAAGACATATTTGTGTGTGTGTGGGCTCGACGAGACAAGACATATTTGTGTGTGTGGGGCTCGGCGAGACAAGACATATTTGTCTGTGTGTGGGCTCAGCGAGAGAAGACATATTTGTGCGTGTGTGTGGGCTTGGCGAGACAAGACATATTTGTGTGTGTGTGTGGGCTCGGCAAGACAAGACATATTTGTCTGTGTGTGGGCTCGGCGAGACAAGACATATTTGTCTGTGTGTGGTGCTCGGGGAGACAAATTATATGTCTGTGTGTGTGTGTGTGGGCTCAACGAGACAAGGCATATTTGTGTGTGTGTGTGTGTGTGTGTGGGCTCGGTGAGATTATTCAAAAAAGTGTTTGAGGGCTCGGCGAGACAAGTCATATTTTTAATAAGCATTAAACAGTAATTACAAACAGAAAACTCATGTATTTTGCTTTGGCGCTTGAAAAGTTCGAGCGGCCTTAGAGTCGGTATATGAATATGAATGGCTCCGTGAGTTACCCAACCATCATCCACTAGGAGCCGAGCCTTGGACTGAGGACTATATGTCAGGTTTCCAGTAGCATCGCAAACGTGTCATCACATAACTGTTGTGTTCCTATGGCATTGAAAAACCATACACAATGCCATTCGCTGTCCCATGTGAAAATTCAGACAGAAAGCAGGCTCGGCAGTATCTAAAGGCTCGCACACGCTTAAAAATACACGTGGCAGTCAACAGAGGCAAAACTCCTACAGTCTGTTACCAGAATCGATGTTTATAGTTGACTGAAACAGCACAAACCAGCAGGTGCATACGTATTGTTGCACAAGGCACATCACTAATTCTGTAGCAACCAGCCATTAGCCATTTTCTCAGTAGGCAGTTTACACTTAACATCTCTAGGAGATCAGACAGTAAACATTCACCATGCAGTTCACAGCTCACAGTGTCGCACCTGTACTTAACTCAGTAGCTGGAGGGCAGAACCTGAAAACGATTTCATGGAAGTCTCACGCGTGCTAAGTTCTCAGATGCAGCAGCAACTCTACGGTATCTCTTCTGACTGTTCTCAGAGAACCTTGACTGCAATGTCTTGTATCATGACCTCGATCATCACACTGACGTGCTTCACCAGGCTCCATTCCCAGGTCATGAGCACCGTGTATTCATCATTACTTGCCAGCCGAGTTAGTACACGGTAAACGATATCTGCTCTGTCTAAGCTTCTTCACACATACTGAAGTCATTCTTGAATCTTGCCACCAACATTGAGATGTGCATACGATATAGAAAGCTCTAACGGGCTACACTGAACAATACCAGCCTGGACAAATGGGGACACAAATACGGGGACATTCAATCAGGTGTCGTCTCCACGGTGAAGGTTTGGTCACAATGGATCTCCAACACTTTTTGTCTCTGGTCGTGATAGTAAAGTCTCTTAGACTGCTGTTCGTCCACCTTTGATAGTGTACTCCCACTTACGTTGTTGTCTACCTCTTGCTCTCTTGCTTTAAAAATGTTTCTCCAGTATGGTATTAAAAGACTATTTTGTTTTTTAATGCGGGCGAAATGTTTAACTTACTTCTTTTTAAAAATGTCTTTGTGTGTGTGTGTGTGTGTGTGTGTGTGTGTGTGTGTGTGTGTGTGATTGTGTGTGTGTCTGCGTGTGCGTGGATCACATTGAATAAGCGATTGCTGTAATTTGCAGAAGCTATAGCAATTAAAACAGACAATAAGGCTTCGTATAACAAAAAAAGATAACGTAATTAATGTCAAGCTCTCGCAAAGAGCTCGTGGTTAATTGTGAACTTCTGAGAACAATGTCATGTTTGTGCTTCAGTTGAAAGTATTGTATATGATGATGTTATTATTGTAGTTATGCACCAGGCGAAATAAATTGCGCAATTTAATGTTTGTGTGTTAATTTATTTAAAATTAAAGTAATTAGTTGTTCTTTGTTCCCAGGTTCCAGAACAAAAATCACTACTATTCCCCTAAAGAGACTTCTGCCCACAGACCTACAGCATTTCTACCGGTACGAGGGCAGTCTGACGACACCTCCTTGCAACGAGACGGTCACCTGGACAGTGTTTAAGACGCCGGTTCAAATCTCCGAGGACCAGGTGGCTGTTTTACGTATTGGGTGTTTTTACGAAGTGTGGTAGGGAGGACCCGCTACTGCATACGGCAGAGGTGATCTCTCGACGAGGTCAACAAATAAAACTGAACGCAGCTGATCCTGACAAGAATGATGCAGGCGGGGAGTGTCTGAAACCTCTGGGCGCCTCTCGATACTCCAACTGGGGAGGGGGAGGTGGGGGGGGGGGCGCACACGACGAGTGGTTACCCAGATGACAAAGGGTGGCATTAGTATGGCAACTGTTCCTGGCTGTTGAGGAGGAGGCGGAGCTAATATGAATGGTTGTGATGTCGAACCAGTTGAACCTAGATGACAGTAGGCGTAAACGTCATTATTGGAATACTCTTTCATTTCCAGATAGCCGGAGCAAGTGTATGAGAGAGGCAGAATGACATAATTAAACTCATGGGTCTCTTCCACAGGGACAAAATCTACAATCACTGTATAATACACTCTGGGGTATGTGAAGACTCCATGACAAAACTTGGGATATTAAAACATATATTAGCCCCGTTGTGTGTGTGTGTGTGTGTGGGAGGGGGGAGGGGGACAAGACTAGACCCACTACTTTCCCTAGAAGCATGTTGTAGGAGTCGACTTATTGGGCGCTTTCTTCGAAGTCGGAGTGCATACACCCAAACGGCAAGGAACACCCACTACACACAAATAAGCCAGTAAAACGGATGTGTAGGCAAAACTCAGGCACACAACCAAAGTCCAAATGGACGAACAGCCAGGACCTTCCACCACAGCTTACAGCTGCTCAACAAACCAAATGGACGAACAGCCAGGACCTTCCACCACAGCTTACAGCTGCTCAACAAACCAAATGGACGAACAGCCAGGACTTTCCACCACAGCTTACAGCTGCTCAACAAACCAAATGGACGAACAGCCAGGACCTTCCACCACAGCTTACAGCTGCTCAACAAACCAAATGGACGAACAGCCAGGACTTTCCACCACAGCTTACAGCTGCTCAACAAACCAAATGGACGAACAGCCAGGACCTTCCACCACAGCTTACAGCTGCTCAACAAACCAAATGGACGAACAGCCAGGACCTTCCACCACAGCGTACAGCTGCTCAACAAACCAAATGGACGAACAGCCAGGACCTTCCACCACAGCTTACAGCTGCTCAACAAACCAAATGGACGAACAGCCAGGACCTTCCACCACAGCTTACAGCTGCTCAACGAAGAAAAAAGAAGAAGAAAAAAATACATCATATAAATTGTTGATTGGTACACACACATAATATACAATGACACACATTGCTCTGGTTGGATCCGAATAAGTTAACAGTTGATTAATCTTCGTGTAGATTAATACGTGAGGTCTTCGCGCGGGAAGGCAAGAATCAAGCTTCTCCGCCACAAGGGCTCCCATAGCAACATGGAGTCCTTGTGGAGCAGTAGTGCGCAGTATAGGACTTTTTGTCTTTTTTGTCTTTTTGTCTCTCCTGTTCAAGCCTTCTTCACTTTCATATAGAGAATCCTTTTCGCCCCTTTAATCCGCTGGAAGGTTTGGATTCCTTCACCCAGCGTAAAACTGAATAGGGCAGCAAAACGAGGCAAAGATGACATCCGGTAACGTCTGCCACCAACTGAGTTGAAAGCGTGGTGCGAAACTATGAGCTGTGAATTTTTTAGGGAAATGCTTAATATCAGTGCTTCTGGTAATGTATGTTTCAAAGTACTGTTGCGCTGTCTTATACATCTGATGCGCATAACTGTTGTCTATTCGACGTTTAACACGCGAATCTTGTATGGCTTTTAGTGGCACAGGAGGGAGAAATTATCAGATGACTGATTTGTGGTGTAGGGTCCCTGACTGATAGTGTGGTAGCATAGCAAAGTGTGCCATGCAGCAAGTTGTGCGACACTCTGTAGTTTGCGTTTTTATTATTCAAATTTCTCAATGTATACCTGTTGTTTTTGCCCTCTTTGTTCTTCTTTGTTCAAATATTTACATTGTGTGTGTGTGTTTCTATAACCCTTTCATTGCTTGTACTCACGGCTGGAAATGAAGCTGAATTCCTTCAGACTAAGATGTCTGGCGCGTTCTGTGTGCATATCATGGAAGGACAAAATAAGAAACAAAAGCTTGACAGAGCAGATAATACCACAGTGCACTCTCTCCTCAAACAAAGACAACTTGGAATAGCTGGGTCATGCATCTTGAATGGTCCAGGCTAGTCTAGCAAATGATGCCACAAGATCCAGGTTAAGAATGGAGGTGGAGGCGGTCACTGCAGCTTTTAGCTTGCTAGAGAACACGACACGCACACACACACCAACTCACACACACCCACTCTTTCTCTCACACACACACATACACACACATCGTGATTGTAACGGACTTAGAAAGCATGACGAGAAAGTTGCGGGCAGGCAGGCTTCGTGCAGAGTGACATGCTTCGCTTCAGAGGTCATGGGTGAAGAGCATTGTCTGGCTTTTTTCTCTGGGTCATGCTAGTGTGTTGCGAAAAAAACATTCAAATAGACAGACGGGCTCTGCAAAACATTAGTGAAATACTGAGGCATGATACAGCAGACGAGGATAAGGCCTAATGGTAGTACGTACACAATACGGAGCAGCTAATGGATCACCCCAGTCTGGTGAGAGAGATACTGTGAGGTGTGAAGAGGGGATCTGGCCGATACTCGACGCTTAGAGGAAAGTCAAGACGGACATATAATCCGACTTCGACTTGGTACTAAAAATCTGCTCTGGCAGCTGAAGATGAGGACGCGGCGCTTATGGGGATGTCATCAATGCTGTGATGTTGGTTCTTGAATCAAAACGCAACTCTCGGAACGCTAATAGACAAATTCCCAAACATCTCCTTTGTGGAGAATAATCACAGGTAAGATGCCAACCGAACCACGCTAAATACGATGCAATGATGTCTGTAAACAGGATGTAAAACCCCTGGGCACAGATAGAGAAACAGGGGGGAGAGCTGAAGTAGTGAGATATTCACGGAGAAGAGATGGACCAGATGTTCTTGGTGCTTTTGGAGCGCAGGCTGATCCGACAAACCAGGGACAAGAGACACCAGTATAAAATACAATCTCTTGCTGGGGGATCTATCTCATCTCAACGATGCGAGAGCTGTGTCGGAAACTGGCACACTTCATCGGAGTATACAGAAACCAGCAGTTCTGTCAGGCTCCTGTCCAGTGACACAACTCAATAGTCGTGCAGGACTGAAAGCGACCGACGGTGCTTTATTAATATCATACCCCAAACAGGGGACATCCACAGGTCACAGGAGAGTCTAATATTTCAGGGGGTGATAGATAGGCTGCATGTTGTCGTGGGACGTAGGTGGGTGGGGTCAAGGCCAGATCTAGATGTTTTAGGGTTGTTAAAAGAATCAGAAAGCCAGGAAACCCAGTTTTACTACCCTCTAGAATGTTGGACAGCCGTGTGACCCCATTTTGGGGAGGATACTAATAAAGCACCTGACCGACTACTATCATCATCATCATCATCATCAGGTGCCTTGCCGACTGTCGTGGGCGATCATGCCTCTCCACAATCCACGATCTCCTGCAGCATGTACCAGTTCGTGTGCTGACACACCTCCATGCCATGAAACAAGACTGTCAAGAATCTGTTCTCTTCCACAGATCTTTCCAGTGGTCACAACATGTTCTATTTTCCATGTTCCCATAACATGGCCCTAAAAATGATGACTGTCTCCTTCTGATGTCTGTGATAAGTTGTCTTCAGGCTCCCGCCTCTTTCAAAACCTCTTGGTAGCTCTTTTCGGCTGTCTAATGGATTCCAAGCATTCTTCTGTAAAACCACATCTCTGAGGCCTCCATAAATACTACTATAACTCTTTGTTAAACTATGCAAATCTCTATCTATTTCTATATTCTTTGCTTAGAGGTAAAATTGTCTATTTATTCTATTATTCAATGTATAAATGGCATTTTGAATGAAAGGAGGGAGACCGAGAGGGCAGAATGTTTGGGGTGCCCAACTCCAAATCCTTTACAAATAAACGTCAGGCTGACCACATCATCCACCAAGTGCTGATCGGTCTAGAAAATATAGGTCTAGCCCTATATGCCCAATTTGATAAAGGAGGAGAACAGAGTCCTGTACTTTACTTGAAAAAAGATATCGTTTATTCGTTAGTTCGGTAGTTCTTTTGTTCGTTAGTTCTTTTGTTCGTTTGTTCGTTTGTTCGTTAGTTCGTTTGTTCGTTAGTTTGTTTGATCGTTAGTTTCTGTTGTTCGTTAGTTCGTTTGTTCCATTCTGTGTTGAGATGTCTACATTTCAGTGCATTGTTTCTGTTTTCTTTGTTCAGATGTCTGAAATTATGTCCATTGTTTCTATCTTCTTTGATCAAATTCCTAAATTTATGTCTGCTGTTTCTGGCCTCTTTGTTCAAATCTCAAAATGTGAGTGTGTTAAGTGTGGCTTCTATGTCCAAAGATATAAATGTGTATGTGTGTGCTGATTTTCAATTCCTTGTTCAAATGTATACATTTAAATTCATTGTTTCTATCTTCAGTGTTCAAATTTATGAAATTTCTCGATAAAAAGATTCTCAATGTCCACAGATTTCCATTTTCCGCTCTTTGAAATCATCTGACATCGACCCAGAGACAAATACAAATTATCCTTTGGTCAACAACGTGAGACCGCTGCAAAGTCTCAACGATCGAGTGGTCTACGCCAACTTCACAACCATTCAACCAGTCAAGAAGAAAAGTTTGCTTCAGCGGTGTCGCTGCTTCCAGCCTGCAGACTGAAGCTGCCCTGACTATGATGCTGGAGCTGGGAGTTGGGATACCAATGTTTGATGGTTCGGCTGTAAACTATGAGAGAATATTTGTCGGTATCACAAAGTTGCGATATTTTATTTATGAGCGAATTTACAGTCTTTTTGATTAAATACCGTACTGCAAGTTGAAAAAAAATGAGTTGATTTTATAACATTGCACTAGATCCTGGTGAAAGGTCGCTGCAGTTAAATTATGCCTTTTCTCCAGAAAATGCCGCTTTAAATTAAAAAAAAAAAAAAAAAAATGGGATCGCGGCTTTTGCTGGGAGCCCTGAATATGGCGGGCCATAAGTATGGCCTAACGATTGAAAGGGGTTTCGGGGACTTCTCCTCGGGTGTTCCTCATTCGCATGGTGGCACTTTGTGTCACTGGGTTTTTATCGCTTGTGTGATTTCCTGGTGGGGTACAAGGGGCGGGGGAGGGGTGGGGGAGAGAGAAAAAGAGAGAGAAAGAGAGAGAGAAAGAGAGAGAGAGAAAGAGAGAGGGAGAGAGAGACAGACAGAGAGAGGGACAGTGAGAGAGAGAGATAGAGACAGAGAGAAGTTGCCGCTCCTGTGAGTGGTTAGCTCACTTGTGATAAAGCGGGTTTGGTTAAGGCTCTCTGGGATCAAGTGTACCAATGGAGTTTCCATGCACTGAAGCACTAATGCAACGAGCTGTGAGCAGAGGGCCAAGAAGATGGTCAACACTGAGGGGGAAACATAGGTAGTCTTTTCACCTGGTTGCAGCTGGGACTGTGAGCGTGTCGACTGTTCGTTGGCTGCTGGGAAAAAAGGCGGAGCAAGTGTAGGAATTTCCCAAGTGCAGGATATCTTTTCTTATTTCATTGGATCATTCATACTTTCTTTCCTTCTGTCCTTTTTTCTTTCTTTCTTTCTTTCTTTCTTTCTTTCTTTCTTTCTTTCTTTCTTTCTTTCTTTCTTTCTTTCTTTCTTTCTTTCTTTCTTTCTTTCTTTCTTTCTTTTCTTTCTTTTTCTTTCTTTCTTTCTTTCTTTCTTTTCTCTTTCTTTCTTTCTTTCTTTCTTTCTTTCTTTCTTTCTTTCTTTCTTTCTTTCTTTCTTTCTTTCTTTCTTTTCTTTCTCTCTTTCTTTCATTCTTTTCTTTCATTCTTTTCTTTCTTTCATTCTTTTCTTTCATTCTTTTCTTTCTTTCATTCTTTTCTTTCTTTCCTTTCTTTCTTTCTTTCTTTCTTTCTTTCTTTCTTTCTTTCTTTCTTTCTTTCTTTCTTTCTTTCTTCTTTTGTCTTCTTTCTTTCTTTCTTTCTTTCTTTCTTTCTTTCTTTCTTTCTTTCTTTCTTTCTTCTTTCTTTCTTTTCTTTCTTTCTTTCTTTCTTTTTCTTCTTTCTTTCATTAATTCATTCGTTCCTTTTTGTTCTGCATTATACTTCTTCTTCTTCTTCTTCTTCTTTTTCTTCTTCCTTTTCTTCTTCTTCTTCTTCTTCTTCTTCTTCTTCTTCTTCTTCTTCTTCTTCTTCTTCTTCTTCTTCTTCTTCTTCTTCTTCTTCTTCTTCTTCTTCTTCTTCTTCTTCTTCTTCTTCTTCTTCTTTTTCTTCTTCTTCTTCTTCTTCCTTTTCTTTTTCTTCTTCGTCTTCTTCGTCTTCTTCTTCTTCTTCTTCTTCTTCTTCTTCTTCTTTTTCTTCTTCTTCTTCTTCTTCTTCTTCTTCTTCTTCTTCTTCTTCTTCTTCTTCTTCTTCTTCTTCTTCTTCTTCTTCTTCTTCTTCTTCTTCTTCTTCTTCTTCTTCTTCTTCTTCTTCTTCTTCTTCTTCTTTCTTCTTCTTCTTCTTCTTCTTCTCTTCTTTTTCTTCTTCTTTTTCTTCTTCTTCTTCTTCTTCTTTTTCTTTCTTCTTCTTCTTCTTCTTCTTCTTCTTCTTCTTCTTCTTCTTCTTCTTCTTCTTCTTCTTCTTCTTCTTCTTCTTCTTCTTCTTCTTCTTCTTCTTCTTCTTCTTCTTCTTCTTCTTCTTCTTCTTCTTCTTCTTCTTCTTCTTTTCTAACCACATAGTGGAGTACAGGCCAAGTCGTCCTATCTTCGCTATCATATGCAGCTCTCACTATGCCCCCCCCCCCGCCCCTTTTAACGTCCCTCTCTAGCTATCTCCCTTCTGTTTGTTTTTGGTCTTTCTTTATTTATATACCCTTGTGACAGGTTCTAAGAATATCTTGGGTAAAGAAAAGAACAAATGCATCCATACTTCAAGAGCTGAATATTGAAGAGGGTTGGCTAGTAAAGACAATAAAACAAAGAAAATTGAAATATTTTGGTCACTTGAAACGTCATGGAAGTCTAGAGAGAACAATAATGGAGGGGTATATGCCTGGGAAGAGAGGAAGAGGAAGGCCAAGGAGAATATGGGTGCAGGATGTGGCAGATGATCTCCAGATGGGTGTATCAGACGCAGGACATCTTGCTCAGGATAGGAAGGTTTTCCGGAGGGTTGTTATGGCAGCGAGGTTCCGCGAGGGACATGCTACTGAATGAATGAATGAATGTGGGTTCCAGTACAAAGACGTTTTATATATATATATATATATATATATATATATATATATATATATATATATATATATATATATATATATATATATATTTCTCAGTTTTTTTTTAACGTGTGTCCTATCCAACGCCTTCGTCTTTAATTCATCTCTTAGTTTACTGGAACTTGTTTAGTTTCCTTACCCCATCTTAGTCCCAAAGACAGCACAGCGGGCAGAGTGTAGCCAGGGTGTGATGTAAACTTGAAGAATAGCACACTGGAGCAGGTAGGCTTTCTATGGAATACGCCTCAGTGTCATGGCTGTTGGGCGAAAACGAATTAGTTAAACCTATATGAGGTTTAATGTACGGGTTTACGAATAACACATACAACTAGAAGCAATCCCCTGAATTCCAGAGAAATTTGACTAAAAAGCTCAACAAAATGGGAAAGAGGAAAACGTGCACAAAACAACAAAACGTAACGTTTCGGCTGGGCAGCCTTTTTCAAACACAAGTGAACTAGTGAACTAGAAGCAATCCCCGTAGAGTGTAGACAATACAAATCCCTTACTTTTTTTTTTTTGAAAACTAAGAGGTTTCCAAACCATCTGATGAACCATAGATTTTGAGAAGAAGAATAGCAACTACCAAGAAAACAATAGAAATGATTTTGCAAGAAAAACTTTGACACAACATGAAAATATGCAAACTGATATAACAATGCGTGAAGCACTCAAGCTAGAATAATTGATTAACTGTCCATTCTTGTCTGGTAAAGTTCTGGAAGTCACACTTATAATCTTTAAAAATATCAAACGAGTCAGAATAAACAACTTTTTCATTTTATATACTCAGAAATTAGAATCACTCCAATATTTTGGCACTATGTTCACAAACGGTTTTGCTAAAAAGGCCACACAAAGGAAGTAGACGAATCAAGATGACACACAACTTCACAAGTAGCCTTCTTGGATCCAAGCAGACACCCAATACACCAGTTTAACATGAATACATCTCATGTTCACATACGTAAATCTGGTCCTCCAAGCCATCTAACTCTCTCAACAGGACAGCATCAGCTTTCAAATACACGCACGGACACGCACGAACGCACACACACGCGCGCTCACACAGACGCACGCTCACACACACGCACGCTCACACACACGCGCGCTCACACACACGCACGCTCACACACACGCACGCTCACACACACACGCGCTCACACACACGCGCGCTCACACACACGCACGCACACGCACGCATACACACGTATATCAAAACCAGAATGTTGTCCTCAAGAACAGAACTAATCCAGCAGTGAATTCCTACCAACTAGGGATCGATAGAAATCAAATGGCAAAGCTGCGATGGCTACAAGAAACCTCATACAGCCCATCTGTCGTTAAGCGGCTTGGGAAGGAGCAGTTTGCGATCCATTGCTTGATGGGTGGCAATGGCTATTGCCATTCTGTGTCGATTTAGATGCTCTCCGATGTCATCATCTTCCTCTAGGGCGTACTCTTGCTTCCACGTCAGACGTTAAGCGTCTGTGTTGATAGTTGTATCAGACGATCTTTTACTAGGTGACCAAACCATTTTATCTTCTGTTTCCCAATGAATTTACAGCATGACGTGTTCTGATAGTTTCATTTCTAATTTCGTCCTGCATGGTTTAACTCACCGCTCAACTCGGGCAACTCATTTCACAGGTGCTAATTTTACGTAGACTATCGTTTGGTAATACCGACGTCTGTCACTGGTAGCACAGTGTTGGTATGAATATGCTGTTTGCCATCAATACTTAGAATTGAATGTCATATTAACAGTGTTAGCTGGTACACAAGTACACTGGCTAGTTGGCATCTTGTTTCATAGTCAGTTGATGAAATTCGAACTCACACAGTAAGAAGCGATATGATCATTCTGAGATGTACCGCCAGCTATTACAGATAGGCTCAAAGTTCTGGAAGCAAAGTCAAAGTCATATCAGAGTAGCTGCAGACAAGAAGCACCTTATGCATGAAGCCCTGGGTAGAGCTAAGGGTCACTGATTGAAAAGAGGAAGGTCTTGGATGGCGCAAGCAGAAGACACAATTAGACATCTGTGTAGGCTTGATACATTTGAGTGAGGAGAGAAATGCGTCAAAGTGTCCGAGCAAGTTTCAGACCTGTGTAATTACTTTAGTTCATGAGTGCAGGGATTGGTCAGCTGGTGCTGCAGAATCAGACGTTTGACACATAATTCATGACAATTCCCGCCCTGTTGATGTGATTATCTATACAGACGGCTCCGTGTTGAGCGGCAAAGGCAAATAGACATCGCTTAGCGCACCAAAGCCTGGCATAAGATATCACAACTTATAGTTTGAGAATAGCGGTGAAGGCAGTCACTGCTGCTTCCGTTGGATTTAGAATCAGATGTACTCACATGTGCTAATTGTATCTGACTCACAGAGCATGTTGAGAAAGGTGGAGACAGGCATGCTCGATGCAGAGTGTCAAGTATCGCTTCATAGGTCCTAAGTAGTTAGCGTTCTTGAATTGTTGTATGACAAGCTAGATGTTGTGATGATCCTTTGGGAGTGAGTAAACAGTGCAGAGGCGCAGAAAAATCCACTAGGGTCTGATGAGAATGGCGCTGCGAGGAGTTACAGGAAGATCTGGCCGACGATCAACACTGAAGGGAAAGGCGAGACGAATATACAATCAGACAGTTACTGGGGCCATCGGAATAGGAAATCTTCGTTTGCTGCTATAGATGGGCATATATGGGGGTGTTTTATAATTGAGTATTTTTTTTCTTTCTTTAAATATTGCCCTGGCTGTCATGTCAACCCAGCCTTAAAAAGGCACTAGTGTTGTGTCTGATATACCCGATAGTTTTGCCCATTTCCTACTATTTTCACCTCAGTTTGGGTCTTCTGGTTTGTGTGTGTGACACTTTCTCAGTATTTACTACTATAAGGAGATAGCTCATCAGTCTTGGCTAGTTTAGGTTGCTTCACACAATTTAATTCCTTCTCTTTTATTTCTTACCTTCCTCAATGTCTTTATCTTGCCTCACCGTCTCTGTCTTATCATATCTTTATCTATGGAGACATACATTTTTGCGTTTCCTGCAAATTAATTTTGTTTTTTCTTTTCTTTTTTGCTGTTGTTGCTTTTGCATGTTCTCATTGCTGTCAATGCTCATGGACCACTCAAACATCCAAGACCTACAACAGATTGCAACGAAACGCCATGCATGGAGAGTCATGACCTCTGCCCTATGTGCCGCACTCGACACAAGAGGAAAGGCTAACTAACTATTGCTGTCAACATGTTAGTATTCCTTGAATGTCAGTGATCTAATTATTTTAGACAATAGTCTTTCAGGGGTTTTCTTTCATGTTTATGTCCAGCCCGACATCGGGAAGATGAGCATGCTGACGATAATGACTGAGCACTATTTGGAGCGTTCCGAGTGCTGCTATGTCTATTCTTAACTCTTTGAGTTCCAAGGAACGCATCATACGTTTATAGGTTACTGCCTAGAAGCCTAATGAACGCATGATGCGCCAATTTTACGTCTCATCTGACTACCCCTTGGGTTTGTTATGCTAAACCCTCTGGGACTTAAAGAGTTAATTCAACATTCAACATTTGTTATTATTGCATGGAAGTCTAACTTGCGCACAACATCACATGTGCAGCTGAAGCCAACCAATCAACATTTAATGTGACGCAATCACTTTCTGCTGGCTCCGCCAAAGAGCAACATTTTCAGTTAAAGAACGTCTTCGACCAGCGATGAAGATTTTGATCAAACTTTTGATTCCAAAGCACACAGCCTTTCTTGGCAAGGGAGGAAAGGGTGGGGTGACACTATGGCATTATACAGTCAGGAAATACGGCAGAGATGGTAAGAATTTTGTTAAACAACTGTAAAACTGCTGTTGGTAACTAATACTACAATTCATCATCATCATCACGTGCCTTGATGGCTGGCGTGGGCGATCATGCCTCTCCATAATCTGCGATCTCCTGTAGCATGTATCAGTTCGTGTGCTGACACACCTCCATGCCATGCAACAAGACTGTCAAGCATCTTGTCTCGTTGTCTTCCTCTAACCCTCCTTCCACAGATCTTTCTAGTGGTCAAAACATCTTTTTTTTTCCTCTTCTCAAAAATGATGACTGTCTCCTTCTGATGTCTGTGATAAGGTGTCTTCGGGCTCCCGCCTCTTTCAAAACCTCTTGGTTGCTCTTTTTGGCTGTCCAAGGTATTCTAAGCATTCTTCTGTAAAACCACATCTCTAAGGCTTCTAGAAATTGTTTAGCCTGCCTACCGATTGTCCAGGATTCACATACTACAATTACTAATATTATTTCTTCTTCATCTTCTTCTTCTTCTTCTTCTTCTTCTTATTCTTCTTCTTCTTCTTCTTCTTCTTCTTCTTCTTCTTCTTCTTCTTCTTCTTCTTCTTCTTCTTCTTCTTCTTCTTCTTCTTCTTCTTCTTCTTCTTCTTCTTCTTCTTCTTCTTCTTCTTCTTCTTCTTCTTCTTCTTCTCCTCTTCCTCCTCCTTCTACCACTACTGCTGCTAGTGCTCCAGCAGCTACTACTACTAGTAAGTAATTATCAAGGATTACTAACACTCCTCCTCCTCCTACTACTACTACTGTTGCTACTACTAGTAACAAGTACTACGACTAAAACAACTACTACAATTACTACTACAGTTACTACTATTACTTCTTCTTCTTCTTCTTCTTCTTCTTCTGCTTCTTCTGCTTCTTCTGCTTCTTCTTCTTCTTCTTCTTCTTCTTCTTCTTCTTCTTCTTCTTCTTCTTCTTCTTCTTCTTCTTCTTCTTCTTCTTCTTCTTCTTCTTCTTCTTCTTCTTCTTCTTCTTCTTCTTCTTCTTCTTCTTCTTCTTCTTCTTCTTCTTCTTCTTCTTTTTCTTCTTCTTCTACTTCTTCTTCTTCTTCTTCTTCTTCTTCTTCTTCTTCTTCTTCTTCTTCTTCTTCTTCTCTTCTTCTTCTTCTTCTTCTTCTTCTTCTTCTTTCTTCTTCTTCTTCTTCTTCTTCTTCTTCTTCTTCTTCTTCTTCTTCTTCTTCTTCTTCTTCTTCTTCTTCTTCTTCTTCTTCTTCTTCTTCTTCTTCTTCTTCTTCTTCTTCTTCTTCTTCTTCTTCTTCTTCTTCTTCTTCTTCTTCTTCTTCTTCTTCTTCTTCTTCTTCTTCTTCTTCTTCTTCTTCTTCTTCTTCTTCTTCTTCTTCTTCTTCTTCTTCTTCCTCTTGTTAATATTATTATTATTCATTGTTTACCATTGTGATGACCCTGCTTTGCATTGTCTCCACGAGTACATTGTGGCAAGCAGGAAGTCCGTGCTACAAGTTACGGCACGAGATACTTGTGGCCGTTGGAGTAAGCGAGGCGAAGCCGAGCTAGCCTCGTGGTCAGTCGATCATGAGAAGTCAGAGTAGACGGTTGTAGTACTTGAAGATGTCGTCTTTATGTTGGGCAAATGGTTAATGTTCAAATGTGTCGCGAGTGAAATAAATGGACAAGAATAAACTGACAGAGTTTACAATGAAGCTGAGTGGCGTTAGTGTGTGTTGTCAACCCTAGACGTTGAAGCTGGTCTACGTCAAGGTTCATTCCAAGTGTAGCAAGCAGACCACGACTCATTCCAAGATAGAAAGCGCTTCATTTCAAGTAGACCAAGATTTATTACAAGTGGGGAGCTTGTCCGAAGGAAATTCGAAACCACGCGGACCTCAATCATATGAAAACAATTTTTCTTGCAAGGTAAGACAAACATGCGGAAAACAGTGTACGATACAACGTTTTCACCCAAACAGAGCCTATAATTAACACAGCAAGCGCCGACAGGTCAGCTGCCGACCAATGAAAACCGGTGTGTCATCTACGCCCTGACACACACCGTATAACCAATTTTTGCGAATTCGGGAAGTTTCATGTTTACCAAAGGTACATATCGTAAATATTATAAATCAAGTTTGTGAATTAAATCAGATTTGTGACGATTATTATTTCGGAAACCAGCAGACTATGAACTAATTTTATTTACAAAGGTATGCTAAGTTTTCTTACTACGGTGACATTTTTGCATCGATTGTTGTGATGTGCGTTTATCAGAATGGCATCTAAACGGTTGGTAAAAAGTAGGAACATTCTGTCGCAAGTATCTTCAGCGACAACAATGAAAGATACATCGATAAGTAACCAGAAGATCAAGATGTGCATTTTTTGTAAGTACCAGCACAGTTCTGCAACTATCTGCGACAGAGATCCTAAATATTCAAGTTATATTGAAGACTTGGTCAATAAAAAGTGGCAAAATAAACAAAAGAATAACCTTAAAAAGTGCCACTTTTGTAAGGCATTCGGACATATTGTAAAACACTGTGTTGGGAAACAGATGTTAAAAGACAAGAAAAGATCCTTATTTGCAAAAACTAATTCAGTTACAATGGATTCAGAAGGTATTCCTACTCTAGATTGTTCACTGTGCTACTGGAGAAAGAATCAAGGAAAAGTTACAGCTCCACATATCATGTTTATAGGAAAAAGCCAATTGAAATGTCCAGGAACTAAAAAAATTAAGAACGAAATCGTGATTGCAGAATTAGAATCTAGCAAGAGTAGTAATACAAGCAAGAAAGTTGAAACGAAAAAGACAGCCACTGAAACAGAGAAAAAGTCAAACTCAGAAGCAATGAAAATTAATCAAGCAAAGGATATCACTGTTCCAACAATGACATCAGTCGAGACAAAAGCAACTCAGTGTATGAAAAAGACAGATTGTGAAATAATAGATAGGCAAACTGTGGATAAAGAATTTTCATTCTTAGAGGACAATAAATATATAGATTATGATCAATTCCACAGAGCAACAAGTCAGAAATATTGTGTAAAGTCAACTAAATGTTTGATAAACAAGAAACCAGCACAAATGCAATTAAATAGAAAATCAAATATCACTTTGGTACGTGAAAATTTTTTAGAAAAATCAGATTATAGCGGAGAAATGGTTTACTGTGTAGACAGAGATTTTTTTATGCGATTTTGGACAGCTTATATTTATTTGAAGTCGCCCTATATATCAAGACCATTGAAAGTAGTGGTAACGGACAACATCGGAACAGATGTGATTCTGGGATACAAAGACTTCAACATTAGAGACTGTTCTGATGAAGACATACGAGTTTGGGAACAAAGTCATCTCCATCAACAAAAATAACAGCTGATTCAAGGAAAATTATCATCGTTATTTATCAACTGAAGTATCACTATTTACGAACATGAAACTATACGGTCCATCATCCTGAACATCAACATCAATCTAACATATCACCATGCATAAAATTCAAGATTATTATCAGTCAAGAAGCTACATAGTACCACCTTCAACCAAACGATCAAGAGTGAACCTGAACAATTATCAAGAATTGACATTTTAGCAGTCTTCATCTTCAAGATTATCATATTTCAATCAAAATCAGAAATCACCAACCAGTACTGTACAGTGAATGAACAGAAACATATCAGCCACCGAATTATTCAAATTTCAAAATCACCATCAAGGAACACAAAATTATTTTCTCCAGACACCTCAAAATCGACCATTGAAACATCTCTAAATCATCAAATATTTAGCGACACTTCAAGACCAGCTATACAAATCGACATCAAGATCATCGAATACCAAACGTATCATAAAATAAAGAATGCGAGAATAATGAAGCATTCCGACTGTCTAAACGCAATCAAGAACAACAAAAACGTCAGTATTACATCGTGTTTACACAATTGTGATAGCTACTGTGAAAGTTAGATTATGTTACATACCTAAAGTTTTGTGTAAATAAATATCAAATTAATGATGAAGTATTTTAAAAAGTGCATAAACACCTGATTTCATTTATAAAAAAGCAGCCATATACTGTGTGTATTGAACACCTTCCGTTTAATCCCATTACCAATTATTTTAAAGGTGGCATATCAGTGTATGCAGTCACTGAACACTGTTAATAGTATTGTTTCAAGTTATAAAATTATAATAATATTTTTAGTCAGTATATTTGAAGATTACCAGCTATCCTACCAAGAGAGGCCCCAGAGCAGAACAGATTGTCAAGAGAACCAGGGAATGAGAACCTTAAAAGCAATCGCCAGAGTATAGGCAAGACACACACAGCCTGCAGGGATGGATCAAGATCAAGGATAGTTAATGGAATGAATGGGAATGAAAGAGAATAAAACAGGTATGAATGATGAATGAAAGATTTGTGGGTAGTATTTTAATAGTGTACATATTTACTTAGGTTAGTAGTTCATTAGGATTATATTAGAATTCATGTAATGAGAGTTAGTTCATTAGGAATAGTTTAGTATTCACGTTATGACAGAGTTAGTAGTCCAAAAGTTAAAAAAAAAAAAAAAAATTCTCTCCCCAGGAACAGCACAGAAGAATTAGATCAAGGTTTAGCGATAGATCATATAGACATTTTTTCCACAGAATGACTTAGATAAAAATATTTAATTTAAAATGTTTAAGCATAGGTACACAGCATAGGACATGGTAAATTGGTCCACGACACCCAAGATTATAAACTGCTATAGTTATACTGATGCTGAATAGACATACTGATGGTAAAGAAAGAGTGCACACATCAAAGCACAAGCACAGTAGAGCAGTTCCATCTAAAGAAAGGTGTCATCTGTATCCATACTAAAGGGATCTGGAGTTGTCTCTGTTATCTAAAGACTGGGGAAAGGTCATCTTTCATCTGAGATTCCTTGGGGTTAAATACTCTGTTAAAGGTGGTTATAGACTTGGAGGAAACTCTAAGATCTATGAAAAATATATCTCAATTATCATTGTTTACATGTTGGATTCCTTGGAGTTGGGTAATTACTCTGTGAAAGGTGAGACTTTGGTCTATGAAAAAATATCTCAACATGCATTTTTTTTTTATGTGGTAGATTCCTTGGGGTTGGGTAATTACCCTGTAAAAGGTGTTATAGGGCTTTTGGGAAACTAGAAGCACTATGAAAAATATATCTTACCACTATCATATCGGCTAAGAGTCCTTGGGGTTTAACACCCTGTGAAAGGTGAGGTAGAAATATTGGTTCAGTCCAATTTTCTATGTAGTAAATATCTCAAAGCTGACATCATCATCACTATCACTATCATCATTTCACTTTAAAACCTAATAGATCACTAGATTTGAAACCTAGTTAGATATAGTGACAAACAATACTACAGATGCAATAGGTGCAAAGATGGTTTAAACTCTTCACCAGCTCAGTACTAGGAAAAGCATGCAGTAAATATTAAAGGCAGTTTTAAAGGGCAGTAATTGAGGATAATCAGGAACCATAATCCCTAGTGGGAATACAATTAAATTGATTTACTATATTTGGTTAAATGAAAATGACACTTGATGTTCCATAAAGTGTCATTTTGTTAAAAAGGGGGGAGAGTGTGATGACCCTGCTTTGCATGGTCTCCACGAGTACATTGTGGCAAGCAGGAAGTCCGTGCTACAAGTTACGGCACGAGATACTTG
>CAJHNH020000442.1:30000-35000 GCA_905116865.2 Candidula unifasciata | reverse complement strand
AGACAGACAGAAAGACAGACAGATAAACAGAAGGACGGACAGAAAGACAGACAGACAGACAGACAGACAGACAGACAGACAGACAGACAGACAGACAGACAGACAGACAGACAGACAGACAGAGACAGACAGACAGACAGACAGACAGACAGACAGACAGACAGACAGACAGATAGATAGATAGATAGATAGATAGATAGATAGATAGATAGATAGATAGATAGATAGATAGATAGATAGATAGATAGATAGATAGATAGATAGATAGATAGATAGATAGATAGATAGATAGATAGATAGATAGATAGATAGATAGATAGATAGATAGATAGATAGATAGATAGATAGATAGATAGATAGATAGATAGATAGATAGATAGATAGATAGATAGATAGATAGATAGATAGATAGATAGATAGATTAGATAGATAGATAGAGATAGATAGATAGATAGATAGATAGATAGATAGATAGATAGATAGATAGATATAGATAGATAGATAGATAGATAGATAGATAGATAGATAGATAGATAGATAGATAGATAGATAGATAGATAGATAGATAGATAGATAGATAGATAGATAGATAGATAGATAGATAGATAGATAGATAGATAGATAGATAGATAGATAGATAGATAGATAGATAGATAGATAGATAGATAGATAGATAGATAGATAGATAGATAGATAGATAGATAGATAGATAGATAGATAGATAGATAGATAGATAGATAGATAGATAGATAGATAGATAGATAGATAGATAGATAGATAGATAGATAGATAGATAGATAGATAGATAGATAGATAGATAGATAGATAGATAGATAGATAGATAGATAGATAGATAGATAGATAGATAGATTAGATAGATTAGATAGATAGATAGATAGATAGATAGATAGATAGATAGATAGATAGATAGATAGATAGATAGATAGATAGATAGATAGATAGATAGATAGATAGATAGATAGATAGATAGATAGATAGATAGATAGATAGATAGATAGATAGATAGATAGATAGATAGATAGATAGATAGATAGATAGATAGATAGATAGATAGATAGATAGATAGATAGATAGATAGATAGATAGATAGATAGATAGATAGATAGATAGATAGATAGATAGATAGATAGATAGATAGATAGATAGATAGATAGATAGAAGATAGATAGATAGATAGATAGATAGATAGATAGATAGATAGATAGATAGATAGATAGATAGATAGATAGATAGATAGATAGATAGATAGAGATAGATAGATAGATAGATAGATAGATAGATAGATAGATAGATAGATAGATAGATAGATAGATAGATAGATAGATAGATAGATAGATAGATAGATAGATAGATAGATAGATAGATAGATAGATAGATAGATAGATAGATAGATAGATAGATAGATAGATAGATAGATAGATAGATAGATAGATAGATAGATAGATAGATAGATAGATAGATAGATAGATTTTGTAAGTTGTACAATATTATTTTTCAGAATTCAATTCAAAAGAATGAAGCTCTGACACCTATCGTCGACATGCTCAGGGAAATCAAACGTCCATGTAAGATGTTTTCCAGTCTGTTTCTGGTCATTTGCAAGTTGGTTAGGACAATAAAACTCCAATGTCAAGAGTGAAGAAAATGCATTGTTCTGCTTTTCAAATTAATTTTTCTAGACACATGTGTGCGTTACCTGCTGTGTGAAGTTGTAGCGCGATCGTAAAGCGCTAAACAGAATAGTCAGCACCCAACGCCGCAGTTATTGATGTTGTTCAATGCCTAATACTATTGTTGCTCATAAATCAGAAAAGTAACAATAATATTGGAGTTATTTATGAATTTTTAATGTAGAAGAAAGTTAGCTTGTGTCGTGAAAAATGTGATTAACATAAGGTATGGAGAAGCAGGAGGAGGAATAGGAGTAGGAGGAGGAGAAATAGAAGAAGAAGAAGCAGAGGAAGAAGAAAGAAAGAAAGAAAGAAAGAAAAAAAGAAAGAAAGAAAGAAAGAAAGAAAGAAAGAAAGAAAGAAAGAAAGAAAGAAAGAAAGAAAGAAAGAAAGAAAGAAAGAAAGAAAGAAAGAAAGAAAGAAAGAAAGAAAGAAAGAAAGAAAGAAAGAAAGAAAGAAAGAAAGAAAGAAAGAAAGAAAGAAAGAAAGAAAGAAAGAAAGAAAGAAAGAAAGAAAGAAAGAATGAAAGAAAGAAAGAGAGCAAGAAAAAAGAAAAAGAAAAAGAAAGAAGAAGGAAAAAAAAGAAGAAGAAGAAGAAGAAGAAGCATCAGCAGGAGGAGGAGGACAAGAAGCTGTGGCAGAGGATAATTATTGTTGATTATTTCACGTTGACTGCAGACACATCGGTGCCTCTAGACCTGCCCTCGCTGGACAGCATCTTCCCGCCCACCTACGACTCCTACTTCCAGTACGCAGAGTTCGCACCCAGCGGTCATCCATCCATCACTTGGACAATCTTTAAGGAGCCCATTAAAATCGAAGAAACTCAGGTACCACAATTACCAAAGTCATTATCACTACCACCATCACTACTTCCACATCATCATCCGCATTAATGTAACCACCACAATTAACACTACCACAGCGTCCTAGACGCCCAGGCCAGCACTACGACATCACTATAACAGCGTCCTAGACGCCCAGGCCACCACTACGACATCACTACTACAACGTCCTAGACGCCCAGGCCACAACTACGACTTCACTACTACAACGTCCTAGACGCCCAGGCCACCACTACGACATCACTACTACAACGTCCTAGACGCCCAGGCCACAACTACGACATCACTACTACAGCGTCCTAGACGCCCAGGCCACCACTACGACATCACTACTACAACGTCCTAGACGCCCAGGCCACAACTACGACATCACTACTACAGCGTCCTAGACGCCCAGGCCACAACTACGACATCACTACTACAGCGTCCTAGACGCCCAGGCCACCACTACGACATCACTACTGCAGCGTCCTAGACGCCCAGGCCAGCACTACGACATCACTACTACAGCGTCCTAGACGCCCAGGCCACCACTACGACATCACTACTGCAACGTCCTAGACGCCCAGGCCACCACTACGACATCACTACCGCAACGTCCTAGACGCCCAGGCCACCACTACGACATCACTACTGCAACGTCCTAGACGCCCAGGCCACCACTACGACATCACTACTATAACGTCCTAGACAGCCAGGCCAGCACTACGACATCACTACTACAACGTCCTAGACGCCCAGGCCACCACTACGACATCACTACTACAACGTCCTAGACGCCCAGGCCACCACTACGACATCACTACTATAACGTCCTAGACGCCCAGGCCACCACTACGACATCACTACCACAACGTGCTAGACGCCCAGGCCAGCACTACGACATCACTACCACAGCGTCTTAGACGCCCAGGCCACCACTAAGACATCACTACTACAACGTCCTAGACGCCCAGGCCACCACTAAGACATTACTACTACAACGTCCTAGACGCCCAGGCCAGCACTACGACATCACTACTACAACGTCCTAGACGCCCAGGCCACCACTAAGACATCACTACCACAACGTCCTAGACACCCAGGCCACCACTACGACATCACTACCACAACGTCCTAGACGCCCAGGCCACCACTACGACATCACTACTACAACGTCCTAGACGCCCAGGCCACCACTACGACATCACTACTACAACGTCCTAGACAGCCAGGCCAGCACTACGACATCACTACTACAACGTCCCAGACGCCCAGGCCACCACTACGACATCACTACTACAACGTCCTAGACGCCCAGGCCACCACTACGACATCACTACTACAACGTCCTAGACGCCCAGGCCACCACTACGACATCACTACTACAACGTCCTAGACGCCCAGGCCAGTACTACGACATCACTACTACAACGTCCTAGACGCCCAGGCCAGCACTACGACATCACTACTACAACGTCCTAGACGCCCAGGCCACCACTACGACATCACTACTACAGCGTCCTAGACGCCCAGGCCACCACTACGACATCACTACTACAACGTCCTAGACGCCCAGGCCACCACTACGACATCACTACCACTATGTACACAACTACTGCTACCGTTATCACCACCTTTATTGTCACCACCACTAACACCCCTCTCCCCAGCACCAGTTATCGTTACCATGGTCATAAAGATCATCATCACCACAGCCATCAACATCATCATCATCGTCACCACGATCGTGATAATCACCATCATCTTCAATCAGCAAAACAGCAATATCATTATTAGCACACAACTTTCTTCTTCATCATAATTACCATCACCCTCACCCTCCTCTTCCTCCTCCTCCTCCTCATCATCATCATTATGAACAGCATCGTTATTAGCACACGACTTTTATCATCATCATCATCGTTATAGTCATGGTAATCACCCCCCCCCCCACCCACCCACCCATCCACTTACCTTCCTCCTCCTGCTCCTCCTCATCAACGCCCTCTTCATCCTCACAACCTTCACACCAACGGAGCAGACAACATTTGTTCAGACCAAAACCCCAATCCCCAGTCCCTCATTGCCCCAGCCTCTTGTAGCCTCTGAGATCTCCCTTCCAGTTCCACCAGACATACCCTTCACCTGTACCTCTCTCCTTCTCTATCACCTCATATTTTCCTGGTTGTGGGTGGTGATTGATTGATTCAAACACAACCATCATGACACACTGCCCAGGTCATGGAGGCCAAAGGTTCGATTCCTGATGTGCTACTACAGTTTACGGGTTGTTGTTTTTCTAGTGTGTCTTTTCGTTTTCAAATTTTTTTTTCTGCCCTAGTACCAGATAGCTCGAGAACGATAACCTGTGTTTCCCATAGAGAAGCCAGAGTACCTGTGTTTCCCATAGAGCAGCCAGAGAACCTGTGTTTCCTCATAGAGCAGCCAGAGTACCTGTGTTTCCCATAGAGCAGCCAGAGAA
>CAJHNH020000442.1:12500-25000 GCA_905116865.2 Candidula unifasciata | reverse complement strand
TTTTAAATGTAGATGCTACAGTCGCATTATAGAAATTAGTTATTTAGATTATAAAAAAAAAACTAATAAATATGTCAGAGACAAAATATGAAAATTTACGGGATATCACGAGTCTCTCTTGGCGGTGGCGAAAGGTCGCAAGCTAGCTTGGTTTGGTCACGTGGTTCGACTTGATTCGATCGCAAAGACTGTGCTTCAAGGAACATTGAGTTGTGGCAGAGGAGGGATTGAGTAGTCGAAGAAGAGGAGGGCAAAGAAGAACCTCGATTGACAACATCAAGAATTGGAAAGGACTACGTTATCATACACTTGTTCATCAAGCGGTAGTTTAAGAAAGAAGGCGGGGTTTTCTATGGTATTGCTTGCACCAACCACCTCCACGACCTACAAGGGTTCAGGGGTTATGTTTTGTTGTGTTAAAGTTAAAAAAAAAATGGTGGGATCATGCATCTTTCCCTTGGTATTTCAAACAGCGAAGTCATGGAAGAAAATCTGCGATTAGCCGGAGATACAGTTTTGATCTCTGACAATGAAAAACAGCTGCAAGAAATGAGGCATATAAATGTAGCAAAATCAAATCAAGGTTTTAGTTAGAACAGCAGAAAAACAGAAATAATTAGAAAGAAAACCTACCCTCCGAAATGAAACATCAAATTAAATGGCACAAACCTCTGTCAAGTTGATATGTTTAAGTACTTGTGATCCCTGATAACATCAGATGGAAGTGATCCCTGATAACATCAGATGGAAGTGATCCCTGATAACATCAGATGGAAGTGATCCCTGATAACATCAGATGGAAGATGTATTAAACAGTTAAATATAAAATAGCTCAAGCAAAGGCAGAATATACAAACTGAAGACTATTTCATAGTTTTTCTTTGTCAATTGAGACGATAAAGATGCTTTTCTTAGAAGCATAAAATACATAAAGATACATTCTTTGGTCATGTGATAAGAAGAAGAAAACAGGTACATCATGACAAAAAAGACGGTTAGAAGTGAGGAGAGGCAGGGGGAGACCAAGAGAAAAGATGCTGGTCAGTTTGACATCATGGCATGGAGGATCATCTGTGTCAGAGTTGATTAAAAGTACACGAAGACACAAGGTTGTGGTTAGACATGATTACCAACGCCACAAGCCATGGACTTTGAGAAGAAGATAAATCCTATTTTGATTACTCGGAAGTGTATCGTGTACAGTCGGCAGATTAGTGAAAAAAATTTGGGAAGCTGTGGAGATGTGGTTTTATAATCAAATTATGAGAATATTCCGGACAGATAAAAAGAGTAATGAACATGTTTTGAAAAAAAAAAAAAAAAGATAACTAATAACCCAGATCAGAAAGAAAAATCTACATTCTTTGGTCATGTGATGAGAAGAAGAAAACTCAAGTTCATCCTGACAGTAGGACAGTTGAGGGGAGGAGAGGCAGAGGGAGAATGAGAGAGAGAGAGATGCTGGATAGTTTGACATCATGGCACGGAGGATCATCTGTGTCAGAGCTGACTAAAGTACACGAGACAGAAGTTTGTGGATAGATATGCCTATCAACGCTACACGGCATGGATTATGGAAGATCATCTGTGTTAGAGTTGATTGAAAGTACACGAGACAGAAGGTTGTAGACAGATATGACTATCAACACATCACGGAAGAGTCACCTTAATCTTTGACGGGGAAACAAACGGTACTTTTGAAATGAAATTTATAGAAAAATTTTTAGAACTCCAAGGACCAAAGGAAGAAAACATGATCTAAGCACCGAGGATAACTGGCTCATAAACACAATCCTGTCCATAAAGTGGGGATAACTGGCTCATAAACACAATCCTGTCCATAAAGTGGGGATAACTGGCTCATAAACACAATCCTGTCCATAAAGTGGGGATAACTGGCTCATAAACACAATCCTGTCCAGATAAACACCCGCTCACACAGTGTGCCACCATCCGGAGGACAATCGCACTCGCCCATGTCCCAGAAACTCGGGTTTGATTCGATATTTTGTTAAACCGAAAATTGTCACGTTCAAGCAGCATCCTTGAAGATAGGTTCTAATTGTGACACGGTTATGTGGGTCATCTAAAATCATTAAGCATTGCTTACTGCCAAAAAGCCCTAAAAAGTACTCCTGCAGTGGTGATGCGGTCACAGAGTCAGACCTAAATACTGAGTGGACCGGCGACGAAGCCGTCTACTGGCGAGCCAGTAGGTGACCAGGTCACAGATGACAAGAAACCCTGTTTAACCGTTTGGTTATAGTAGGAACCCTGACCACAGCCGCGGTGAGACAGCAGTTTAACCGTTAGGTTTGTAGTAAACCGAAACCACAAGCCACGTTGAGACAGCATTTAACCTTAGGTTATAGATTCCCTGACGACAGCCGTGGTGAGACAGCGGTTTAACCGTTAGGTTATAGTAGGAACCATCATTGAGCAGTTGCCGTTGCTTATAGCCCAAAAGCGGTGGTGAGACAGCAGTTTAACCGTTAGGTTATAGTAGGAACCCTGACGATAGCCGTGGTGAGACAGCAGTTTAACCGTTAGGTTATATTATGAACCCTGAAGATAGCCGTGGTGAGACAGCAGTTTAACCGTTAGGTTATAGAAGGAACCCTGAAGATAGCCATGGTGAGACAGCAGTTTAACCGTTAGGTTATAGTAGGAACCCTGACGATAGCCGTGGTGAGACAGCAGTTTAACCGTTAGGTTATATTATGAACCCTGACGACAGCTGCGGTGAGACTTTACAATAAACAAAAATGTGAAAGAACTGAGGGAGGAAACCGTTTCTGGACAATGAAGAACATGTCGAGCTCTGCTAGGGTCGCTACATGCCATAGAGGATCCGTTGGCTAAGAAAGTACATAGAGCTAAAAAACGACATACGAGAGAGAGAGAGAGAGAGAGAGAGAGAGAGAGAGAGAGAGAGAGAGAGAGAGAGAGAGAGAGATAGAGAGAGATAGAGAGATAGAGAGAGATAGAGAGAGATAGAGAGTGAGATAGAGAGAGATAGAGATGGAGATAGAGAGAGAGAGAGAGAGAGAGAGAAAGAGAGCGAGAGAGACGGAGAGAGAGAGAGAGAATGTCACTTGTGCCGTGACGAGAGCGACGTTCTGTAAAGAACCTGCTGCTTGATGATAAATGTTTCTAACTGGTATATAATGTGTGCTACAGAGCCCGCCTTGTTGCAGTTGCAACTGACTAGGGAAGAAAGCTTGGGAAAATAGAAACTGCTATCTTGCATTATGAATATGAATGAATGAATCAAATCAGTTTTGTCGGGGCATGGAGGGGCGTCAGCATACGAAATGATACATGATGTTGAATATCGCAGATTGTTAAGATACACGAGATCCCGTGTTACTCAACAAGATC
Organism: Candidula unifasciata; assembly: GCA_905116865.2. NCBI lineage: Eukaryota > Metazoa > Mollusca > Gastropoda > Stylommatophora > Geomitridae > Candidula > Candidula unifasciata. The sequence continues at coordinate 21,619 of CAJHNH020000442.1, read as the reverse complement.
CTTTACTTGATGATGATGATGAATAAGACGTCACAGCTCTTAGCACGTGTCTGCATCTGGGCAACTGGCGTGACGTAATCACTTTGTGCACAGCTGAACGACGGCGGGGAACTTTTGATCTGTTTACAAGAGTTCCTAGTGGAAAAGTCAAAGATGTTGGTGAAACATTTGTTGCCGAAGTATTCCGCCTTCTTGAGCTGCCATGGAAAGAACACTGCCGCGCTATGGCGTCACATTCTGACGAGAAATGGCGCCACAAGTATTCAAAGTGTCTTTTCCATCTTCGTCTGTTTTATATTTTTATTCCTTACTTATTTGTAATGTTTGCTGATGTTGCCAGAATTCCATTTGGCACACTAATTGTATACGACCACATCTCGTTGGCTTCGATATTTGGCGGGGAAATCAACCAAACGTCCCATATAATGGAGACAAGGGTGGGGAGGGAGAGGAGGGGGGGGGGAGGAAGAGGAAACTACTAGATACCCAAAACCCGTGGGAATTTCCTACGAAATCACGATGCCGACAAGGTCGTATCAAATTAAAGTTCCTTACGTTTTATGAAATTAAGAACATTTTGTGCAATAAATCTATTTCACTGGAGGTAAGGAAAATAATTCTGGCATGCTATATAGAGCCAGTTTTAAAACACAGCTACGAAGACTCGACAATAAATAAAATTAAAAATAAACCAGACAATATCTTGAGGCCTCAGAGATGTTTTACAGAAGAGTCCTTAGAATTCCGGGGACAGCTAAACAGAGCAACCCAAATGTTTCTTAAAGAGACGAGTGCTCGAAAAAAACTGATCACAAACATCAGAAAAACATAGTCATCCTTTTCTGGTCATGTTATGAGAAACTGTACCATTTTGTGACCAGTGGAAAGATCCGTGGAAAGAGAGACAGAAGAAAACAGCGAGAGAAGATTTTTAACAGCCTTTTGTGATGACATGGAGGGGTGGGTGTCAAGACAGGAAATGACACAGGTATTTAGAGTGGCATGATTGCTCACGCAAGGCGGTAAGGCAGTTGATGATGATGATGTTACTGATCTCATTGAGGGCAGCGTGATCTCGAGGTATGGTGTCCGCCTCAAGTGCTAGAGGTTCCGGGTTCAAGACCCTCTGATGGCTAGGATCTAGGATATTTTCATGTCGACTTTTAGTAATTTCCCCTGGTATCTGGGTAGTGAGATCGGACGTCCGTGTGTATTGTTTCGCAAGTTAAAAACCCCTCGGCAGTTAGAAATCAAAAATAGTAGCTCAACATAGATGCCCGGGCAAAATTTGAAGTTACAAATCTACCCAAAATATTTCAGGATCCTCGCCGGTGTAACGGAGTTCGTGCCCTGAGCTGAGCTACTTCGGGCTCAGGCTTGAGCTAGAAGTAGAACGTAGCACTTGTTGGTTAATACCCGTGTGCCATGATGTTGATCAGTTGTTTAAAAAAAACAAAAAAAAAAAAACAAAAAAAAATCAAACTGATTTTGCTATAGCTGCCTTTGCCTTTCTTGTTATTATCACCAGTTGCAGCCTACCCTAGACTCGGCGGATTCTGAGGATGAAACCTCTTACTGGTTCAACGGACAAGGAGGCGATTACCAGCAGGGAATGTGGAGAGCTTCCAGCAAGGCAGGGCAGTTAAGACGCCTCGGTCATCCACTGCACCTAGGTCCATTTCCAGTCGTCTCGACATTGTCCTGCCATTGGATCAAGATGGACACCGGCGAGAGAGTGAGGTCAATGAATTGCGCAACTCTTCCCCACTTAAATCCAAGTCCTTGCGCAAGTCAATTTGATCCAGCTGCTTATAATCATTGTCCATTACTACTATGGATAAGATGTGGTCTTCATTACTCATGATGGACGAACAACAACAACAACAATAACAAGAACAATAACAAGAACAACCCGCTGCATTAAGCTGCTAGGAGTTGTAAACCTACATAGGAAACAAACCTCTTTGAGAACTACATGAAATGATTAAACAGAAGATAACAAGAAGTAATCAGTTCCTATAAATGCGTAGTCTTGGCAGAATGAAAGAAAAATAAATGACAATAAATAAAATATATTTGCGCGGGAATCCACAGGGGCATAGGAATAAAAGCACACCAAAACACGTATGGAAAATGGAACTAGAGATCGAAATTAAAACTATGGGGAGGACATGGGATGAGATGCATCCAATAGCGAAGGATAGAACCACTTGAGCTGGTTGAGGGCCTATGCTCCATTGATGAATAGAAGGCAGCACAAGAAGACTACTCTTAGTAATAGTAGTAGTAGTACTACTACTACTATTACTACTACTACTACTACTACTACTACTACTACTACTACTACTACTACTGCTGCTACTACTACTACTACTACTACTACTACTACTACTACTATTTCTATTACTATTACTACTACTGTTGATGTTGCTGCTGCTGTTTTACTACTATTTTGTCTTTATTATTACCAATCTTTTTCTTCATCTCCAGTTCCTAAACCTTCTCTTGTGTCTTTTCCTCCTCTACCTTTCCGTCCTCCTGCTCTTTTTCTGTATCGCCCTCCGTTCAACCAGTGATTCTGTCCTCAGCGCAAACATCCCTGAAACAATCGGACGTGCACCATCATCCGGAACGCCATACTTGTATACTCAATGTGGAGTCACCAGTAAGCATCAGCACGAGCGATTCAACCCAAAAGGACCTGAAACCGTTCGTCTTTTCCGGCTATGACAAGCCTCTCAAAGGGATCATGTGCAATAACGGCCACTTAGGTGTGAAAACAAATCTTCGTCATCATCATCTTCGTCTTCTTCTTCTTCTTCTTCTTCTTCTTCTTCTTCTTCTTCTTCTTCTTCTTCTTCTTCTTCTTCTTCTTCTTCTTCTTCTTCTTCTTCTTCTTCTTCTTCTTCTTCTTCTTCTTCTTCTTCTTCTTCTTCTTCTTCTTCTTCTTCTTTTTATTATTGTTATTATTATTATTAAATGCCACAACGGCATCTATCCACCACATTGTGTCTCGTGTTCTTTCATTCACCTCTTACACAGACGATCCTCCCTGTCATGATGTCAGACTGTCCAGCATCTGTTCTCTTGGTCTCCCTCTGCCTCTCTTCTCCTCCGACTATTCCCAACGTCACCATGTACTCCTATTTATTCCTTCTCATCACATGACCATCTCGTCATCGTCATCGCCCTGAAGCACAACGTGTCTTTGGGTCACCAGTTGCTGCTGACTGTGTGATCAGTCCACCCCGCCTTTGACGGTCAGATGCGAAGGACTTCATGTCTGCATGCCTAAGGCGTGTCCAGTCAGTCAGGTTTGTTTCCAGGACTTTCTTGGTCTGCCTCTTCTCCATTTCCTCTTTACAGAGACCTGTATATTGTTGTGAAAACTCGGTTATGTTTTATTGCATGTTCCTAGTATTGCATTTTTAGTCTGTTTAGTGAAGTCAACAGAGGTTCACTGATGGATTCTCATTTCTATCTCTCTCTGTCTTTTTTACCATTGAATGTAAAGATGCTTCCCAAGCATTTAAACTCTGTTTAGTGAAGTCAACAGAGGTTCACTGATGGATTCTCATTATTATCTCTCTCTGTCTTTTTTACCATTGAATGTAAAGATGCTTCCCAAGCATTTAAACTCTTGCACTTGTTTCAGACTTTGATCTTTGATCTCTATGTCGATGGTTTGTTGCTGTCTACTTATTCACCTGACTTCTGTTTTTTCGATATTGATCTTCATGTCTTACATACCTAACTACACATTGATAGATTTCTGACTTCATCACGCGGTAAGTGATTCAGAGAACGTCGCTCTCTTCACAACACGCCTCTAAAGTTTCTCTTTATCTAGCCACTTCTCCAGCCCTATGTGCTTTGGCATCCAGTGCATCTTCAGTGCCGTGAATCCACATTTGTGGAGGTCTGCCTCTGCCTCGTTTTCCGGAAACTGCAGCCCCCATTACCGTTATCCACAGACCACCAAGACGTTTGAGATAGTCAGAATAACTCCGTGTTCGGGACAGAATGTTATCTAGTTCACCTAAATTACTTTGCACATCTCAGCGGATTTACCTACCCAGTAAATTAGCTCATTTCGTTTCTGCTTCTATGTCTGCCTACATAAATATTGCTTAGCGTACTCCGCAGCTCAGTTGTGGAACCATCTTCCACAACAAATCAAAAGTACCACCAGTCCATATACAGACAATCGGAAACTGTTCGAATACTATCTGGGCACAGATTACACCCCCCCCCCCCCCCCAATAACACATAAAAATCAGGTCTGCTTGTATATAGGTTCTTTTGACTAAATCACGGTACATTTCGGCGGAGTGCCCTCGAAAATTGGTTACTGGAAGCGTTTCCATGTTGCTTTGTGTGACATTTTAATATGCTTACAAAGTCCTGTGCGCACATTCAAATGCTTATAATGACTATTTTGACGATGTTGATAATGTTTACTATTAATTGATTCATCAATGAAATGATGTAAGAACGAAGGGCGACTAGAAGGGCAGAATGTTAGACTGGTCTGCGTACCCAACTCTTTAAAATGGGTTCGTACGTTCGTTCGTTTCGTTCGTTCGTTCTGTCTGTGCTACTGTACGCCTATTCTAAGGTGACACGTTGAACCTACCCTTGACCTATCACCACCTGGAGCATCTTCTTCACTTCAGTGACCATTACTCTACCTGAGGGTGAGCTGACCCACAAGGGAGGAGGCTTGACCGACACTTACAAGTGCCACCATATACACTTCCATTGGGGAACCCACAGCTCTTTCGGATCCGAACACTACCTTGACAACCGGCGTTATCCCATGGAGGTACTGTCTATCTGTCTGTTTGTCTGTATGTATGTCTGTATGTATGAAGAAGACGATGATGGTAATAATAATGATGGTGAGAAAGATGGAAATGATGATGATGATGTTGATGGTAGTGGTGATGATGATGATATTAATGGTAGTTGTGATGATAATGATGGTGATGAACTTGTGAGATCTAATGAGGATACCACTTGCTGCAGTTGATAATTAAATTATAATTGAACTACAAGTCCTATTCCGAATCAAACACATGAGATATAATAAGCACACTCCACATCTGCCTATTTTCCTAATCACAAAACAAGCTAGCTTTGCAGATAACAATATATTTACAACCAACAACTCGTTTGAACAGACCATGTGCTAATCACTCTAGCTAACAAAGATGAGTGTTAGCCTCCAACTACCCACAATCAGAATCTCCAGCGAGGATGCACATGCACATTTAGATCTAACACAATTGATCAATGAAACATACCGACGCGACACGAAACTAGTGGGCCAGTCTATCTCTCGACTCAGTTCCACCCCCTCCTCCCCCCCCCCCCCCGAACCTAAGCTGCGCTGAGAACCCTGTATGGTTCAACAACGAAAAGTCAGGCCTGCATATTTTTTCGTCTAGCCCACGCTGACCCAAGGGACAGTATTTCTCTTGCTCTGTGCCTTATATAAAACTTTTCGATTCACTGGCCACTTCCGACTAGTACCAATCTGCACACCTGTCACTTTTAGTTTGCAAATGTAGCCAAACCAAAATTATTCTAACAGGCTAACAATCTACCTTTACCAGCTTGTTAAATATTTTTAAAAAAAAAGTGATTGCTAATCTAAGACAGTCGGTCTGTCTATTTGTCATGTCAGACCATAAGTCTTTAGTTTCATAATTATAGGGACAGCTGGAAGAGTCACCAATCTCGTTGTATGTTAATTTAGGTGAAGATTCGACATCACATTATTCAGGCCTTTATTAGCTCCGTCTCCCTCTTCAAAAGTCAGCGAAGAGTCTCGGCACTGATGTTATCGTTGTCATCTGGCTAGTTACTCGTCATGCCTCTTCCCCGAGTCGCGACTAGAGTTAATCAAGTAACAGAAAGGGAATTGATTGGCACTCATAGAAAATGTTTCTTAAATCTGTGTGTATTCTAGACGAAGCATTAAGGTCTCCTGTGTTCGTAAATTGTTGTTGTCATTGTTATTCGACTTATGCTTCGTTAATATAAATTTATGTAACCTATGGTGCCATTTCAATGGTTTGAAATGAATTCTGTCCGTATTCCATAGTTGTGAATTTCAAGCTGTACGATAAACATGGCCAATAAGACACCTCTGAGGGTGCCTAGTTAACTATGTCCTTAGTACACTTGTATTCATGGCGAGGCGCACACGCCGTCTGGAGGTGACAGGTTCAATTCCCGGCACGGTAACTATAGCTTTCAATTGTTTTGTTGACTAGTGTGTTCTTCTTTCTTTCTACTTCTTTCTATGAGTGCCGATCAATACACTTTCTGTTACTTGATTAATTCCTAATATTTAACGGCCTCAAAGGTTTCCCCTCTGTTTATCTCGAGTAGCACCCAGAGCCAGTATACGCTCACCGCAGCATCATTCTCTTCAATTACATTAATTAGGTATTTCCCATGTGACTTCGTCCTACAGTTTGTCTAAATAAATTCTCTCTAAACTGAACTAAGACAAAAGTGTATGCTCAAATAAAGGCCCTTTCTATGGCTCCAATCCACAGATGCACATTGTCAGTTACAATACGTCATGCGGGAATATCCAGACGGCCAGGTGCACTAAAATGGGAATCTCCGTCCTTGCGTTCCTGTTTAAGGTGCACTGTCCTTGTGTTTACGTGTGTGCTTGAGACTGTCCTTGTGTTTACGTGTGTGCTTGAGACTGTTCTTATGTTTATGTGTGTGCTTGAGACTGTTCTTATGTTTATGTGTGTGCTTGAGGCTGTCCTTGTGTTTATGTGTGTGCTTGATGCTGTCCTTGTGTTTACGTGTGTGCTCGAGACTGTCCTTGTGTTTAAAAGGATGCATGAGACTGTCCTTATGTTTACGTGTGTGCTTGAGGCTGTCCTTGTGTTTACGTGTGTGCTTGAGACTGTCCTTGTGTTTAAAAGGATGCATGAGACTGTCCTTATGTTTACGTGTGTGCTTGAGGCTGTCCTTGTGTTTACGTGTGTGCTGGAGACTGTCCTTGTGTTTACGTGTGTGCTGGAGACTGTCCTTGTGTTTACGTGTGTGCTGGAGACTGTCCTTGTGTTTACGTGTGTGCTGGAGACTGTCCTTGTGTTTACGTGTGTGCTCGAGGCTGTCCTTGTGTTTATGTGTGTGCTGGAGCGCCGGGATCGGTCCCGAACTCATGGCAGTAACTATTCACGGCATGAGCCTAACAATCTCAGAGCCGGGCGGTTTCTCCGTGAGCAGGGATTGACCCGGCGAAAAAAAGAAATTAATGTTCAGTGTCTTTCTCAGACAGACTGTATGGAGGTGGTTGAGTTTTGTTTTTCCTGACGTTTGTTTACAGTTCACGTTACGCAAAAATACAGTATTAGGTAGGGAAAGAGAAAGATAGCACAGCTAGACGAGTAATGGTTTACGAAATGATAAACTCACACACACACACACTCACACACACACACACATGTATATATGTGTGTGTTGTCTATCAAGATGATGATGACCATTATTTTTCATCAAGTATGAGTACGAAGATGACTGATGAGGCCGATTTAGGCCCGAAAAGTTCTTGGACAGTGAGGACAGGGAATGAGTGTTATGCCAGGGAGGGGATCTCCCGCAGTCTCCTTTCTGTCCATCCTTTTCTTAATCGGTCTAGCTGTTCTGTTTGCTTCCTATGTAGCCTCGCCCTTGTGTAGAGCTGCACGCCATGCATTTCGGTCTTGAGAGGCAGCCTCCCAGTTGGAGTCATTCATCCCAAATGATTTGAGTGAATACATCAAGGTGCCCTTAAAGCGTGTCTTTTAATATATATATATATATGTGTGTGTGTGTGTGTGTGTGTGTGTGTGTGTGTGTGTGTGTGTGTGTGTGTGTGTAAGATAAACAGACACAAAGATAAGACAGTCACACAGTTGTATATAACATACTAGGAAACAAGTAGACTGACGTATTATTATTTACTGACATAACTGACTTAACGAATATAAAACAGACAATGCACAGACAGATAGGGCGACAGATAGAGAAATCAACAATTATACTAAATATCGTAAAGATAGATATATAGACAGACAGGCAGCACATGTTCAGACTTGCAACCTATCCATTCATCTTCCAGATTTCACTGATATCCAACAACCACCTCAATCCAATCATAAAAGCACTGAAGCCCATCAGTAATCCATGTAAGCTAACACTGTTGTTGTTCTTGATCCAGTGTTTGCTCTAACGGCTAACATGTTGTTGTTCTGGATCCAGTGTTTGCTCTAACCGCTAACATGTTGTTGTTCTTGATCCAGTGTTTGCTCTAACAGCTAACATGTTGTTGTTCTGGATCAGGTCTGTGTTCTGAGAGCTAACATGTTGTTGTTCTGGATCAGGTCTGTGTTCTGAGAGCTAACATGTTGTTGTTCTGGATCAGGTCTGTGTTCTGACAGCTAACATGTTGTTGTTCTTGATCAGGTCTGTGTTCTGACAGCTAACATGTTGTTGTTCTTGATCCAGTCTGTGTTCTGAGAGCTAACAAGTTGTTGTTTTTGATCAGATCTGTGTTCTGACAGCTAACATGTTGTTGTTCTTGATCAGGTCTGTGTTCTGACAGCTAACATGTTGTTGTTCTGGATCAGGTCTGTGTTCTGACAGCTAACATGTTGTTGTTCTTGATCAGGTCTGTGTTCTGAGAGCTAACATGTTGTTGTTCTTGATCAGGTCTGTGTTCTGACAGCTAACATGTTGTTGTTCTTGATCCAGTCTGTGTTCTGAGAGCTAACAAGTTGTTGTTCTTGATCAGGTCTGTGTTCTGACAGCTAACATGTTGTTGTTGTTGATCAGGTCTGTGTTCTGAGAGCTAACATGTTGTTGTTCTTGATCCAGTCTGTGTTCTGACAACTAAAATGTTGTTGTTCTTGATCCAGTCTGTGTTCTGACAACTAAAATGTTGTTGTTCTTGATCAGTTCTGTGTTCTGACAGCTAACATGTTGTTGTTCTTGATCAGGTCTGTGTTCTAAGAGCTAACCTGTTGTTCTTGATCCAGTCTGTGTTCTGACAACTAAAATGTTGTTGTTCTTGATCAGGTCTGTGTTCTGACAACTAACATGTT
>CAJHNH020000442.1:0-7500 GCA_905116865.2 Candidula unifasciata | reverse complement strand
GGGATCTCTTGTTGTCATGACTGGGTCAGATGTACAAGGTGTGTGGCTCTCTATTGTTCATTAGACTGGGTCAGATGTACAACGTGTGTGGCTCTCTATTGTTCATTAGACTGGGTCAGATGTACAAGGTGTGTGGCTCTCTATTAATCATTAGCCTGGGTCAGATGTACAACTTGTGTGGCTCTCTATTAATCATTAGACTGGGTCAGATGTACAAGGTGTGTGGCTCTCTATTAATCATTAGCCTGGGTCAGATGTACAAGGTGTGTGGCTCTCTATTAATCATTAGACTGGGTCAGATGTACAAGGTGTGTGGCTCTCTATTAATCATTAGCCTGGGTCAGATGTACAAGGTGTGTGGCTCTCTATTAATCATTAGCCTGGGTCAGATGTACAAGGTGTGTGGCTCTCTATTAATCATTAGACTGGGTCAGATGTACAAGGTGTGTGGCTCTCTATTGTTCAAAGAGTGTAATTATCCAGTTTTTGTTGTTGTTGTTGTTGCTGAAGTCAGGACCGTATAATAAACAATATGTATTGACACCCACTGGAAGAAGTAGAAAGATAAAAGGGCATTCTAAACAACTTAGCTTATATAGCGGGAATTGAGCCTGTCACCTTTAAATGACGACAGCGCCCTGTTGAAAGAATAAATGTATTAAGGGGTCACTACACCAAACAAATTTTATTTTTTTATTTACAGAGCTAGAGCAGTTATTTTATAATGATCATTTGTAGGAATACATGTTATTAGATTTGTATAGTTTAAGTGTTTACAAAATCATAGTTGTCATGGCAATAGCCGCCATCTTGTAAAAAAAACAATATAGACTAAGAATCCTAAAATTTTAAAAACAAACATAGTTATTCAACAATAGATGATGGATTTATTACTATTTATCCTATTTAGAAGTACAGGTCTAGTTTATTTACTTTAAACATGTTTTTAAATATTTTTCTTAGAATTTTAAAATGTAGGTTTACTGAAAAAGTAAAAAAAATCTAGCATCATAAGACAATAATCGAATTTAAAAAAAAAAAAAAACTTTATAAAATCTAATTTTAGATAAACCAGTCCCTATAATATTGTTTACGGAGTGTGCATACACAATTTCATGTTTCTTATCCTTATATTAGGTTAGATTTTAGGATTTCACACACACAGCAAACTGAAGTATAGAGATTTGAGAAAACTGACTTTTAAACTTTTTTTATCTTGAAAAAGTGCACGAGGTGGTGTCGTTAGTATTAACTTTTCAATGCTAAATTGTTTACAAATGACATAAATTTTGTGTGTCATCTATTCTACGAATGCCGAACTTTACATAAACGAACACATTGAAAAAGTTATATTTTTGTAATAAATTGGAAAAAAAATGCCCTGTAGTGACCCCTTAAAACAAATGACCGACTCGATACCCATAGGAAAGACGTCATCAGTTGCTGTGTCTATCATACAGCTTGAATGTTGAATGTAAAATTACGAATCCACATCATAGCATTCGGGACACTCCCATAAGCAGTCCGTACCCATCTTCAGCAGCAAGCGAAGAGTTCCAGTTGCGATAGTTCTATTAACTGTCTGACTATCATCTAGCTTATACCCAGTTGAAAACTGAATCTGCAATTATGCAAGAAAAGCAAGCACGTTAAAAGGGGTGTCGCCAAACCCAAAGAAGAAAGAAACCAACACAGAACTGGTGATGTCAGCCGCTACACGCTGCGGGATTACTGAGGAGGGGATCCGAACACTTATGGACTGAGTGGTTCGACGTGCAATGATGATAATCTGTCGACTAACTAACTGGCTTGAACCCAAAGGCCCAGCATTATTTTCAAACAATTGAAAAAAAAAATGTTTGATTATCAGTGCAATCTGCACATTAATTACAATTACAACATTACAATCAGTTTGGTACTAATAGCTTTTTATTTTTATATTGTCTAATATATCCTCCAATCCGTTCACGTCTTTATATGAGTGCCGGTTTACCATATCACGTCGTTGATCCCGCCATCATAATATGTATTCATTGTCGCCAATATTTCTAGAATAAATAATCATTTAAATCAAATTGTGTTCTGGTTAAATATCTTCTTTCAAATAGTTATCTAACTGCGTGGTTGCAACTTCACGGCAAATTTGCAACACCATCAATGCTCTGACCACATGACAGCCGAAACCGGACATAATGCATATCGCTGTCCCATGTAATAAAAAAGGGGGAGGAAGGAGGGGGGGGGGGGGTAAAACAGACTGCAATTTCTGCGAAAGAATACACACGTATTATTCTGCCATATAAACTTTTAAATGATATTTGTTATAGTAGGTATATAATGGGTGCAGGATGTGGCAGATGATCTCCAGATGGGTGTATCAGACGCAGGACATCTTGCTCAGGATAGGTAGGTTTTCCGGAGGGTTGTTATGGCAGCGAGGTTCCGCGAGGGACATGCTACTGAATGAATGAATGAATGAGGTATATCCCAAAATGACCTTTTGAAATCCATTTTTATAGCTCTGCCAAAGAAACTAGGCACTTTACAACGTGAAGACCATGGCACAATAAGTCTTATGAGTCACAGGATTAAGATTTTACTGCAAATAATTATGAGAAGAATAAGAAACAAAATTAAACCAGAAATAATCATGAACAATGTGGATTTGTAGAAGGAAAAGGTACAAATAATGCCATATACATCCTAAGGACATTGTCAGAAAGAGCTATAGAAGTAAAGACTGATTTGTACTTATGCTTCATAGACTATTCAAAAGCATTTGACTATGTGAAGCATAAAGAAGTAATCAAAGTGTTAAAAACATTAAACATTGATGCAAACGAGCTTCGAATAACAAAGAATATGTATTGGCAGCAAACAGCGGGGAATGGAGAGTGAGAAGCAACGACGAAATTCATAATCTGTTTAAATCACCACTGATCACTGGCATCATGACAGCTAATAGGATGAAAGGGTTGTGGCATATTGAAAGAATGTCTGATGACAGAGAAGGAAAAACTGTATACACTAGGGAGATGAATGGTCGTAGACCACAAGGAAGACCAAGAAGACGATAGAGAGACTGAATTGATTTAATTTGATTCAAGAACTGACATCACAGCACTCGGGGCATTCCCATAAGCACTCTGTCCCTATCTTCCGCAGCCAGCGCAGAGTTCCGATACTAATGGTGCTAGTAGCATTCTGATTAAACGCCCGTCTTGCCTTTCCTTTGAGCCTCGAGCATCTGCCAGAACCTCTCGTCACCCCCAAATGCATCAATCTCACCAGACTGTGGTGATCTTTCTGCTCCTCTGAACTGTACACCCTCTCCCACAAGGCACTAACTTCGTCTGCCCTATCATGTATCAGTATTCCACCAAGTTGTGCAGAGCCAGTCAGCCTGTCCGCCTGTTCATTTCTCAAAACACCGGCGTGACCCGGTGAAAAAATCCAGACAATACTCCTCACTCGTGCCCTCCGCAGCGAAGCATGCCACTCTGCACGAAGCATACCTGTTCTGATCTTCCTCAGCATGCTTTCTGAATCAATTACAATCACGATGTGTGTGTGTGTCGTGTTCTCTAGCCAGCGGAAAGCTGCAGTGACCGCCTCCACCTCCATTCTTAAGCTGGACGTTGTGGTATCATATGCTAGGCTCTGCTGCACCAAACGTCGACCATTAACTTTTGCAAAGAAGCCCCAAGCGCTTCTTTTGCCTCTTGACACTGAGCAGTCTGTGTAAATGATCAAATCCTCCGAGCGAGCATTATCTTGAATTAATTGCTGAATTTCCACCTCTGTGGCACCTGCTGGCCAGTCTCTGCATTCCCGCTCAGCGTGATTATGACTCGACACAGGTCTCACTGTTGAGGTGGCACTTTGACCCACCCCTCTCCTCGCCGTATGTTCTCAAGGAAGCAAACCTGTCTGATTGTGTCTTCTGCCTGAGCCATCCATGACCTCCCTCTTATTAGCAGCGGACCCTTAACTGCACCCAAAGCTTGATGCAGAGGGTGGTCTGTGTCTGCAGCTACCCTGAGATATGACTTTGCCTGCAGCACCTTGTGCCTACCTGCAACAGTCGGCAAACCAAGGATGTATCGCATACACACCACTTGGGTGTCTCTGGTGCAACCCTGTATGCGCTCTAGTTTGTCCATCTGACTCTTATTTAGAGACGGTAAGCAGTCCCAGGCCATAATCAACCACTGACAGGATCAGGTGCTGATATAGTTTGAAAAGCATTCTCTGCTCTATGTCAATTGCAGCCATAGTCTTAAGTGCACTAAGTCCTTTTTGGCATCTCGTGACAATACTCTCCACATGGTCCTTAAATGACAGGCTCCTGTCAAATGTAATTCCCAGATACTTCAGTTTGCTCTCTCTGTTGACGTTTCTACCATCTATCGTGAGACTTGGGACAATAGTTTTAACGATTCTGTTGTCCAGAGAACACCACAAATCATACGCCTTTTTCAGGGTGGACGACAGCCCTCATTTCTGTACACCACTCAGTCACTTTGTCTACTGTCGCTTGTAGCTCTTGGGCTGTTTATTCCCTCTCTTCCCCCTGCCTATATGCAAGTATATAATCCGCAAAAGTCAGTATCCTTCCAACTCCTGGTGCTTCTAGGCTTGAAATCTTGCTCGTATACACGTTAAAGAGCACAGGCGAGATGGCGGACCTCTGTGGCAGTCCTGGGGCCAAAGTGCATGGTTCAGAGGCCCATGAGCTCAGTCGGAGAGCAACCCGACGTGAATACAGAACAGCTGCAACCCAATTCACCAGCCATGGACTGCCTTCCTTTTCCTTCAGTGCAGTCATTAGGATGTCGTATCTCACTCTGTTATAAGCATCCTCGAGATCCAGTCCTACCGCCATAGTTTCCTGTCTGTTCTGGAACCATTCATAGACGTCAAAAGCAAAAGTGGTCCCATTTGCCCAAGCGTCTTTTCCTGGCCTTTAGCTTCCCAGACCTCTTGGGAGAAGCTTCGATCTTTCCAAAAATTCTTGCAGCTTTACAGCACCTATCCTCTCCAAGACCTTCCCAAATGTGTTTTATAAGGTGATGATTCTAAAGCCACTAAGCTTAGAATGATCTTTAAAAGGTTTTGGTAGTGGGATAAGATAGCTGTTCACCCAGTCTTGCGGTACTGATGCTGTCTTTATGCTCTGGTTAAAACAGTCGGCCATCTCAGCCATGTCTACTTTGCTAAAAACCTTCATGTGACTCCATCAAGCTCTGGTGCAGTGTTTTTTTGTGTGCTTTTTTCAAAATTTGTGATGGAGAGATAATATTGAGACAGACTTGCAAACACTTGGTGTTACCAACTGGAAAGAGAAGGCAAACCAGAGAGATGAATGGAGGCGGGTGATATATGCAGCAATGAACCTCAAGGGCTCGGAATGCTGAAGAAGAAGAAGATTGGCAGCAAACCACCTTATTTGTTTTCACTATACAGTGAATATATAATGGGATCTTTAATTTGATATTCCCGGAATTGTGGTTGGTGGGCACAATATAAACAATTTACGTTATGCTGATGATACAGTCTTGATAGCAACAAGTCAGAAAAAAAAAAAATACAGGAAATGATAGACATTGTGGTGTTACAAAGTGGAAGAATGGGCATTAGTTTGAATAATAATGGGAAGACAGAAGTAATGGTGGTATCAAAGAAACGAATTATTCCTAAGTGTGTAATAAAAGTCGATGGTGGTTTTTTTTTCTGGGGGGAGGTGGGGACAAGTTCAGAAATTTAAGAATCTGGGCACATGGATAACATCAGATGGAAGATGCATCACTGTGATAAGAAACAGAATAGGACAGGCAAAACCGCATTTTATAAAACGAAGAACATCTTGTGCAATATATCCTTGTCATTGAGAGTTAGAAAAATAATTCTTGCTTGTTACATACATCCAGTTTTAACATATGGCTGGACAATCGGTAGGCAGGCCAAACAATTTCTAGAGGCCTCAGAGGTGTGGTTACAGAAGAATGCTTAGAATACCTTGGACAGCCAAAAAGAGCAGCCAAGAGGTTTTGAAAGAGTCGGGAGCCCGAAGACTTCTTACCACAGACATCAGAAGGAGAAAGTCTTCATTTTACGGCGATGTTATGAGAAGAAGGAAAATAGAACATGTTGTGACCACTGGACAAATCTGTGGAAGGAGGGATAGAGGAAGACAACGAGAGAAGATTCTTGACAGTTTTGTTGCAAGGCATAGAGTTGTGTCGGCACACGAACTGATACATGCTGCAGGAGATCGCAGATTGTGGAGAGACATGATCGCCCACGCCAGTAGAAAAGGCCCATGATGATGATGATTCTGCCACTATAATTAAAGTTTATCGTCAACAAGCCCGAAGTTTCATGCACACGCCACCACTGGTACTACGGCGTCAATTCCATTCAAACAGCTTTAAAAGACACCACGCGCACACACATACATTCATACATCATACACAGACACACACCACAGACACACACCACAGACACACCACACATACACACCACAGACACTCACCACAGACACACCACAGACACACCACACACACACACAACAGACACTCACCACAGACACACCACAGACACACCACACACACACACCACAGACACACCACAGACACACCACACATACACACCACAGACACTCACCACAGACACACACCAGAGACACACACCACAGACACACCAAACAGACAAACCACACATAAACACCACAGACACCCCACACATACACACCACACATATTTACCACATATACACACCACACACACACCACACATACACACCACATATACACCACATACACACCACACATACACACCACACATACACACCACAGACACACACCACACAGACAATACACATACACACCACAGACACACACTACACACACACCACACATACACACCACAGACACACACCACACACACACCACACATACACACCACAGACACACCAAAGACACACAGACACATTACCCACACACAGCAAAGACACACATATACACCATACACACACACACACACACACACACACACACACATGTGAATGCTGATTTAAAGGAAGAAGTAGAATAAAAAGAAACTGATAAATATATTTGACAAGCCAAATATCTCGTCTTTCAATGACGATCTACTGTCATTTATAAACTCCAACTCTGATGATGAACAGCACAAACATTAAATAATAAATATGAAACATTTTGTAACAGTCAGTCGTTATTTCAAGCGACAAAGCTACAGCATCATCATCAAGTGCTTTGTAGACTGGCTTGGACGATCATGTCTCTCCACAATCTGAGATCTAGAACTGCGTGTATCAGTTCGTGTGTTGACAGGCCCTCCATGCTATGACAAAAAGCTGTCAAGAATTTTCTGATATTGTCTTCCTCTGTCTTTCTTTGCACCGATTTTTCCTGCTATCAGGACATGCTTCAATTTTTCTTCTTCTCATAGATGACAAAAAGCAACACACACACACACA
>CAJHNH020000441.1:192500-273284 GCA_905116865.2 Candidula unifasciata | reverse complement strand
TGACAGTGTCCTGCCTGTATAGTGGCCCAGGTTTTGTTGTTTTATTCGACTATGTCTAGGACCATGAATGTGATGTATTGTGCCAAAACATGTGTGTCTCTTTATACTGTATGACTGCACAGAGGTCATCCATTCACTGAACATTACCGTACACACTTAAAGCCGTGAATAGCAATAGAAACGTCTATTTATTTGGCAAGGCGGTAGCTGACGCCCATTTGTTAGGAACATGACGAAAACAACATAAAGTACATAAATTTTTTTGTCCCGTCTCCAGTCACGTTCTCTAATATAATCCCACTTATTGTGAGAATCCTCACTCTGGCACACTACACACTAGATCCTAAGCTACACATGTAAAAACCCCTTTACTGATGGAGCATTGAAAACATCTGTCCCATACGATTCCTTCCCATCAAGCATGTCGTAGGATGCTCGAATGAAGGTTGTCATCCTTTCTGTTATACCTCCTATTCTACAGTCATGTCTCTGTCATACTGCTGTCTTCTGTCATGCCCAGCTTTCCGTGAACAACTGCCGCTAACTGCCCAATTTCTTGGTCTCCCTCTGTTAATATTTTGCAGAAGCAAGCATGTCACATGATCTGTTTCTAAATATCTCATTGAGTAACTTCGTTGGAAAATACCTTTCCTATCAAACTTTGCTGCACTAAAATAATTACCAGTAGTTATTTGAAAATTGTCAAACTAAGCAGGCCGTTACGCCATACTTCGCCTAATTTTGTCGCCCTTAGGTCCTTACTTCGATTAACTTCATTAACTTCATCCTAATTGACATAGGTAATAATTAAAACTTTTTTAATGCACTTCTCCTAGTTTCTCTTCTTGTATCTCATGTCTGAGACTTCCAAATTTTAACTTCTCATTGATTAATTCTTCAATAATAACATCCAACAATTATTTCATAACAATAATATCAAATAATACGCAATACAATACTCAATGCCATCCCCTAGATGAACTTCATAGTGATAATTAAATCTCAGATTCGATAGATCTGTCGCCCTGACTGCACTAATTGTTTTATCCTCTACTAAATTCGAACCACTTCATAGATGAAAGCGTATAATATCACGCCTTTCATTTCACTTCTTAGTTATCAGTATTCTCGGCAATACAAGATATAAATTTGTAACAATACCTCCAACTTGATAAATCTAATACACAGACAGATTTCCAATCCAGGAAATAACATATCCAAAATCCTCTGTTGCGATAAAAATATTAATCTATTGTTTGCAATGAATCACACTGTCACTCAGTTAACTGACAGTTCCGGATATGTTTTTCGCTTGTCCTTGCCTTCAGTGCTCTAGGCTCTTTGGTCTAATAGAGGCATTTCCATAAGTCACCAAATGTTCTTTGACTAACACAGTGTTACATTGACGAAATTTTTAATATTCTTTCAAGCTGCTTCCGATTTCAATGGGCAAGTCTAATGTCTCTGGTGTGACTCTTCGTATCAACAGTTCTTTTAAATCATTTAGCGGAAAGAAATTAGGGGTGACCCTTCCCAACATTAAGTAATTCATGGTTTGCATAAATCTGTGTGTAGCATCTTTTACTCTGTTCATTACGCCTCTGCATTTTTCTACTGGATTGAAGACCTTCAAGTATGTTCTTGTGAACTCGCCTTAGGATTCTGTTTCTGCTTGCACTGCGATGATTGTTCTATTGGTGTACTTCAGAGCATATTCTATCAGATTGCTCAATCTGTTGATCTGATCTGTTCTCTTCTATTTCTTGTTTTGTGACATTCATTATAGTTCCTTTTTTAATGAAGTGTCACATTCTTCCTAGATTGTTAGAAATTACACGAGTGTTGTCTTTAACTTCACTAACGTCAGCATCACTAGCTGTTCCAGATAGAAATTTCAGCGCATCACCAGTGAATGGTAATATAGATCTCTTGTGTCAGCCAGGACTTTTGATTTTGTTTAACCGCGTCAACAAGTTTGTAGATTCTTTTTAAATATATATTTTTTGTCTTAGAATCTTGAAAGGTTCCACATACAGACTATAGTCTTTGTTGGTATATCTCAACATGGACTGTCTTGACGTAAGTGTCAAACTGTTGAAAATGTCTCTTGACAGTTTCTAGTGCTGCTTCATAGGGTCAAGTTTCTATTACGATAATTGCTTTCCAATATGCTTTCACATTGAACAGCTCCTTGACTTTGTTGAATATTAACATTCTTGTTCACAATGATATCCTGCGTGTGTGCGGTTAGCTTATCAGCTACAATAACTATGATGATCAATGTCAGTATCTTGATCAACTGGTTTGCTATCTGAATAATACGAATATACCAGTTCATCTTAAACAATACGAGTTAACTGTAACTTATTAACACGCCATTAACTCTCCATAATTTGCAACATCTTTATAATTATGTCTCTAGTTTTATCTCTGTCTTTCGCAGTATGAAGTTCTCTGACAGCACAAGTTTTCGTTTAGAGTTTCGGTTGTTGCTTGGCTCTCCTAATCATTGTCTCTGAGAACTTTACTTTATCTCTGGTCAACGTGCTCGAATCTGTTTCTGCCTCTCGTCTCGCAGGTACAGATTCTTTGTTACTTATGTTTCTCTTAGCTTCTTTTTTACTTTAGATTGTCTTAATTCTCTTAGTTTAACTCTGGGTTTTTCCTCTTCTTCTTGATCCATAGAATCATTTATCTTAACTGTCTTTCTATCTTCCATTTCTTATTCAGTTATATCGAACATTTCAAATGTTTTATCTTCATCTATCTCAGTATCTTGTTCAGTGGAAAAGAAAAGTTCCATTGTTTCCTCGTTCTTTTAACGCAGTCTTTCTTGTCTGTCTGTTAATATCTGTTGTCTTTCTGGAATGGGTAAATCATCATTTGATTTCTTTCATCTTCTCTTTTTCTAATTTCTTCCTAGCTGCTACTCTATTATTACAAGATGGTACAACGTCTTCCTCTGATGTGTTGCACTGCTGTTCACATGAAGTATCTTGTAAGGGCCCTGATTCAACATCTAATAATCTTTCAGCATGTGGAGTACCTTTGGTTATATTTAGCAACGTTCTGTTGGGCAACAATTGATGAAAACAATTCTTCTTTTTCTTCTTCTGATTCCTCTTCTTCAGGATTGCTGGTGCTTAAATTATCACTATCGTGTTTTTTTTTCCTCAAGCGGCACAGCATAAGCTGACTTTTGGAAAGATCTGTTTAATTTCTTCTGGCGGATTCTCGTCTGTTTGAATTGATGCATCTCTTCTTTGCGAATGCTCGATTATATATTATTTCTGTCATTGTTAACTCGTCTATCGTTTGCATTAATGTATCTCCTCTTAATATTCTTTCGCATGCCACCTTACTTTCTCTCACTGTCAGCTCATATTCGTCTTCTTCTCTCATGTGCTAATGGTTTCTCCGGATGAGAATACCTGATTTGCACGTTGTGTTCACTAAAGACATGGTACACCCTCTTCATGGTGCACCTATAATAAATCCGTCTATCACGGAACAATTAGTTTCGACAACTTGATGACCACTAAGCTGCAATTATGCTTGCATTTTGTCGGCATTTATAAATCACATGTATACCTCTGTAGACCTCGTCTACCACCAACGGCTGACTCGAACTGTCTTCTGTCGCATGCTTTTTCTTCCTAATTAGTAAGAGGTGTTGATACTTCTTCACTGTCACATTCAATTTTTTTTGTTCAGTTTATCTGCAGGACTTGTAAAGGTTACAGCGGCTGTGAGAGCGATAGGCCTAACCTACCGACTGATCTATCCAATTTTATGAACGCAGCGCATGGAAAATCCGTCTCCTTCCGCCATGTCGGAGTATCTGAATCACTAAACGTCACAACTAATCACTGTTAATCAAAGGAGAAATAATAATTCTGTAAGCACAACAAATAGAATATTACTGCCCTCACAGTGAGCCCTCGTCAGATGATTTGGCTTAATTATAAGCTTAAAAAAAATGATATACATCTTGTTTGTGATCCTGTAATACCTCTCACTCCCCACAAGAGCTTATAAAAATATTATCGAGTACTTCTTCCTTGTTTAAAATTACAGTCGAGTCCGGCACAAAAGTATCTAGGGATTCAGGATAATATTAACCACTGTGACTTCTCTTTACGACACACTATGATCTTCTAATAATCGTATTACTCCGATTAAAGTTGAGAGGATCGGATTATCTTACATAATTGAAAATATCCTGTTTCTTCAGGGTTTCTCAAAATTTTTTTTTTTACTGTCATAATAATCCTGTAATCCTTGAATCCTTTTGCTAAGGTACCAATTTAGTATTTGTCTGCCTACGTTGACACTGATGATGATAAATATGAATGTTCATAACCATGAGGTACATTTAAGTACTTTTTGTTCTAAATTATTAAGGTTTTTGAAATCCTTGCTCTAAGCCATTCAATGTTTTATGCCGTTGAAAATTTGCCAGTTCCGGAAATTGTGACTCTAAGGCACCAATTCAGCACTTTGTTTCATGTGGTAATGTCCTGCCTGGATAGTCGGCCCAGGTTTTTTTGGTAACTACAATTGTCAAAATTACATTTATTTCTTCTGTATTTAATATATTCTAAAAAACATTTATCGCTTCATGTTCCTCTAGATAACAACAGTATAACCTACGCATAGCATGCGACCCACTTATTTAATTGCTCTGATTTTTAGCCTATGTAATGCAAATATTTTAATTTTCTAGAAGCTGCTAAGCATTCACCAGTGTTGTTAATGTTATGTCATCCCTTCAGTTTGCTGCCCTCTGCCAACAAGTCTGTTTCTGTGCCTGTATATCCACATGTGTGCGCATGAATAGAATACTGCATATGTATGGTACACCCGTGAACAAGGCAAAAATACCTTGAAAAAAAGTTGATGGACCGCAGAGCAGATCACCTCCCAATTGTTTTGTGTTAATGATCATTCTATGCCAAGACTTAGGCCTCAGGTCCGTGAGGATTCCCATTTTCCAAAATATTGGCTGCTGAATAAACCTGTTTGAGGAGCCCTGGTCTATGGCGATGCTATGGCTTGTATATTGATTTACTTGGTTGAAAAAGAATAATATGGTGACAAATATGAGTTGCCGCTGCTTGTGTTTAAACAAACAAAAGAAACCTAACTGACATAGAGTTTAATGGATGACAAAATTCTTTTCCATCAATTGACAAATTTAAATGGATGGCAAGAAAACATCAGAACATGATTTTGAAAGAATAAGTTCATTAGCAGTCACAAAGCGGGAAAACATGGGATGACATTTTGTTTGACACACGTCACCAGCATTTGGAAAATACAGGTGTCCCACGAGTAGAAGGGCTTTATAAGACTCAGTATCAGGAATATAACATGAATATTCCATCTAGAGCTTTCTAGGGTACAGGGTATGATCAGACTGATAGATTGGCTGTTGCTGCTCCTCTGGGCGGTGAGCTGCTGAATGATTAAGAGATGGTAATTGCTGTCTGAGATCTGGTGTACAGTGCAACAGAGCCTCCACAGCTCAAGAGACTGATTCAGTTGAAAGTGAGCAGAGCATCTAGATAGTTTTCAACATGCAGGGGAAAGGAGGAAACGACAGGCAGACTTTTACACCAGGTTGCAGTTGGCAGCATCAGTAGGGGAACTTTTTGTTGGCTCCTGGGGACATGGACAGAGCACATGTGGAAATGCTCTGTATATAATGACATTGTGAAAACCTTGTAGGCTTAGAGGTCCGGAAATGACTGAATGTATTTTATCTTTTCTGGGGTTATTTTACTTTTGTATAATTTTTTTTTCTGTATGAAACTGAATGTTATTTTCCTGCTGAAGGGCATTTAGTTCCTTTTGAAAATTTTTTTTTATTGAAAACAGTGTGGCATTCTTTTTAATTGAATAAAACTGTCAGTAAATATATATTGGTTAAATAAACCACAGATATCTGAGTTGGTATGAAGTACGGCCTGTGGTGTAATGATGTTCACATGAGTGGGGGAAAAGCTGTAACTGTGATACTGTCCTTGTATAGCTTTTATCAACTATTGTGATGCGATGCTATTATATCTTCCTACCAGAATAATATAGGTGTTCCGGACAATAAAAAAGTGGATAGGCAGGCAGGCTCTGCTACAGTATCATATGGTCACCTAATGGACTAGACTCTCTATAAATGGCTTTTAGAGAAGATGGCTGAAATAGGTACTTTTAAATAAATAATTTGGGATCATTAGTTCAGCAGGCATTCCAGTGGCAAGGCGTACATGTAACGGCTGTAATCACTGCTGACATTTTCTACTGCCAAATGCTTTCAGTGCTTGCTACACATACATGTTCTAAATGATGAATTGATGAGGAGGAAAACGTAATACTTTCTCCACTGTAACAATTTATTACTAACTCTTTGATTTGAACATGCCCCGCCACTGAAGCATTCCAATTGCAGATGGAATAGTCAGAAAAGAGCAGTAATTTAAATGTACAAGGATGCTTATGTCATTGATCAGACATGAAAGTGTTTTTACAAATTAGTGTAATTATATTTTTATATAATTTCTTGTAATTACTTATCCAGTGAATGTGATGTTTTGCATAGGCTCCTATTTTTATCTCAGCGTTAACATTTTATAAATAAATATTTAGATTTCCCACTTGTAATGAAATATGTTTTCTTTGTTAGTTTTGCCATTTGTTTAATTTTAATTAGGCAACAAAACAAATTCTACAGTTAAAAAAGTTAATTGCGTATTCTTTACAGGTGTTGCAGAACCAACCTCAGCATTCTTTTTTCTGTTGTAGCTTTTCTAGGCAAATTTACATCCAGTAGTTTGTTGTTGCTTTCAAATTTTACAGTACCCACATGAATTACCCCTAACCCTAATCACCAAAGTTACTCCTTAACAACCTGTGATGGAGCTCGGAAGTGATCCAGCAAACTCATTTTATGGCACATTGCGTCACTTTCAGGGCAAGAGTTGTGATCTTGTCTGAATTTATGTGCTATACAAAAAACACATGTGAGAGAGTGTTTACATTTGAACTTTTTTGCTGTATAACTAAAAAAAAAAACACGTACAAAAAACAAATCTAGCAAGGATTGTATTAATTTATATACCTGTTTACCTTATATGACATAATTTTTGGAACATTGGCACAAATTTGTAAACACATTATAGTTTCTGTACTAATATATTTTCGGCTTTGCCGATAGCATTTGTGGACATGTCTGTTGACTAATAATGTGAATCTAAGCTGAATATGATCTGTTTCAGTGACAGGGACTAAACGTCATGTCTCTTGTTTGGTGCTGCATTCACAGCTCGTCTGTTATATACTGTCAGTAACATTTGCAGTGTGTGCTGCCTCACTGTAGGTTGTAAAATTAAAGAGGATGGTTTCTCCATCTGCTGGCATATACCAGGAAACACCTGCAACAGATAAGAGATTTTATGTGGCAATTGTGGTAGTGATAAGTCTTTTGATAGGTGAGTTTGTCTTTGTATGTATATATGGAAGTGATTGGTCAGTGTAAGTGAATCTCAATATGTATATATGGTAGTAATGGGTCAGTGTTAGTGGGTCTCATGGTGTATTTGATAGTTATGGGTCAGTGTAAGTGGGTCTCATTGTGTAAATGATAGTGATTGGGTCAGTGTAGATGGGTCTCATTGTGTATATGATAGTGATGGGTTATGCAAGTAGGTCTGATAGTGTATATTATAGGACTGGGTCATTGTAAGTGGGTCTCAATGTGTATATGCTAGTGATGGGTTAGTGTAAGTGGGTCTCATGGTGTATATGATAGTGATTGTTTAGTGTAAGTGGGTCTCATGGTGTATATGATAGTGATTGTTTAGTGTAAGTGGGTCTCATGGTGTATATGATAGTGATTGTTTAGTGTAAGTGGGTCTCATGGTGTATATGATAGTGATTGTTTAGTGTAAGTGGGTCTCATGGTGTATATGATAGTGATTGTTTAGTGTAAGTGGGTCTCATGGTGTATATGATAGTGACTGTTTAGTGTAAGTGGGTCTCATGGTGTATATGATAGTGATTGTTTAGTGTAAGTGGGTCTCATGGTGTATATGATAGTGATTGTTTAGTGTAAGTGGGTCTCATGGTGTATATGATAGTGATTGTTTAGTGTAAGTGGGTCTCATGGTGTATATGATAGTGATTGTTTAGTGTAAGTGGGTCTCATGGTGTATATGATAGTGATTGTTTAGTGTAAGTGGGTCTCATGGTGTATATGATAGTGATTGTTTAGTGTAATTGGGTCTCATGGTGTATATGATAGTGACTGTTTAGTGTAAGTGGGTCTCATGGTGTATATGATAGTGATTGTTTAGTGTAAGTGGGTCTCATGGTGTATATGATAGTGATTGTTTAGTGTAAGTGGGTCTCATGGTGTATATGATAGTGATTGTTTAGTGTAAGTGGGTCTCATGGTGTATATGATAGTGATTGTTTAGTGTAATTGGGTCTCATGGTGTATATGATAGTGATTGTTTAGTGTAATTGGGTCTCATGGTGTATATGATAGTGACTGTTTAGTGTAAGTGGGTCTCATGGTGTATATGATAGTGACTGTTTAGTGTAAGTGGGTCTCATGGTGTATATGATAGTGATTGTTTAGTGTAATTGGGTCTCATGGTGTATATGATAGTGATTGTTTAGTGTAAGTGGGTCTCATGGTGTATATGATAGTGATTGTTTAGTGTAAGTGGGTCTCAGCGTCTTTTTGATAGTGATGGGTCAGTGTCAGTGGGTCTAAGTGTTTGTATGATAGTGATGGGTCAGTGTAAGTGGGCCTCAGTGTGTATATGATAGTGATGGGTCAGTGTAAGTGGGTCTTAAGTGTTTGTATGATAGTGATAAGTCAGTGTTAGTGGGTTTCAGTGTTTGTATGATAGTGATAGGTCAGTGTAAGTGGGTTTCAGTGTGTGTATGTATGATTGTCAGCAGTGGATCTCAGTGTATGTATGATTGTCATCAGCAGTGGATCTGTGTATGTATGATTGTCATCAGCAGTGGATCTGTGTATGTATGATTGTCATGAGCAGTGGATCTCAGTGTGTATAGTAATGGTAAGTCAGTGTTCTTAGGTTGGTTGTGTGTGTTATATGATTGGTCAGTGTAGATGGATCTCAGTATAGATGTGATAGTGATGGGTATCTGTATTTCATAATGTAAGTGGTGGTTTAGTGTAGGTGGGTTTCATCGTGTATATATGGTAGTAATGTATTTTAATGTAAATAATGTAAGTGGTGGTTCAGTGTAGGTGGGTTTCATCGTGTATATACGGTAGTGATGTATTTTAATGTAAATAATGTAAGTGGTGGTTTAGTGTAGGTGGGTTTCATTGTGTATATACGGTAGTGATGTATTTTAATGTAAATAATGTAAGTGGTGGTTTAGTGTAGGTGGGTTTCATCGTGTATATACAGTAGTGATGTATTTTAATGTAAATAATGTAAGTGGTAGTTTAGTGTAGGTGGGTTTCATCGTGTATATACGGTAGTGATGTATTTTAATGTAAATAAAATATTTTTATGAACTAGTGTGTTGTTTCTTATGGATATGACAGTTGGGTTGAGTTGCATCAAGAATTAATATCACAGCACTTGGGCAATTTCCATATGCGCTCCATCCCCAGCAACCAGCACAGAGTTCCAGTACTAATGGTGCCGGTAGTAATCTGGTTATATATCTGTCTTGCCTTTCCTCTGAGTGAAGTGTGCCGGCCAGACCCTCTGTACTCCCATCTGCACCATTCTGTCCAGGCCATAATCTAGTTTCTCTTCTGACTTAGTTACTTGCTCTTAAAAGGTCCTGACCACATCTGCATTGTCATTATCAAGTCACCACCCAGTGCTGCAGATCCAGCTAGTCTGCCTGCCTGTTCATTACCCACCACACAAGCATCGCTTGGAGAAAAGATCCAAAGTGTGTTCACTACTGGTGACCTTCCCAGCGAAGCTTGCCACTCTGCACAAAGCATCCATGTCTTCATCTTTTGCTTTTAGCCTGTTACAATTACCACCTGTGTATGCATCTTGTTCTCTAGCCACCGGAAAGCTGTAGTGACCACCTCCACCTCCATTCTCATGCTAAATATTGTGGTATCATATGCTAGGCTGTCCCACACTAAAGATTTTCCATTGCCTTTCACTACAAAACCCCAGTCACTTCTCTTCTCTCTCAACACTGAGCCATCTGTGTAGATCATCTGGGTTTGAATTGTTGTGAATCAGCTGTTGGACTTCCACCTTTGTAGCACCCATTAGCCACTCTCTTCACTCCCAGCCCAATGTGATCATGACCAGGCAGACTTTTTCTCTCTTACTCTGATCCCCTCCTATCCTCGCCTAATGTTCTTCAGCACAAATACGTGTCTTATTGTAGCTTCTTCCTGAGCCATCCACGATTTTATCCTTTTCAGCCTCTTACCCTTACCTTCATCCAAAGCTTCATACAGAGGGTGCTATTTATCTGCAGCTACTGTGAGAATTGACTTAACCTGCAGCACCTTTAACCAATCTGCAATAGTCTGCAATGCAAGGATGTATCATATGCTTACAATCAGGGTGTCACTTGTACATCCCAGGATCATCAACAGAGCCTCATTTTATATGCGCTCCAGTTTCTCCAGCTGAATCAAGACAGTGAGTAAACCCAGTCTATAATCGATCACTGAGTTAAGTGCTTGTTGAGTGTGAACAGCATTCTCTGCTCCATGTCCATTGCTGCCATAATGTTTAGTGCAATGCAAACTTTTTGAGCCTTTGTCACAGCCTCCTCTCTGTGATCCTTGAAAGACAAGCTTCTGTCAAAGGGTATTCCTAGGTACCGCAGTCTGCTGTCTCTTTTGACGTCCCTCCCATTTATTCTGAGGCTTGGAACATCGGCTCTAACAATCCTGTTGTCCAAAGAACACCGCAGGATGGTAGCCTTTTCTTGGCTGATTACAGCACTCATCTCTGTACACCAGTCCATCACCTTATCTACTGTCCCCTGTTAACACTTGAGCTGTCTGATTCTGATCTCTCCACTGCCTGTATGCGAGAACATCTTCTGTTGTCAATATTCTGCCAACTTTCAGTGTTTCCAGGTCTGCAATCTTGCTGGTAAAAACATTAAAAAGTACAGCTGAAATTGCAGATCTTTATGGTAGTCCTGGAACTATTAATGCACATTTCGGAGGTCCATGAACCCAGGCAGCTACCCGATGAGTATACAAAACGGCTGCTATCCAGTTCACCAACCAAGGACAGACTCCCTTCTCTATATGTGCTGACATCAAGATACTGTATCTGCCTCTGTTGTAAGCATCTTCTAAATTAAGTGCCATTGCCACCGTTTCCTGCCTGTCCTGGAAACCTTCGAAAGTGGCTGCATTTTACCATGTGTCCTTTTCTGGCTGCTAACTTTCCAGATGTATCGAAAGAAGCTTTCTCTGCTCCAAAAATACTTGTAGCTTAACCAGCCACTGTCTTTTCCAACACGTTACCAAAGGTGTTTTGTAGGGATATGATCTAAGTGTTGAATAATCCTTGCCAGGCTTAGGAAATGGAATTAGGTAGCTATGCATCCACTCTTATGGTAGTGAAGCTGTCCGAGTGCTCTGGTTGAAATAAGAAGTCCATCTCCACCAGGTATGCATCGCTCATGTCCCTTATGTGGGAATATCTGTCCTCGTCAGGCCCGGGTGCAGTTTCTTTCACCCTTTTCAGAACATGTTTTACATCTTCCACCTGTATGATGTCTTTATAATGTTTGTTCTTTAAGGTGGCTGCTAAATCTTCTCTAACTATATCTCTGTTATCTCCATTATTGTTATATGTCTGTGAAATGAACCTCTTCAGGAAAGCCTTCCCCTTCTCTTTGTCTGTGGTAAATAGCATGCCGTCATCTCTATGAAATGTTCCCACTACGCTGGGCCGATATTTTTTTAAGCATCTGCTTATGTAGCTTCCAAAACTTGTCCAATGTCTTATCGCCCTTAATCTCTGCAATAAAATCCACCCATTTTGCTTTTTTTGGGCCTCTGCTATATTTTACATCGCCTTGTACATCAAACATTCTTCCCTTGAAATGTATTGGTCAATGGAGATCACATTGTGTGCATGTGTAACCGTTAGCAGGTAATGATTGTACTGGAGAGGAGGGTATCAAGTGATATTCTCCTTCTTGTCGGAGCTAACATCGTAGTACTTTGGGGGGGGGGGGGGGGGGGGGGGGGGGGGGGGGGGGGGGTGGGGGGGGGGGGGGGGGGGGGGGGGGGGGGATTGACTCATTGCTTCTCTAACAAGCATGTCGTAAGAGTCGATTAATTTGTTGTTTCCTTCAAAGTCAAAGTGTATTTTCCTGAGAGGCAAGTAACCAACAGTCTACTTACCGATGAGCTAGATCTGTATAACGGATGTACACGTAAAACGAAGTTTCTGGAACAAGACTATACTTCAGAAGTGGACGAGCAACCAGAACTTTCTGCCATAATTTACAGCCGGTGAATACGAAGAAGAAGAGCCTATAGAAATGGGTATAGACTGGTGAATGCTTTAGCTCAGATTTAACCCTACTGAACTCGGGGCATCTCTGCAAGTGATTAGTCCATTCTTTAGTTGACAACGAAGAACGTTCACAAGCAAAAGCCCAAGGGGCAGCCTGATTTAAAGTCCCTATATGCCCCCCCCCCTTTTTTTTTAAAATAGATATAATCGCCTCGACTTGTACTCCTGTCGACAGGCGTGAATGCTCCCGTTGTTGAACTGATGTATGCACCGGATCTCATCAAAGAGCTTTCGCCGCTAACGAAAAACAGTTTACTTACTTACTGTAGCCTCCCTGTCTAGGTTCCGGTATCTCATTGTTTTGTGGGAGCAGGGGAGGGGGGGGGGGGGAATTAACACCACTGCCTCCCTACCGAGCATGTAGTAAAACTCTACTAATTCAGGGTTTTCGTGCGAGTACATCTGTCTGAGAGGCAATGAATCAACAGTCTGAGTACAATTAAGCCATATATGTAAAACGGACGTGCACGCCCAACTCAAGTTCTGCAACAAGACTACAGTCTAAAAGTAGATGAATAACCAGAAATTTCCCCTGGTATTTAGTGCCGTTTAACGCAAAGAAGAAAAAGAAGAAGAAGAAGAAGAAGAAGAAGAAAAAGACGAAGAAGAAGAGGCTTACTGGGGTTTATTTCGGGCAGAATAAAGTCCGCAATTGAGTGAATCATTATTACCACCTACCACATTTTAAAGTTCCAAAATCCTGACTGACCACTTGCCAGAATGTTTTGTTCTCGGCCGAACCTTCCAGATTCTTGATTGTGTCAATGAAGTATCCCATAGAGGGCAGGTACGTTGTCTTGAACCTGGTTTGTTTAAAAAAAAAAAAAATAGAAACAATCAAGTAACTTGCACGGACACATCCACTCAAGGCAGAGCCAGAACGTAGAGGAAGGGAGCCTAATGGTGAATGACAACGGGGACAATATCTGCCTGTCTAATCTATATCCAATCTATCTATCTATCTATCTATCTATCTATCTATCTATCTATCTATCTATCTATCTATCTATCTATCTATCTATCTATCTATCTATCTATCTATCTATCCATCCATCCATCCATCCATCCATCCATCCATCCATCCATCCATCCATCCATCCATCCATCCATCCATCCATCCATCCATCCATCCATCCATCCATCCATCCATCCATCCATCCATCCATCCATCCATCCATCCATCCATCCATCCATCCATCCATCCATCCATCCATCCATCCATCCATCCATCCATCCATCCATCCATCCATCCATCTATCCATCTATCCATCTATCCATCCATCTATCCATCTATCCATCCATCTATCCATCTATCTGTCTAATCTGTCTGTCTAATCTGTCTGTCTAATCTGTCTGTCTAATCTGTCTGTCTAATCTGTCTGTCTAATCTGTCTGTCTAATCTGTCTGTCTAATCTGTCTGTCTAATCTGTCTGTCTAATCTGTCTGTCTAATCTGTCTGTCTAATCTGTCTGTCTAATCTGTCTGTCTAATCTGTCTGTCTAATCTGTCTGTCTAATCTGTCTGTCTAATCTGTCTGTCTAATCTGTCTGTCTAATCTGTCTGTCTAATCTGTCTGTCTAATCTGTCTGTCTAGTCTGTCTGTCTAGTCTGTCTGTCTAGTCTGTCTGTCTAGTCTGTCTGTCTAGTCTGTCTGTCTAGTCTGTCTGTCTAGTCTGTCTGTCTAGTCTGTCTGTCTAGTCTGTCTGTCTAGTCTGTCTGTCTTGTCTTGTCTGTCTTGTCTTGTCTGTCTTGTCTGTCTGTCTTGTCTGGTCTGTCTTGTCTGGTCTGTCTTGTCTGGTCTGTCTTGTCTGGTCTGTCTTGTCTGGTCTGTCTTGTCTGGTCTGTCTTGTCTGGTCTGTCTTGTCTGGTCTGTCTTGTCTGGTCTGTCTTGTCTGGTCTGTCTTGTCTGGTCTGTCTTGTCTGGTCTGTCTTGTCTGGTCTGTCTTGTCTGGTCTGTCTTGTCTGGTCTGTCTTGTCTGGTCTGTCTTGTCTGGTCTGTCTTGTCTGGTGTCTGTCTGTCTGGTCTGGTCTTCTGTCTGGTCTGTCTTGTCTGGTCTGTCTTGTCTGGTCTGTCTTGTCTGGTCTGTCTTGTCTGGTCTGTCTTGTCTGGTCTGTCTTGTCTGGTCTGTCTTGTCTGGTCTGTCTTGTCTGGTCTGTCTTGTCTGGTCTGTCTTGTCTGGTCTGTCTTGTCTGGTCTGTCTTGTCTTGTCTTGTCTTGTCTGTCTTGTCTTGTCTGTCTTGTCTTGTCTGTCTTGTCTTGTCTGTCTTGTCTTGTCTGTCTTGTCTTGTCTGTCTTGTCTTGTCTGTCTTGTCTTGTCTGTCTTGTCTGTCTGTCTTGTCTGTCTTGTCTTGTCTGTCTTGTCTTGTCTGTCTTGTCTTGTCTGTCTTGTCTTGTCTGTCTTGTCTTGTCTGTCTTGTCTTGTCTGTCTTGTCTTGTCTGTCTTGTCTTGTCTGTCTTGTCTTGTCTGTCTTGTCTTGTCTGTCTTGTCTTGTCTGTCTTGTCTTGTCTGTCTTGTCTTGTCTGTCTTGTCTTGTCTGTCTTGTCTTGTCTGTCTTGTCTTGTCTGTCTTGTCTTGTCTGTCTTGTCTTGTCTGTCTTGTCTTGTCTGTCTTGTCTTGTCTGTCTTGTCTTGTCTTGTCTGTCTTGTCTTGTCTGTCTTGTCTTGTCTGTCTTGTCTTGTCTTGTCTGTCTTGTCTTGTCTGTCTGTCTTGTCTGTCTGCCCGTCTGTCTGCCCGTCTGTCTGCCCGTCTGTCTGCCCGTCTGCCCGTCTGCCCGTCTGTCTGCCCGTCTGTCTGCCCGTCTGCCCGTCTGTCTGCCCGTCTGTCCGTCTGTCTGCCCGTCTGTCCGTCTGTCTGCCCGTCTGTCCGTCCGTCCGTCCGTCCGTCCGTCTGTCTGTCCGTCCGTCCGTCCGTCCGTCTGTCTGTCTGTCTGTCTGTCTGTCTGTCTGTCTGTCTGTCTGTCTGTCTGTCTGTCTGTCTGTCTGTCTGTCTGTCTGTCTGTCTGTGTATGTGTGACACTTTCTCAATATCCGCTACTATAATGTGAAAGGTAGACAAGACTCGAGACGTAACAGGACGTACAAGAAGTTGTATCACCTCGCATATGATTGGCACTGTTAGCCGCGGGACTGATGTATGTGTTAAGGGGGAATCTGAGCAACTATGTCCTGAGTGCCCCCCAACCCCCTGAAACAAAAATCCCCACTCATAACGCATTAAATGACCATCGCCCATAACCCAGTATCAGGCCACCTGAGAGTCATTCTCTTTCGTACACTTGCCCGCTCCCACATACACATAGGCGCAGCCACCATTTCCTTTGATAAAAGTAAATGGAATACAGGTTCCTAGTATTCGATAGGATCGACTTCACTGCACCATGTTTTATCCCATATGGCTCAGTCTCTCTCAGCAGAACGGCTAGCCACCTGCCGAGATCATCGCACAGAGAACGAACTCAGTAGCTCCGGCGACGATCCCCAGGGATCTACGTAAAAGTTGCACTGGTGAACTGAACGAAGCAGCCGTTAATCGAACCCACGACTTTCACCGTGCGAAGCAAATGGCTTAACCACTTCGTCACAGATACACCCAGTAAAGGAATGATGTGCGTGACTAGAAACATTCATCTGCACATTGTGTATGAGTGTATGAGTTGCATTTGTCGTCCTAATGCTCCTGTAGGCTCGACTTTACATATCATACCTAAAGCCCATCTGTGGTTCCAGCAGCCTCCTCGAAGATGTTCAGCAGAGCTCCATGTCTGACGATCACAGATTTACTCAGTTCAAACAATGGCGGCTGTAGAATATTTCTCACTATCAGGGTCACACTAACAGGCAACCCACAGACATCGCAGTCCGGCTTCTGGAAGAGGCACCGGTCAATCCTGTACAAGGAAAGACATGCATCAATGTTGTCACTTTTTTTTATATGCACCGAAGTCATTGGGGAGCCGTCGTGGTCTAGCAGCCGGATGCTCCCCTGCGGATCGGAAGGTCGTGGGTTCGATTCATTAGGAGGCCGGACTTTTTTTTAATGACCTTTGCTTTCAGGTCGACACAGCATTGAGTGGATACCAGGTGCAGTGCTCGGAAGTCTACACCTTTATATGCCCAATACGGGGAGCCGCCGTAGTGTAGCGGCTGGGCGCTTGCCTGTTCATCTGAAGGTCTCGAGATCGGGTTCTGACGGAACCAGATATTGTTTCCTTAAAATATGACATTAGCTCCCGGGTCGACCCAGCCTTAAATGGGTACCAGCTGGAGTCCTGGGAAGTAAAGGAAGCCAGCGTGATGTTGTCAACGTCACCAACTGAGTGCCGACTGGTCTATACAATATACGTTTAGCCCTATATGCCCAATACCGTTGAGGGCGTGGAAAAGGGTTCTTTATCTGCTATAATTGTTGGAAAAATAAAGAAACGAATGAACTTTCTTTTAAAAAGGTCAAGAATAGAACACGTAGGCCCATCTAACCTTCTGACCTTGTGACCTCATTTCTTCCAGGTAATGTTTCATTACATCATCTTTCAACAAGTCAATAACTAAATATTAGCTACGAACCCTGGAACGAATTTCTACATTTCTAAAAACTGTAATACTAATTCTTAATATAACTATGCTGATGATTAGGGAATTATACATTAAACCATTTACCCGATATAATGTTGTCATTTAAGTACAAGTGTAGTTTGTGCAGATAATTATTCAAAATCCTTTTCTGTCTTAATTGTATTTTTAGGTATTCATCATCAAGTACCTTGCTGACTGGCGTGGGCTATTATGTAACTCCACAATCTGCGATCTGCAACTGCGTGAATCAGTTCGTGCGTTGACACCCCACCATGACATGACTAAAGACTACCAAGAATCTTCTCACGCTGCTTTTCCCTGTCTCTTTTCCCACAGATCTTTCCAGTGGTCACGCAACATGTTCCATTTTCACTCTTCTCATAACATTACCGAAAAGTGTTGACTGTCTCTTTCTGATGTTTGTGATAAGCTGTCTTTGAGCATTCGCCTCTTTCAAAACATCTGGGTTGCTCTTCTTAGCTGTCCAGGAAATTCTTCTGTAAAACCACATCTCCGCGGCCTCAAGATATTGTTCGGCTTGTTTTTTAATTGTCCAGGTTTCACAGCCTTATGTTAAAACTGGGGTGCCTACTTGGTTGTGTTCTTAGTATGCTTGTTTTCATAGCGAGGCGCACAAGCCGTTTGGTTAGATTCCCGGCACTATATCTATAGTCTTCGATTTTTATGTTATCTAGTGTGTCCTTCTATCTTTCTATTTCTTTCTATGAGTGCCGGTCAATACACTGTCTCTTTAATAATTATGTTAAAACCAGCTCTATATAGCCTGCGAGAATTCTTTTCCTAACCACCAGTGATATAGATTCATTGTATAAAATGTTCTTAATTTTGTAAAATGCAGTTTTGGCCTGTCCTGTTTTATTCTTTTGGCTATTATCAGCATTTTTTAAAAATCGCTACAGTTGATCTAAGTACACTTGTTTCGTATAATTCTATCCCAGGTTTAGGGATATGTAACAATATTACACTGGATTGCATTGGAACCCACAGGGGCATCGGAATAAAGAAAGGCCAAAAAACACACGGAGAAGAGAGCTGGAGAATGAAGTTAGAAAGATGGGGAGGACATAGGGAGAGCTCCATGCAATGGCGAAGGACAGAACGACTTGGCGTGAGTTGGTTTAGGGCCTATGCTCCATATGGGGATAGAAAGGCAGAAGAAGAATATTGCTAGGCATTTTCTATGTTTTACTTTATATTTAAGCAACTGCCAAAAGTGACCAGGAGCATTTCTACAGGCAGTAGCCCGGACAGGGAACATGGAGGAAGAAATAACCAGGAAGTAGTGACACCTATTAGTGAACATATTTGTACTGAATTGCATTCTGTATTACCTTAATATTTCTGTCCCAGCTGAGGGAAAGTTTCTCTATAAAAAACTACGTGTGGGCAAACAAGAGAAGGAATTTGCTAAATTTTAAAAAATTGGGGGGTGGGGGGAAAAGGGGGGGGGGGGGGGTGCCTAGCTGACCATGTTGTTACTGCCCTTATTTCCACAGCGAGATGCACACGCCGTCTGGAGGTGACAGGTTCGATTACAGGCAAGGTAACTTTAGCTTTCAATTTTTATGGTGTCTAGTGTGTCCTTTTATCTTTCTGCTTCTTTCTACGAGTGCAGATCAATACATTTTCTGTTACTTTATTAATACTCTAAATTTTCAATCAGGGGTTCTCTGAAGACTAGTTAATTTTTTTTCTCAAGATCAACACATGCCAAAACTCGACATAAAGTTTCCTAAAAAAAAGTTGTGGTATTCAGCACACAGTATTTATTTCGGTCCTGTGTGCTGGGGCGTAAAAAACTTACAGAATGAAATTAAAATTATTGGAGGACAGCGGGATAGCTGCTTGCGACAGCGAAGGATAGAACGAATTGGTGTGAGTTAGTTGAGGGCCTATGCTCCAGATGATGAGAATGATGAGAAATGGGTAAAGAAGAGTATACTGTTGCCGTAACCCAAAACGGACATTATTTTTGATGAGGTCAAGAATTCTATCAGAAGCAGCGACGCAACCAAGCGTGACAGGAATGATTAAATAAATTCGGCAATAAGTCGACATGAGAGACAATTAAACACAGCATACAGTTTCTTAGAAAAATGATTTCAAAGTAAAAGTTTGAAGTAGTGGTGACTCAATTACTTCACAATGAAACATATTTTCAGTTTACGTTGAAATACTATTGCTCTACCGGGCACTAGATGTAGCTAGCGTACTGATTAGCAAGTGTTGTTAAATCGGGTAGAAAAGACTATGGCGTTGAATAGGAAACGCGATGAGAAACCCGAGAACAGTATAACTAGGACGTCATTACACTGGAGCCGAGAAGGGTATAGACAAAGGGGCGGATAAAAAAAAAATACAAGGAGAAGGAACTAAAGAGTGAAGTTAAAAAGACGGGAGGTGAGCTGTATTGCAACAGCAAAGGATAGAACGACTTGGCCTGTGCTCCAAATGGAATAGATGGCAGAAGAAGAATGTGGGTACGCTTCGTCTTCCCATAAATCCAACGCATACACACCACCTATGATGAAGAGATCTACTATAGGGCCTAGGCTAAACTGAGAAATGAAAGACAGAATAGGAAGTCTGCCTTTAGAAATAGTTTGGTAACCCTGCAATATTACAACACAATTATTGTTTTAGTCGAATTCGGCAACTGATAAAATGCGTTTAGAAATGAATGCTTACAAAAGCTTTATTGATCTCATCAAACGCCGCTGTACTCACATTGTAGAGTATACGTCGATCCTCACAAGCGACAACAGCAATATCACATTCACATATGGAGTGATATGTGCCATCTTACTGTAAAATCCACGTATAAGAATAATATACTTTTGCAAAACCCCACAGTTAAACTAGACAAGAGTTTTCACAATCTCGGCACATAATCATAACTCCATAGGTGGTTTAACTCATGTTGTCCCAAGTAATTATTAATGTATTGCGGTCAACTATTTGTTAATCTCCTAACTACTCAGCCTGTATATATACTTTTAATCCTACTTCCAAAAAGGCGGTTGCTGAGGTGGTTATTATTTGTAAATAACCACAAACGAAGGTGGTTTTTATTTAGGAATAACTACTTCACGAAGGTGGTTTTTATTTGTAAATAACTACTTCATGAAGGTGGTTTTTATTTAGGAATAACGACTTCACGAAGGTGGTTATTACTTGAAAATAACTTTTTAACGGTTATTCTAAGGCTACTAACAAATGAAGTTAAATATCGTGTAAAAATCTTTTCCAACTCTTAGCCTGAAAGATAGCAACACATCATGTGTGGGTTATTCGCCTAGCATGCCCAGCAACTCACTCGTATGATTTGCCTTAGAGCTTTTCACGTTTAAAATGAAAGTGCTACAAAAAGAAATGGCTACATGTGTTAGCGTCCAACGCAGTATCTTTTATACAATATTTTAAAAACGGTATCTCTCTGAGTGCAATGCACTCCACTTTGGGCATCTACCTCTGAAATTTTTGGAACCAAGAGTATACATTTTATGTTTGCACACCTTATCGCAGTCACTTGCTTTACTAGGAAATCAAACGCTACCAGAATGGAGCTGCTACTTAACTTCTAGTGAGCCGCTTGACACAACTTATATTGCATATTTGTCATAATTGGATTATCTTGCAGCTAAATGTTTCTTCTACGCTCAGTGTTTCGTCTGTTACCTCACCAAAACGCATTAACTGCCTCTTACGACAAGTATGCCATTTTACTGTTACTATTCTAAGCTTTTCTTATAGGAGATATGCGTGGTAATCTTATTAAATAATACTTTCCGGTGGTAAACCTAATATAGTCGTAAGAGAATGCACACACTTGTTTTAAACGTCATTGCAGGTTATTGATAAAATTTTCTTAGGGCGAAAATATTCTACACACCGTGTAACTCTGCTGGCTAATAGAAGTAGTCGTTACATCTAACTAGATATGGATTTAAAACTAGCTTGAACCTAATTAATTCTTAGTATACAGCTTCAAAGTATATTAAAGACCTCCTGTAACGTGCTGTGGTGACGAAACACTGACAGTCACATTATTAGAGGGGGAGGTTCTTCGAAGCAAAGCTAACACGATCGCCTGCTCGCATGATATTCATGTGGTCAACCTTCACACAGATGGAGATTTAAAAAAAAAAAAAACTGGTGTAAGCTTCCAGGTTAGTTGCGTATCCTTTACAGGACGTTGCAGAACCAACCCCAGCAGCCCCTGTCTGTTATGTGGTTTCTGTAGGCAAGTTTACGTCCAGTAGTTTGCCATTGCATCTGGGCGGTCGGCCCCCTGATACTACTGTCGAAACCAACGCAAGGCGCATGGCCCGCAGCTGGGATTGAACCCGGCACCCCGGCATTACGAAGCGTTCGCATCGACTAAGCCGACAAACTTCTAGGTTGCTGTTGCATTAAATGGATGTCACGAGTTGGAAGTTTGATGTTTGAACAACGAATCAACGTCATGGCACACGGGTAGTAACCCATAAGTGCTCTGTTCTGTCTTCTAACTCAAGTCTGAGTTGGAAGAAGCACAGCACAGAGTACATGCTATGTAGCACCGGCAAGGATTCTGAAATACTTTGCGTAGATTTTAAACTCAACTTTTGCCCAAGCAGCGCAGTCAGACTACTCTTTTCGATTTCCAACTGCCAAAGGATTTTTTAATGCACGTGGGCGTCCGATCTTACTACCCAGAGACTAGGGGAAATACTAGAAGCAAGTCCAAGTGAAAAAATCCAAGCTTTTACCGGAAATTGAACCCAGAACCTTTAGCACTCGAGGCGGACACCATGCCTCGAAACCACAATGCCTCCCTCCCCCTTGAATGCAACGAGTGGTTTTAGGAAGTTAATGTGACGGGCGTGATATTAATTAATCACATCACATATCGAGTGCCTTAATGTCTATAAAAATGGTATGTTTGACAGCTACATGTTCAAAAAAAAAAAAAAAAAAAATTAGCTTGGCAAAGCTGGAGACTATAGTTGTTTTAAGCAAACTGTGAGTGTTCTTATTTGAATATTTTGCTTTTTATCGTAGATTATTTATAGTTATTTCCGTCGCAGTCTCAACTTCGCTTTAAACGGGTCACATCATAGTTGCATAATTCCGGTACCAGCGAAAACCACACCGGATGCCCAACGCTGTCCATTGTGGAAGAACTTGAAAAAAGATTGTAGTTTAAACAAAGCCAACAACATAAACACGTATTAAATGCATAAGGCACCCATCAGAATTGCCCCCCTCCCCCCGGCCCCCCCCCCCCAAAAAAAAAAAAAATTCCACCACTGAAATTGCAATTTAGCATAATCAGTAACTAGAACACATTAGCAGTTGCATAATTTATTATTGCATAAGACAATACTACCAGGCTCGGGGTTGGGCACAGTGTTGACAGCTCTGAACGTTATTGAAACTTCAAGAGAAAATAAGTGCTCTAAACGTCCAGCGAGCATGGGAGAGAGTAACTCTATCAGCACGAACAACATAGGTGAAAGTTGAAAAAAAGCCTATGATGGGAAAACAAGTCTACTGTACGTGAAAACCAAACTAAAAGCGACATCTCTGACATGAAAAACTGCATTGAAGATTGCACAGGACAGGAAAGCATAGAAAGTTCTCTCCGAAGCTTCATGTTCCACTAGGCATAAAGAGAACTGATGACAAGGCACTACTAGTTCTGTGGCAGGAGGCCACTCGTAATTTCCAATCATTCAGTCGGTTTAGTCCCTCCAGGAAGTTACCTGAAAGTTTACCCCCATCAGTCAGGAACTCTTTTTCAGGACGTCTCTTTCTTCACGGCAAGCCTGAAAGTATCCATATCATTAGCTAGCTTTCTAATCCCATGAGCTGTCAATGCCAATATATCTTCAATGTCCTGTATCCAGCTTCGCGGAGGTCGACCCCTGCCCCTCTTTTCACAAACGGCACCCTCCAACACCGCCTTTTCCAAGCCACAATGACGTTTGATGGGGCCAAAATACTTCAACTTTCGGGACAGGACGCTGTTTATTAGCCAGTTCTCCTTGATGTTTATACTCGTGTAGAATGTCGGTGTGTTTACTCTTCTTGATCCATGGTATTCTAAGAATAATTCTGTAATATTTTAATTCAAAAGCTCACATCTCTTTCTTCAGTGATTACATGAGAGTCCAGGAAAGTCTACCACCCTTAGATAAATTC
This sequence comes from Candidula unifasciata, assembly GCA_905116865.2. Classification (NCBI taxonomy): domain Eukaryota; kingdom Metazoa; phylum Mollusca; class Gastropoda; order Stylommatophora; family Geomitridae; genus Candidula; species Candidula unifasciata. The sequence goes on along the minus strand of CAJHNH020000441.1, from coordinate 249,928 downwards.
TCAGTCTGGATGGCAGGCCAACAGGGCAGATCCCAGATTCACCGTTCAACCTCCAAAGAAGTTATAATTAGAGTGCCTGTATAACCTGCTGTCCTGTGCGGGTGAGCACCACTAAAGAACGTCATTTTCTGAGTCTGCTGAGTCGATCTGCCTGAGAGGCGAGGAACCAAGAGTGTGCCCTCCAGAATTTAAGTAAGTAAATTTTACCCCATCAGGACATCGCACAGAGCAATAAACACCCAATGACACAAAGTACCACCATGCGGATGAGGATTATCCGTCAAGAGGTCCTGGAAACTCCGTTCAACCGTTATGCTATATTACGGCCCCCGGCAAAAGCAAGTGTGGTGCTTGTAAAATAACGAAAAAAATGCATCCCACAAAGGTTATATTAAAAAGGCATATTAAAATTTGAACTGACTGAACTGACTTTCTACCCCACCAGGACATCACACAAGCGATAAACACCAGATGACACAAAGTGCCACCTTGTGGATGAGGATCATCCGTGGAGAGGTCCCGGAAACCGCGTTCAGCCATTAGACCATATTTATGGCATGGCAAGAGCCAGGGTAGGGCTTCAAAATAACGGAAGATTGCATCCCACAAGGAGGTGGATAGGTGTATTCAAAAATAAGTAGTAGAAGTAGTATTGCATCCCACAGTAGTAGAGGTGGATAGGTGTATTAGTAAAGTAGTAGTAGTAGTAGTAGTAGTATAGTAGTATTTAGTAGTAGTATTTTTAGTAGTATTTACTAGTAGTAGTATCAGTACAGTAGTAGTAGTAGTAGTAGTAGTAGTAGTATTTAGTGTAGTACTAGTAGTATAGTAGTACCGTAGTAGTAGTAGTAGTAGTCCCTGAAGTAGTAGTATTTCGTAGTAGTAGTAGCCAGTAGTATAGACCAGTAGTAGTAGTATTTTAGTAGGTAGTAGTATTATAGTAGTATAGTGCGGTAGTAGTAGTAGTAGTATTTAGTAGTAGTAGTAGTAGTAGTAGTAGTAGAGCAGTAGGAGTGGTAGTAGTAGTTCAAACAAAGTAACCGGAAAAGACCATTGCATGCGGCCCTCCTGGCATCACATGGACATGGATGACTGGATTAAAATATAATTAGCAAAGAAAATTACAGATCTAGTTTATTCTAGGCTGTTCGTTCAATTAGTAAAATTTAAACAATTAAAACGGATGTGCACACAAAACGTAACTACTGGAACAAGACCAAAGTCCAGAAGAGGACGAACACCTGAACTTTCCGTCGGAGATAACAGCCAGTTAACAAGAAGAAGAAGGAGACAATAATAAATTGGCGCTGTGAAAACGCGTTCACTATCAGTTTTAAGGCCTGGTCTATTGCGGCTGGCAAACAGGGTGGGGCTTCAAATAATTTCGTCCTGAAAAGGACGAAACTGTGTATAAGGTATTTTAAGTGAAACAATTAAAATAAAACAAAAAGCCAGTTCTTTAAAACGGATGTGCAAGGGAGGTACAAGACCAAAGTCCAGAAGTGGACGAACAACATTGCCGTCTGAGTATAACAGCCAGTTAACAAGGACAGGGATTCCCGGATTGCACGCACGAGTAACCCCCGTTCAGTTTACCCGGTACACATCAATTTGAGGGGTTCGCTTCTGCTTTCCTTCTGCATAATTGAACAGAGTAGTTTCCCTTGTTCATATTGCCACAGTCAGCCAAACAGCTCATATTGAAAACATATCAGTTCTCCGTGGCTTGGTTTCATGGCTGTCACTAGGATATGTTATTGATGCCAGTTATTTTATATGGTCTGAACTGGCACACAATGAGACCGGCAATCAATGCATTGAAGCATATTATTATTTCAAATTGCCGACTGCGAGCAATTTCTAACAACTGATGACGATGAAGAAGGTTGTAGCTTCATTAGGGGTTGATAGGGGAAATTTGGAAATGTCCCGTTGGGTTCTCATCAAGAATCAGATTCTTGCAGTTCTCAGGGCTGGTCAAATCATTAGGCAGCAGCGTGGAGAGGGTAGACAGCAAAAGACACCAGATACTTTAAAACAGTAGGTCAAGCCGTTTGCCTCGCGCTTCGAAGATCTTGAGTTCGTTATATAGACCAGTCGTTATTCACTGGTTCATTTCGACGAACTTTGCTAAGGGTCGTCGCTAGAGATATGGAATTCGTGCTTTGACGCTCTCTTAATAATAATAATAATAATAATAATAATAATAATAAATACTTTAGTCTGCCAAGCATGCGGCAAGATATAGTGGACAAGACGGTTTGCCAGAGGAGGAGCTAGGGGGTTGGTCCTCTGACAATTTTATGGTACAACTCAGGGGCCCAGGAAAACCGTGATAGGCGGTTCATTCATGCGTTTTAACCTTTGAGACTCGCTAGTCCAAACCGCAGGGGTGTCAGGTTGATCTATGTCGATGCTGTCACTGGCGATTACGCATGCTCTATATTACAGGATGTGACCGGGTTTAACGACCCCAGAATACCTAGAACTGGCCTTAACCCCAAACCGACCCACCACCAACTCCCACAACAGGCTCAGCCTATTTCGTACAAGAGACGGCACCGTACGCACCGTCCTTTCAGAAGTGTTAATATTTTTGCGGAAGCACTATCATATAGTTCTTCCAACAGCGTCTATTTAACGGTAGAATGCCATGAATGAACGTCTAATTAGAAATCCCTGGGCCAGACTTCGTTTCTTGAACCAGTTTTATGACCATGGTTTGAAACCTTATGAAGGGGTCGAGTACTTTATAGAGGATTTGCGCAAAATATAAAGGGGTCGAGCACCTCATAAATGGGTTGAGCACATTAAAATAGGTCATCTGAGCACATTAAAATATGTAATCTGAGCACATTATAAAGGGGTTGAGCACATTATAAAGAAGTTGAGCACATTATAAAGGGGTTGAGCACCTTATAAATGGGTTGAACAGCTTACAAAGGGATCGAGCACCTTATAAAAGAGTTGATAACGTTATTAAGGGGTCGAGCACCTTATCAATGAGTTGAGCACTTTAAAATGGGTCGGTTGCGCACATTATAAAGGGGTTGAGCACCTTATAAAGGGGTTGAGCACCTCATAAAGGTGTTGAGCACCTTTAAAAGGGGTTGAGCACCTTATAAAGGGGTTGAGCGCCTTATAAATGGGTTTAGCATCGTATAAATGGGTTGAGCACATTATAAAGGGGTTGTAGAGCACCTTATAAAGGGGCCTAACACCTTTTAAATGGGTTGGTTGAGCACCCTATAATGGGTCTAGCCATTTATAAAGGGCTAGGTCACTTTATAAAGAGGTTGAGCACCTTATAAAGGGGTTGAAACCTTATAAATGGGTTGAAACAACTTATAAAGCGGTCGGGCACCTTATAAAGGAGTTGAGCACCTTATTAAGGGGTCGAGCACCTTATAAATGGGTTAAGCACATTAAAATGGGTCGGTTGAGCACATTATAAAGAGGTTGAGCACCTTATAAAGGAGTTGAGCACCATTTAAAGGGGTTGAGCACTTTATAAATGGGTTGAGCACGCTATAAGGAGGTAGAGCACCTTATAAAGGTGTTGAGCACATTTAAAAGGTGCTGAGCCCCTTTAAAAGGGGTGGAGCACATTATAAATGGGTTGAGCACCTTATAAATATAAAGGGGTTGATCACCTTTTAAAGGAGTTGAGCACCTTATAAATGGGTTGAACACATTATAAAAGTGTTGTTGAGCGTCTTATAAAGAGGCCAAGATCCTTTTTAAATGGTTGAGCACCTTATAAATGGGTTGGGTGAGCACCTTATAAAGGGGTTGAGCACCCTTTAAATGGTTGAGCACCTTATAAATGGGTTGGGTGAGCACCTTATAAAGAGGATGATCACCTTATAAAGGGGTTGAGCACCTTATAAAGGGGATGAGCACCTTATAAAGGGGTTGAGCACCTTATAAAGAGGATGAGCACCTTATAAAGGGATTGAGCACCTTATAAAGGGGATAATCACCTTATAAAGGGGTTGAGCACCTTATAAAGGAGTTGCCTACATTATAAATGGGTTAAGCACTTTGAAAAGGGGTTAAACACCTTATAAAAGTCCCACCACCCATTTGATTTGTGGCGACACTACTGGTATTGTGGTTTCCAGCCAGGTTGTGTTATCTGTGCCACACAGCCAAACAAATCCGGTTTTAGCAAACCCTTCATTAGTCAACTTTTAGGACATAACATAAAGTAGGCCTATTACACCCCCCCCCCTTTTTACACAAGCCCTTCCTTGTGCCTATATCAAACGGAGCCACCAGAGCCCACAGGAAGAGATTAGAGGTATAACTGTTCGAGATTTAAATAGCTAGTTTCTAATGTCTGAGACGCGAATAATTTTAAGACGCAGATCATGTTCAAGCGATTCTCAGTTATCGTAACCCGGGTAAACAGAAAATACCTGGAATAAATTAAATAGCCAATTCCATCCATTAGTCCGCTAGCGTCGAAAAGACTAGCCCCGAGTTCCGCCAGTACCACGCGTTTTCTGGCCAGGTAAGCGACAGTCACCCGGAAACTTTTCCCTTGACGTCTGGAGGACCACTTCATAGGGGACCAAGTAACTGGCGTGTGTTTTAGACAGTCGCAGTAACTTTTGAAACCGATCTGTTACTTTTGTTGTAATCTGTGAAGGATAGTGAATGTCTTCTTTGACATAAAAATAAAGTTATGATGGTAAGTATGTGTAATGTATTAATTTATCTACATCCATATATATAAAAAAAAAAATGTCACCCCCACAGAGGTAATGTGTAATAAATGATTATTTTCCACAAAGTATTTTGCAATCACCATGGCGTTTGCGGCTAGACGCTTGCCTGCGGATCAAAACGTTGTTGGCTCGCGTCCTGGACTTTCTTCCCCTCTAAAAATGACCTTGACTTTCAGGTCGACCCAGCCTTGAGTGGGTACCAGGTGCAGTCCTAGTGTGACGCTGACCACATCATCCACCAAGTGCCGTTTGGTCTATAAAATATAGGTCTAAATTTATAAAAAAAATATATGGAAAAGGGTCCTTTACTTTTTACTTTTAATAGGCCGTATTAGGCATATCTTCTTTTGCTGCGTTCATCCGATATGCCCGTTTAGAATATGGCTGCGATATTTGGGCCTTTCGGCCGACACATCCGACTTCTCCAGGCATTTGTTGACAAGGTTAGCCTTCCCGGGTATTATATGTATAATGCTGGACTTATATTTCATAGACCGATGTGCAATCGGTCTGTGATGTGATCAACATCACCCGGCCGCCTTTACTTCTCTGGGATTTACCTGGTACCCATTAAAGTTTGGATAGACCAGAGAACAGTAATTTTTTTTTAAAGAAAAAATTTGAGTTCCGTGAAGATTTAAACCCACGACCTTTTGGCCTGTCGAGGAGTGTCTACCCTCAACACCACGCTGGCTTCCAAATGAAAGTAAAATATAATTTTTACCCCAGAGGCGCTTCAAGCATTTAATTCTAGACTCATATTTTAATAGACGAAACGGCCATTGGTTGGAGATGAAGTCAACTGGCTGGGGCAACCTGGAAGCAAAAGTTTTTTTTTTTGAAGCCCAGTGATACTGACTGGAAAACAATACCGTCGGACAGGCTGATATAGTCACTAGGCTTTCGGAGAGCGAGAGAGGGATATATATATATATATATATATATATATATATATATATATATATATATATATATATATATATATATAGAGAGAGAGAGAGAGAGAGAGAGACACACACACACACACACAGATAGACGGACGGACAGATAGATATATATTTAGACAGACAGACATATAGATAGATAGACAGACAGACAGACAGACAGACAGACAGACAGACAGACAGACAGACAGACAGACAGACAGACAGACAGACAGACAGACAGACAGACAGACAGACAGACAGACAGACAGACAGACAGACAGACAGACAGACAGACAGACAGACAGACAGACAGACAGACAGACAGACAGACAGACAGACAGACAGACAGAGAGAGAGAGAGAGAGAGAGAGAGAGAGAGAGAGAGAGAGAGAGAGAGAGAGATAGAGAGAGAGATAGATAGATAGATAGATAGATAGATAGATAGATAGATAGATAGATAGATAGATAGATAGATAGATAGATAGATAGATAGATAGATAGATAGATAGATAGATAGATAGATAGATTATATAGATAAATAACAAATAATAAGTCGTTTGCTACAATATTCTTTTGAAGGATAAATAGTACTTTAATTTAAACTGTTTACTTGTTTTTAAGTCTTCTTTAAAAAAAAATATTTTTGTTAACTATCTATCTCTCTAACTTTTCTTCAATGGGCTTCTCCGTTTCGAAGTTGACAAGCCATTCGCCTGGCGCTCCGAATGTTGGGGGTTTTCTGGGATTTGTCGGTGAAGAAGCTAGGGGGTTCGCACTTTGTGCTACAATCACGGCAGGTGGCTAGCCGTTCTAAGGAGAGAAAGCGAGTCATATATAACAATGAAGTCTATCCTCTGAACTTTTTTTTAAAATAAAGCCAGTAGGGTTTTGGGCAAATCAACAGCTAGTACTTTTGAAGCACCACCAAATGATAAAAAAAGGGTAAATTAGGAAAACACTATTTCCTATTACACCCTCCTCCCCACCTAAGCACACAAAAGATGTTTACTTTGTGTTAGCCCGGAGGGGGAGGGGGAAGGTGATTTCAAGGGACCTGAACCATCATGTTCAAGCGCCTATGCTAGACTTATATATATATAGATATTTGAAAGACTAATGTGCACTCGCTGTGTTATGTGTTCAACATCAGGTTCAAGCGCCTATGCTAGACTTATATTTTATAGACTAATGTGCACTTGCTGTGTTATGTGTTTACACCAGGTTCAAGCGCCTATGCTAGCGACGGTACCTAGGACTCTCCGAAAAAAAAAAAAAATGCACTATTTGTCCATAATCAAACGAACTTGCCAATCAAACGGTTGACCGCTTCGAAACATATAATCACCTTTAAAATACCTTTCGAAAGGGTTATCGTGACACAGCCCTATCAAGGGTAATAAAGGGTCAACCGACGACCATAGTCCATGACACAAATTCAACAATTAGGAGTAGACATTGTGTGATGGCTGGTGTATACGGGCCAAAGCCCAACACAGAACACACGTTCTTTGGGACAGACAGACTTACTGCCTGTTAACAACAGAAGGTCACGACATTGTTTCCACCGAGATCGTTTATTTTTCTTCTTAAGACGCCTAAGCCCGTTAAAAATAATGAATGGGTCCGCTGACAGCATTTTTGTAGCAACCAGCCTTAAGTTTCTGAAACACACAGGCAAGCGGTGAATGTTTTAGCCTAGTTGGTCTCCACTCCGCCACGACAATAGTGTCAATCACGTTAATGCATTAGACGCACTAGGCGTTTATCTCTCGGTGACATAAGTTATATATATAAATATTTTAAAACTTAACACGTGTGAGGGTTTCTAACGTTTACTAACCCCACCACCACCACCACAACTACTACCACTACTACTACTACTACTACTACTACTACTACTACTACTACTACTACTACTACTACTACTACTACTACTACTACTACTACTACTACTACTACTACTACTACTACTACTACTACTACTACCACCACCAGTACTGCTGCTGCTTCTACTGTTTCTGTTGCTACTGCGGCAGCGGCTGCTGCTGCTGCTTCTGCTACTACTACTACAACCATCACTACTCCTTATTCTTCTTCCTAAGAGCTCTGAATAAAGCATAGATCTCAACCAACTTATACCTATTTTACACCTGTTTAGAACTGAGTCGGCTTTTGCAGATAAAGTCTTGAACTGTATGGAGTATCTACTATTACTTGACCCCCCCCCCCCCGAAACCCCTTAGTCGGTCCTTACGATGTGCACAGTCAGTTATTAGGATACCTTCTGTGCTTACTCTATGGACCCCAGCTGTTGTTAGCTTTACTTCACAACTAGACTCCTTACTTATATTATAATATTTATTTTAAAAAAATACACCCCTACTCCCCCCCCCCCTTTCCACCCTCTTCGAAGGGGATCGAAAGCCAAGATTGTTCGCACTGTTCACTCGCTCTTAAAGGGTTTTGATGACATCTGTCCTATGATGCATGAGGGTACCACCAAGGGGTGCGATGCTATCTAAATTGTATGCTTGCCGGGAGATGGATGTGCGAGAAGACCCACTGCTCCTAACAAGCATGTCGTAGAGGTGGACGGTGCAACCCAACTGTAAGCCACAGTACAATTTCCACCCTTTTGATAGCCAATGCATAATATTAATAATAATAATAATCACAATAATAGTAACAATAAAAATAATAATAAGAAGAAGTTGAAAACGAAGAAGAAGAAGAAGAAGAAGAAGAAGAAGAAGAAGAAGAAGAAGAAGAAGAAGAAGAAGAAGAAGATCTACCATAATCAAATTTATCACAGACCCACAGTGTCTCTGTTAGTTAAAACAATATATCCTAGATCTATCTGAAAGCCCATGTGAACTGTAAAAATCCATTTCGATAGTGATTATTTTTCTTCTTCGCTCGTCCTTTAATGGACGGTTCACACGTCGTGTTGTGGTTTACAGTAAAGCTGCGATATCTGCACATTTCGGCCAAAATGTCCCATTTTAGCAAACCAATTCGTGGTCCCCTTTAAGAAATCCCGGTTAAGGGAACGTAGATGTATCCCCCCCCCCCTCCCCTTTCCAGGCAGGCCCTCTTCAGGCCCATACGGAGGCAATGGGGAATCGAACCTATGACAAACAGATAAGCAGCTTTCGTGAAGCACGCAGAACATTTTTTTGCTGGAGGACAAAAAAGAATATAAACCCCAAATGAACCCACTAATTTAATATATGACCCTCTGCAGAAAACAATCTCAGAAAAAAGATGAAACACTGAATCATAAAAACAGCAATTTCTTCTTAGAGGATCGATTTTCTAGTGCAATATACTAACGATTGAAGCCAGTTATTGAAAAATTGTAAATATACTGTCAGAAATGACAGGAGTAAGATTAATACCACAATATAGCTATTAAAGTTGCATAACCTTGTGTGCTTATATAATCCACTTGAGATAAAACAACAAAAACTGTATACTGGATAAAGATCTATTCTTTGACATAGCGCTCCTAACTATACAATTTAATTATAAATGTTGAACGGTTAAATAATAATAATATTAAAAAAAAATTATTAAATCAGGTTATTGACGTACATAATTCACATGTATGAAACTTTGTTATCAAAGCGTCTATTAAAAGATGGCTAAAGGTAGTTGTGATGTGAATGTGTGAATTAGGGAAAGCATCATTTGCATATTGGGCTGGATGTGTTGGGGGATAGCTTGACAGTCATAATATAAACAATAGCAAACAAGCACACACATACGCGCACGCACACACACACACACACACACACACACACACGCACAGAAAAGAGAGTGACAGAAGACATAATAATATAATAATATTATACATAATAATAATCTTCCTGTAATCTTCATCCCCCACTAGAGCACCGACCTCAAGAAACTCACATCAAGCACCATCTTCCGCAGCTTCCTCCACAACCTTCCTATTTTACTTATCCATGCTTCTAAATACCGTCACTCTCACTCTAACTCAGCGGTTCCCAGCCTTTGTCGAGTCGCGGCGCTATTTTATAAAGACAATGCTACCCGCCACCCCATACATTATAAATGGGCTTTTTTAATTCGGTGAATGAAAACATATCGAAAAGACACAAACAGATTTTTCTCTGTGCAGGACGCGGTTACGTAATTTTGCTTTTGTTTCTTGTGTTCACAATTTTTTAAAGCTCACAACTGCCAGATGACCATGCAGAAATTTCTTCGCCACCACATTTTGGGCCAGGACCCATTGGTTGGGAACCCGTGCTCTAACTCCTGTGTCTTGCAGTTGTACTATTGTTAGTAAAGGAGTCGCGCTAGGCCAATGAACGTCGGCGACCAGGTCGCCCATTGGTCGCCCATTAGACGACTTCGTCGCCGGTCAGAACAGTATTTGGGTCTGTCTCCTGTAATCGCACCAACACTGCAGGAGCTATTTTATATGATGCACATAACCTAGCCACAATTATAACCCAAAGCTTTCCCTTCAGAGATGCTGGTTGAACGTTTTTGTTTTTCTCAGCAAAGGCCTACCCACAAATCTAGCCTAACTACCAGATGCTCTCTTGTTGACCCAAAGATCTCGAATTTGAATCCGAACCGGACGGCTTTAAAAAAAACGAATTAGCCTTGACTTCCAGACAGACCCACCCTTAAATAGGTACCAGAAAAAAGTTATTGGACGTAAAGGCTACCAGTTTGATGTTGACCACGTCACTCATTGAAGGCCGATAAGCCAGAATGTTTACCACCATCTACAGGATCTGCCACCAGCTGGAAAATGATCTTTTATTAACTCTAGATCAGATGGAAGACAGTCCAAAGGCCAAGATAGCAGCGATTTTCCAAGAACCAGTCAGCACCATGATTGTAAGACCTCTTAAACCAAACAAGAAAACTAAAGAGACGCAAACAACAAAGCCAAAGCCAATATCGGGTGAGAGAGGCAAAGCAACGGTGCCCAAGAAAACTGAAAAGAATTGGTGAAGCGATCTGAATAAGTGGCACTAAGAACAGAGTCGACTGGCTGCCTACAGGTTCTACAATGAAGCATTAATCCAGCGGAAGAATAAAAGAATCTACATAGTACAGAGGAAGTCTTACCAGGCCAGCATTAGGATGACGGCATGGAATACCTCACATGGAGTCATGGATAAAGACAGCATACAGAGAACATTGCGAATGCCAATGCAAGATCAAGACAACAATTGAGATCCTTCTCGTATATGCCGTGTAGTGGAAACCACCGACATAGAACAAACGATATGACTGACTTCAGCAGAGCGACTACAATAGCAGAAACATGAAAATAAAACAGAGGACAGCAACCAGTAGCAGAGAACATAAAATCCGGCAACATGAAGAGCACCAAACTAACCAATCAGCACTATGATGACGGTCCTACGGACAACACGCAGAAAACCTAACTCGACAGACATGCGAGCTACAACACTTAGAAACACACAATGAAATAAGAGCATTTACAGGAGCCAAAATTAAAACTAATGTTATATAGGAGAGGACAGCTCCCTAGATAGCGGCTGAGCTTGGCCAATTCAAATTGATGATGATGGTGCAATCAAATTACCTATTTCTAATAAATGGGCGTGCACGCAAAACTCAAGCTATGGAATAAGACAAAATTCTAGAAGTGGAGGAACAACCTAACTTCAGCTACAATTTACTGCCTAAAAACGCTAAGAAGAAGAAATAGAAGAAGAAGAAGAAGAAGAAGAAGAAGAAGAAGAAGAAGAAGAAGAAGAAGAAGAAGAAGAAGAAGAAGAAGAAGAAGAAGAAGAAGGAGAAGAAGAAAAGAAGAAGAAGAAAAACCGCATAATGCGACTTACCGAATTTATTAACAGATAATTTCCTTCCGGATATTACCTTATATATTTAAAACATTATATCATATTTTCAAAGAAACATTTTAAAGCAAACTATAATGGCTTTGCGTGGATTTGTATCATGGTACGGGGTGTCGCTGGTCGCCCCAGCCTAAAATGGGTACCAGGATGGCTGTCCTGGGGAAGTAAAGACGACCGGTGTAATGCTGACCACATTACCCATCTAGTGCCGATTGGTCTGTAAAAATATGGGTGCTTTTCCCATATGCCCAATGCACCTAAAGACATGATGGGGATTTTTACTTCTTTTCTTTCTTTCTGTATAATGGTTTGCTTTAAGCGCCAAATCAAAAACATGGAATGCATATTCAGGCTATCTGTTTATCTCTCGTTAACGCAACAGAGCGTTGCTGGAGGATTTATAACATAAAAATTACAAAAGATGATCCAATGGTAGATGCTATCATAGGATATAAAGTTACAGGATTTTCTGGATATGAAGTTACAGGATTTTCAATCAACGAAGTCACGACTTTGTAAAAGCTGTTGACACAGTTAAAGCGATGATCAATGAAACAACAACATAAAACAACTGCTGCAGGAAGCTGAGAAGAATCTAGTCAGTAGGTATTCCAAGTATGCTACAATGTCGAGCTACAATGTCGACTCTTAAATTAATAATAATTAATAATTGAAACAAGTACATTTCCTCTTCATACATCCATATGCTGCAGTTCCTAACTTGGTGAAGGTTGTCGTAAAAGGCGACTGATTCAGGGTTCGCTGAAATCGGATGTGTGTTGCAGATAAGCTCAGATTTTATTACCTAGCTATAACCCACAACACTAAGTGACATTTCATGGCGAGCGCAGAAGAAGAAGAAGAAGAAGAAGAAGAAGAAGAAGAAGAAGAAGAAGAAGAAGAAGAAAAAGAAGAAGAAGAAAAAGAAGAAGTGAAAAAAGAAGTAGTGTAGTGGTATTAGTTGAAGAAAAAGAAGAAGAAGAAGAAGAAGAAAAGAAAAGGGGCCTGAAACCACAGGTTTAGGTTAGACAGTTAGTTGCGTATCCTTTACAGGACGTTGCAGAACCAACCCTAACTGCCCCTGGCTGTTGTGTGGTTTCTCTCGGCAAATTTACGTCCAGTAGTTTGCCATTGCTCACTGGACGGTCGGCTTTCTTGATACCACTGTCGAAACCAACGCAAGGCGCATTGCCCGCAACTGGGATCGAACCCGGCATCCCGGCATTTCGAAGCGAAGCGTTCGCATCGACTTAGCCACAGAGCCGACTTAGGCTAGACAACAATTGATTTAAACAGTGTGTGAGGGTTAAAATATAGACGTTATATGAGAGGAGAGGAAATTGAACATACGCTTCATAAACATGGCAGATTATACAATAACTGAAGCCAGAACACAAACCCTCTCCGAAGGTCAGCAGCACAAACGACTAGATAAACTACAAGTACCATTTTATCTCTTTCCGTGTCTAAGTTTCTAACAACACCTTTTCCTTTGAGTTGTATTTCGCACATCCTGTTCGTGTTGTGTCTGTTAACACAGGCATGGTCAATATGTACACAAAACTGCAGGTCGGATATAAACGCAGTGGTTACTGCACATTCCAAGTTAATGTTGCATGTTTTTACAACCCCCTGCCGTACTCAGGGTCCCTAACAAGCGTTAGCAGACATAGTACGAATAGCTGCAAATTCGTTGCGGAACTCAATTCAGTTAGTGGCTTGTCAGTGTTTGGACAGAACCTAATGTTAAAGTTTTATGATATCTCCTGCTGTTGTTATTTGCAGTTCTGATGTATTGTATTAATGAGGTAGATTTGGTAATGATGAAGTCTACAGATAATTAAACTGATACTTGTTTGCTGACAATATAGTTGTACTGAAATCAGTTATTAATTATACTGTGTCTGCTGGTAACAGTAATGTTTTCAAGCACGTTAATTAATGTTTACAGGAGCATTTGAACAGTCTAAGTTTTCCCCGTGTGAGTTCCGGGGCCCCATTGTATGGGGGGGGGGGGGGGGGGGACAGACTCACTGACTGCCCAATAATCATGTCGTAAGAGTCGACTAATTGGGAGCTTCCTTCGAAGTCGTCGAACCTCTGCCTGAAAGATTAGGACTAGAGTACAGAAGTGGACGAACAACCAGAACTTTCTGCCGGAATTTTCGGCAGGTGAACGCGAAGAAGAAGAAAAAGAATAAGAAGAATAAGAATAAGAATAAGAAGAAGAAGAAGAATAAGAAGTAGAAGGAGAAGAAGAAGAAAGGAAGAAGAACGCTAAGTTTAACATGCATAAGATAAAACATGAAAATAATTACGACAAAACAGAAGTAAGGCAGATAAGCAGAATTTCTAGTCCGCTATGTATAAAGCTGAAGCAAGTTAAAGGATTTCAGTATCTAGCAATTATTTTCTAAGCGGAATACGAAATAGAGAGGGACACCGAAGCAAGATGTCAAAGGTCAGTATACTTATATACCACCTAGCAATTTTTTAGGACACGAAACATAAGTATGACCGACGGAAAACTGATAATTGATGATGATGATGAAAACAAATTACCCATTTCTAATAAATGGACGTGCACTCAAACCCACATACTAGTGCCAATTATGCTCATTACGACATGTTTTTACTAAAGAGAAAACTGTCAAATTTACCACTTGTTCTGTGTAGGTCATTGGTGACCGGGTCGCTAATTGGTTCGCCTGGTTGACACAGTATTTAGGTCTGTCTCCTTTGATCGCACCAACAGTGCAGGAGTCCTTTTCAAGGCTGTTGGTGGTGTCCAATTCTTAGCCATTTTATATGGCGCACATAACCTAGTCACAAATTTAACCTAAAGCTCTCCCTTCAGGGATACTGGTTGAACGTGACGATTGCTGTTCTAGCAAAGCACTTACCTACCTGTGTAGTCGGGGTAAAGGGGGGGGGGGGTATCTTTCAGCCTGTGGGTGTAGGGCCTACACGCTCATCAGCTTAAAATCTTAAAATTAACACTAGCGAAGTGAGATGTTTGATAAGTTCCGCTAGCTTAACCTGCCGAGACCGAGTGAGAAATGATACTATCGGACATATTATAGGAACATCTTGCACCAAAACCATTAGGAGCTATGAAGATCGAATGGTTCGGTCATGTCGTCTACAGAGAGCAACGCTTTACAGATACAGCGGTAACAGACCCTGAGGTCGACTACACAGAATATGGACCGTAAAAATATCAGAGACACTGACAAGTGCTTTAGACAAAGCAAACAGAAAGGCCTAATACCCGAAATCTCTTTCTGCCCTGACGTCGTGAAGCATTCAAGAAGTAGAGAAAAGAAGAAGATAAAGACGATGATGACGAATTAATATTTTGTCTTCTGAAATTATTACGTGAAACGAACGACCCTCTGCACCCTATTGGCGTATCAAACATACGTGTTTTCTTTTGGCTGCACATTCATTACAGGACATTGCAGAATCAATCCCAACTTTTTCTGGCTGTTGTGATTCTTCTATCCAAATTTTACGTCCAGTTGTTTGCCATTGCTTTCAGAACGGTGACCTCACGGTACCAATGTCGAAACCAACGCAAGAAGTTGTACTGTCAAATTGCTCGCAGCTAGGATAGAATCAGACACCCCGGCGATGAAGCGCGTTCTCAACGCCAAAGCCACAGACGCCGACAGGCATATACGGTGGAACCCAATGGTTGATGTGGTCAACCATGTGGTCATCACCACACCCACCGCCTTTGTTTCTCAAGACATTTCCTGTATTCATTTTCCGACCTGGTTTGCCTGGGAGCCCCTGATTTAAAAAATGGAAGCAATACAGATTCGAACCAAATACCTTCAGGCTATAGACAACCGTCTGGGCAATGTGCTTCCGCGATCTCTAAGTCTGAATTCCAACATCTCCGAGGCCCCAAAATGGGGTGATATCAAATAAAAAGCAGAAGAAGAAGAAGAAGAAGAAGAAGAAGAAGAAGAAGAAGAAGAAGAAGAAGAAGAAGAAGAAGAAGAAAGAAGAAGTAGTAGAAGAAGAAGAAGAAGAAGAAAATGAAAGAAGAAGTAGTAGAAGAAGAAAAAGATGAAGAAGAGAAGACGACGAAGAAGAAGGAGAAAAAAGAAGAAGAAGAAGACGAAGAAGCACCATCATCAGCAGCACCAGCATCAGCAGCAGCAGCAAAAGTAGCAGCAGCAGCAGCAGCAAGAAGAAGAATAATAATATAATAATAATAATAATATAGTAATTATAATAATAATAATAATAATAAAAATATAAGAATATAAGAAGAAGAAGAAGAAGAAGAAGAAGAAGAAGAAGAAGAAGAAGAAGAAGAAGAAAGACGAAGATGACGAAGAATAAGACTGATGGCCCGTTTCTGTCTTCCTACTTCCGTACCTATTCAGACGAGGGGGCAATGATAGTGCATAGCCTATACAGGTTTCCTATGCTAGTGAGAAAAGCAACAGTGTCAGACTTGGTTAACTTTCCACAAGTGACTCTTGTGGAGATTAATATCAACTCTACCTGACCTGCTGTGTTTGATTCGCTTTGTAATTGCTTGTGCGAACATCACGGGCGCCGGTACCCGGCGGCTCTGCTTCCTTGAGCCCCTCACCCTCAATAGTTTCTAGGAAGACATCCCCCCTCCCCCTCCATTTTACAGACAACAAATATAGAAGGTCTATTTTTAGTTTATACATTTCATACAATTTCAAAAATATATGTTTCCTATTCTGCATAAAATAATAATAATAGTAATAATAATTGCACAGTTAACCAAAGCTCATCCCCTTTTTACTCTTTGTTGACGCCATACTCCAATAACTTTCTGTGGGGCTGCCTCAAAACGTTCCTAAAATGTATAATAATAACAATACTAATATTATTATTATTTTCGAAATTAAACAAAACGTGGCCTTCCCGAACTTATACAATTTTTGCCGGGCGGGGTGGGTGGGTGCCCTCCCTCTCGCGTGATTTTTTTGTGGGGGCGTGCCTGATGAACTTGAGCGAGTACATAACCAGAGTATATAAACATGAGCATAGAAACATGAGTACATAAACGATGATATGTTAACAATGATGTTTTGCTTGTTTCTTCAACAGTATTTATATAGTGGGCCTTACAACAACTTCATGAGACAGGAAAGAAACAGCGGTTATGTCATAATTGACAACAATAATATTGTCACAAGAATCCAGACAGACAAAACAAAACTAACAGATAGTAGTGTAGTGAAGAGATACATGCATTGTCTAAGCATGA
This sequence comes from Candidula unifasciata, assembly GCA_905116865.2. Lineage (NCBI taxonomy): Eukaryota > Metazoa > Mollusca > Gastropoda > Stylommatophora > Geomitridae > Candidula > Candidula unifasciata. Next base: position 233,133 of record CAJHNH020000441.1, on the reverse strand, counting down.
GTTTAACAGAAGCTTAAGTGCACTCGTGGGAGAAATCAGCAGTAACAAGATACACAGCAGCCAAATGTGTTGTCACATCATGAAGAACATACAATAGCTGTTTTGCAAAAAAAAAAAAAAAAAACAACAACAACACACTAATGTTGTCTTAAGAGAAGAAACCACACAGCACTTGCCAGACAAGGAACAGAGACTTGTGTTGTCACATAAAGAAAAACATACAACAGTAGCCCTACACAGCAAAGGCACTGGTTTTGCTGCATTATGAGGAATATATACACGCGCTGGCAAACACAACACAAAAGTGAGGTCACATAAAGAAGAACATCCATCAGTTGCGAGGTGCAGCACAATAACAAGTGTTGTTATTTGAAACATATCGTCCCATAAACATTACCAAAAAACAAATGAAGTCAAGCATTAACAATACATTTTGGAGTAATCGTGCAGATTGGCTTTCTCCGCGTCTGTAATGCACGTACACACCCAAAATCTGACAGACCCTTCAGAGTCGTTTGAGAGCTAGGCTAACTACTTATACTTAAATTGGCGGATTCATTTTAAAGTTTGTTGTATTATAATCCTAACTTTCAACAGACTGTTTCTTTCATCATACACAAATTACTATACACCATCTAAAGAACTGCTTTCCACCAGAAATATATGTTAATGTAACTGTAAACACCGAAAACATTTAGCATGTAGTGTTAAAAACAATGCATTGAATAGTCTCGTATAACATGCATCTTTCATGGCCATCAAGTCAAGTCATGCACGTAACCTAGGCAAACGACCACTCAAAATTGTGGATAGCCCAAAGCCTAGGAGCGGTTCCAAGGCCAAGGCCCCGGCGAGATCGAGTGCTGGATCCAAGATGAAAGCCAAGGGGCCTGGCAGCGCCAAGGAAGACTCCACGCTCAGCAACCACAAGACTGCAAGCACCAGCACGGTAGATCCAAACGACGCCGGGGCCAAACCAACAGAAAATGGCGGGGATGAGCATAGTGAAGACACCAGTAATAGTCCCGTCGATCAGTTACAGGCCAACCAGGAGAAGCTACTCCAGGTTCTTTCTGGAAATTTGGAAGATTTACCCCCGCTCAGTTCCAAAATCGTCAGAATATTTACCAGCTCCACATTTACTGGTAAGTGGGTATTTGTTTGCTATTACCATTTCATCCACTTTGAATCTGTCTCGACTGACTGACTGCTTTCTCCCGTCCTGTCTTCTATTTATCCCGTCCTGTCTTTTATTTCTCCCGTCCTGGCTTCTATCTGAAAGCTTGATTACTGAGATTACAAAATCCTAGTACAGATGGCAGACCAACAGGACAAAACCCAGGTAGGCAGGCAATCGCAGTTTCAACGTCACAGCAAACGGGTTACGTTTGTAAACAAACTGGCACAGACTGTAGTCTCAGCAAAGCCAGTAGCACAGAAGCGCATTAAATGCACAAGGCAGCCGTCAGAAGTGCCAACACAAACAGTCTGGAACTAGAAATGCAGTTTATCGTCGACTGAAGCAGCATTTAGAACAAATAATTAGATGCACACACACAATTATTCACAAAAAGCACCAATAGTAACAGGCCACTTGCCATTGTCTCAGTCGCAGTTTATAACATAAACCACGCTGGCGACAGTGGAAACGAATTCCAAATTAAATCTGCAGCTCACAGTGTCTAGTCATGCACTCAACTAAGTAGTTGGGCGACGTAACCATATCCTTTAGCCTTCATATGAGGAAAATGCAGCGGTTTACTATGGTTAGAAGCCAAAAGCTTGCCACGACTAAAAAACAGTAAGCCTGCCTGTAGAGAATATTGACCATATGATATTTTGCACAAATGTTTTGCTTCCCATATAACATATTCTAGCAAGTAAATGCCCCCCCCCCCAAAAAAAAAAAAGGGGAGAGGCGAGGACTGACAGGGAACAGGAAGAAGGGCAGTCTGTGAGTGAGTGAGAGTGAAAGAGAGAGGAGAGTTGGGGGGGGGGGGGTGGGGGGTGGGAGGGTATGCCCTACACCAAATACTTGTGGATTACTGTACAGAAGCATTGATAAACATTTTCCTCTTAGATTAATTAGTCATTTAGTGATCTCTCTCTCTCCTCCTCCTCTTCTTTATCTCTCTGTTTTGTTTTCTTATGTGTACATGTACCTCTCTTTCCTCTCTATTTTGATTTGTGAATGCTTGCAAAGTGTTAATTATTATTAATTGTTGTCACAACTATTACTAGTATGTTTAAGTGTATGTATGCATATATGCATGACAATAGTATTTTATTCATAAATGTATACTGGAACATAATGCTAATGGTATATGAGAGAAACATGATAACTTTTGTACACCATTAAAATATGCGTGTGAGCATACAGATAGTCAGCAGTCCAGGATTCAAGTTTAAGGTGTCTCCTTCGTGCCAAAGTACTGCATGGTTGTGGAGTGCACAATCGTTAACGAAGGCCTCCAGGTAGTACAGGGGCGACACCTTGCTGGATGGGTGTTACGCCCCTGGCCCTTTCCCCAGCACGAGGGCACCGCTGGGGGTGACCGTTAATAAACCCTCACTACTTCCGGTCAAAATGGACGCTTGGCACGGTCACTGTTGTGAGCCGTGGCAGTTTTTTTTTTGCTTTTGCCGAACGGTGGCCGATGCATCTTTGCTCCATTTGTAGACTGAAAGGATACTTTTGTCGCCCAGCTTCTGAGTTGAGCGCATGGCGTGACACTGTGAGCCGCTGATTTAATTTGGAGTGTTTTTCTACTGTGACCAACGTGGTTTTGTGAATTGTGGATTCAGAAAATGGCGCTATACCTGTTGTCGCAATATTGGTGGTGCCATTATGTAATTAAAATTGATCGCGTGTGCAACTGCTGATCTGTTGGTGACTTCTGCTAAAATCCATGATGAACTGCATTTCTAATGTCGGACTGTTTGTGTTAGCCCTTCGCATGACTAACGTATGCTTTTAATGCGTGTGTATGCTAGTGCAAATGCTGCGACAGCAGTTTGTCAATCTTTCCACAAGGGACTGTGATAAACATTAAGTGTGTTTTTCGTTGGCACAGGAGCGGAGCAACTATGGGGTGACCCATTTGCTATGAAGCTGAAACAACGATAACCAGATTACTATACTTTGTATGGCGACAGTTTCGCAAAGTTTAAAGTAACTTTTTAGATGTGCCAAATGGGAAAGGATACCCAGTGGAACGCGCCAGCGATTGGATTCCTATCTCGCTTTTGGCATGACACATGATACCAAGTTAGGGGAGAGGCGAAAAAGGTGAAGTGAGAGAAGGAAAGGGCGAGGGAGAATCTAGAAAGTAAAAGAGATAAAAAGAGAGAGAGAGAGAAAGAGGTGAGATTGAAATAAGAGATAAAAGGATTAGGTGTTATACATATATTTCGTATGGCAAACGATTAGCAGAGTGTAATAAAAAAAAGTTTAGATGTAAGTAAAGGTCCCTTTCCTCGCCTTTATGCTGCATCGGGAATATAGGGCTAGACTTATTTTCGTATAGATCAATCGGCACTTGGTGGGTGATGTGGTCAGCATCACGCCGGTCGCCTATACTTCCCAGGACTGCACCTGCTACCCACTGAAGGCTGGGTGGACCTGTGAGTCAAGGTAATTTTAACGTTTAGATGTATCATGTGGGAAAGGTTACCCAATGGACAACGAGAGTTGATAAATCAGCTGAAGATAAAAAACAAGTATCTCATATCTCTGGAATAATTATAGCTGTTGTGAGATGATCGTCACAAGTACTGTATTACCTCAGCGTTGTTAATCATTGTACTGTACACGGGTGTTCGTTACACTGGCAGCGTTACGTCTGACGTGTTGGTTCTGGGTAGATATTTTCAGCAGCTGTAACATAAGGTCACGCCTTCTTCCTACTCACTTATTTTATAATTGGCCACATTGAGACCTGCTCTTCCTATATTGACATTGTGATGATAATGATGTTGTAGGAGAGATCTAAACAAGTTCCGGACGAAGAGGTGAAGAGAAGACGCTGGCGCTTACCTAGACCAGACTAAGAAAGTGTGTAGATGGGCCAGGAAACGTGAACAGGTCCAACTCATCCATTGAAACAATATATTTTTTTCTTATCTTCACACAGAAATAATATTCTAAATGCTGGAAAGTCAGCAAGAAAGGATAGTAAGGTGGCGGTGTGGGAGCTGGGAGTAGACACCAGGTTCACGCGGAAGCTACACTTTGAAGGAGAAAATGAAATCAATTGAAGCGGCATACAAAGACTCACTGTAATGAAAACATAACTGGATAGAATTTCAGCCAACTATGGATCTCTGGTAACGCAACGGCAGAGCTTAAGAAGGCCTGCGAAAAACCTCATGCAGCACCCATCTGTCTCAAAGTTTTAAAACGCCAAGAACACTCTTAAAACAATCTATGAAGTTGAACTAGAGAGCAGACAACACAGAAAGACTACACAATTCCAGACGAGAGCACGTAGTAAGACGAGGACAGAAAAACGATACAAACCAAATCGCCATTATATTATTCTTTTTGTTTGATTACAGAAGGTAATCAAGGCAATGAATAAATAGACTCGAGAACTTGGTGACATCTAGCAAAACTGATGACAAGAGGACGCAGGAAAGCAAAGATATAAATACATTGATTGCTGGCAAAGGGCGGGACAAGAGCACCACTTGATTGGCCTTATCGTGTAGGATGGCGAATGATGACCGCCTGTACTTTTCAGCGTGGCGCATGATGATGTTCACTCTTCTAGGGAGAGGGGGCCGTGGGCGATTTTTGTCACTGAAAATGGTGGGCCAAGAAAGTTTCGAGAAACGCTGATGTAGACGGTCTTTAATGTCATCAGTCCATTTCTGCTAAGGCGACCTCTTGCCTTCTATATGGTGTGTTTCTGTAGGTATTTGTTATGACTACATTCTAACAAGATGATAAAAACCATATGATCTTCTATTTCTCAACGAATTTCGTGCATGATGTTATTCCACTAGTCTGTCTGATAGTATAATTTCTTACGTTGTCTCTGATTACAGTATAAATTAATATAAACATTATAGGGCTTAGACATAGATGAAGACACTTGCAAATTTATGACACACTTGTCCAACTTGCAAGTAATGGGTCCATTCTTTCATAATACTGGTAAGATCAAAAAGAAACTGTCATTAGAAGAAGATCATCACCATCATCATCATCATCGTCATTACCACCACTCACAGTCATCTTCATCATCGGTAACTTAATTTTGGACTTTTACCGTTACATTTTGTTGGTTGAACAGTTTGCAATCAGCGCTCGACTGATTTGAGTTGAATTTAACAAGAAATTAAGGGAGACAGCGACAATTTCTTCTTATAGCTCGCAGGCTGTAAACTCCGGCGAAAAGCTATAATTATTCGCCTGTTACTGGACTTTGGTCTTGTTTAAGAACTTGAGTTTTCCATGCATATTCATTTGACAGATCTGGCTGCTCTATATATAGGGACTGCTGGTTCCTCGTATCTCATGCGGAGGCATTTCGACTTCAAAGGAAACACCTCTAGTTAGTCGCCTTTGGCGACATACGTGTAAGTCTACCCCACCCCAACCCAAATGGGCGCCGGAACCAACACGGGGATCAGGGATAACAAACTCTGGACAACCTTGTACCTTGCTATAGAAGTACATGTATATACTTGCACTTTGACTGATACATCTTTAAAGTACTAGAGAGTCAGAGCAATGGAGATGTGTAACTGCATATTAAAGTTGACAAAATACATGATGGTGATGGGGCAAGCTTGTTTCCTTAGATCTCAATGATTCTCGTAGAAGAGAAGCGAAGAATGTTAAAAAAAAAAAAGTCCTTTTGCGTTGTTGTTACCTTTAGAGATGGTTGAATTACTGAACAGTGTTATCTTGAGTGAGATTCACAAACTGAGCTGCATGCAGATTATTGTCTTTCAGACTAGTGTTTTACAAAATGTTGAACATCATGGCCTAGTAAAACACTGAGCATCATGTTATACACACCAAAAAAACAAAGAATAACTAGCATCATTGTGTTTTATACCTAAAGCATTGGTTATCCTTCCGCATTACTGACTGACTTTCTACCCCACCAGCAATAAACACGCGATGACACAAAGTGCCACCATGTGGATGAGGATCGCCGTGGAGAGGTCCCAGAAACCGCGTTCAGACATTTGGCCATATATATGGCCTGCCTATATTGCGGCCCCTGGCAAAAGCCAGAGTAGAGCTTCAAATGACAAAAAATTTCGTCCTAAAAAGGACGAAATTGGATAACTAACTACATTCCGCACAATCATTACAGTATTGAATGATGTTTACGTTTTTGTACCGAGTCCGCCATGTGTCCACACCATAGAGGTATTTATCTTTTGTTTTTGTTTTTGTCTGCATCTTGCGTTTACCAGTAACGTCTGCCAAATGTCATTACATTTTCTAGCATATGTCTTGTCAGAAAGTGCGCAATTAGACTGTTTACATCTAATATGTGTAGCAATTACAATCAGTGTATGCTTAAAGTATTCACCAAAGCTTATCTCCCTTTCCGTAAATAAAACAAATTAAAAAAATGTCATATCCATTTGAAGATTCATTCATATCTTTCTTTCCTCATATCTTCCCCAAAAGGGTATGCATTTGCTATAGCTCTATAGATAAGTTGTAGTGGCTGTTTCTACCTAGAAATATCTACATTGGTCCTGGTTTTAAAATGTAGTTGAACGAGAAAGTCTAAGAAAGGCTTCCTCACTTACTTTTGAGATGTTTTTATCGGAAATACTGGTAGCTCTACGTAATTTTCAATCAGCAGTAATCACAATTCTGGAGCAAAAGTGCGAATTGAGCTATAGGGTGCTCGATAAGTCTCACTATACTTTGCGTGCAGAAGAAATTTGAACAACCAAGTACAGGACATCACAAAACTAAAATTTGCTAAAAGGTCATTAAATAGGTTAAAATAGTCACTGCTGTGGTCATACGCTATTTTAGGAAGTCTGGAAAGTAACCAATCAAATATTCAATAGTACAACTTATTCATCGAATTTCTAACACATTTTTTTCTGACGTCATGTATTTCGTTTCGCAAATTTATTCTACATACAAAGTGTAGTGAGACTTTTGAAACACTCTGTATTATGAGTGCATCTTTACATTCAATGGTAGGCTAGACAGAAAAACAGCCATCAGCGTCAAGTATCAGCTAACCAGAATCTTTAAGCACCCAGCTGTCCCCACTGAGATAAAATTACATATTTTAAATGCAGTCTTTAGGTATGTAGGTTACCAGTGTCAGATTTGGTCAGGACACACATGCCGTGGTTGTAACTGACTCACAGTGCACGTTGAGAAAGATGAAAACAGGCCTGCTTCTTGCAGAGTGGCAACCCTCACCTCAGAGGTCATTTCCGGTGATTTTAATGACATTAGTCCATGTTCTTCCTGGGCTCTTTCTGGGTCTCACATCAATCTTGTTAGGGGTAGCTCCTGTATTCAACACTTATGGGTAACCCCTTTTGCCATGATGCTGATCCGTTGTTTAAACCTTAAACCTTAATTATGGCAGTGGTAGCAGTGTTGGTGTAAACAGGACTTTCTTTTCTGGAAGTTTGCAGCACCGTAACCCTCTTAGGCGACATTTTTTCCGCACTACTGCAATAGACACTTTGTGGTGAGTCTGAGCACCACTTTCTCTCTCTCTAAATAAATTATTAAAAAACTAAATAAACTGCGTGGGAATATACAATTATATTTAATCTCCTCCTTGGTACTAAGACTTACGTTTAAGTGACTTGATAATAATACAAGTTTGTATATAAATGCACATGCCCTTTGACAATATTTTTACACACTATATTCTGGTATCCTAGAGGAAAGTAAAGGCCGCTTTACACACCACTGACGCATCAGGCATATTAGGCTAGACCTATGTTTTTATAGATCAGTAATATAATTCGACTAGCATCACACAGACCGCCTTAACTCCCCAGGACTTCACGTGGTATCCATTTAAGGCTAGGTCGACCTGGAGCCCAATGTCATGTCTGGAAAAATTCCGGCACCGGGTGGTTGTGACGCTCCAGGAATATCATCATCATCATCATCAACATCATCATCACGTAACGCTACGTGTCGTTGGGTCGCCAGTTTCTGTTGACTGTCAGATCAGCTCTCTCCACCGGTGCCGGTCAGTTGCGATGGATTTCATGGTTGCATGCCTAAGGCCTGTCCAGTCAGTCAGATTCTGTAACCAGTTCTTTCTTTGTCTTCCTCTTCTCCTCTTACCCTCTACTGGGCCCTGCAGTATTATTTTTGAGAAGCCGTTAGATCTTATTACTTGTCCGTACCATTGCATTTTCCGCATTTTCACTGTAGTTAAAAGAGGTTCATGGTTGCCAATGTGCTGCATAATTTTTTGGCGAACCTCTTCGTTTGTAATGTGGTCTCTGTATGATATGCCAAGAATTTTTCTGAAACATCGAATTTCTAATGCTTGTATCTTTCTTTCAAGTTCAGTTGTTAAGGTCCACGTTTCACAGCCATATGTAAATATTCTAATAACAAGTACTTTGAACAATCGAATCTTAGTTTCGCATGAAATGTTTTTAGATTTCCATATATTTCGAGCTCCGCTACTAACTGTTCCATGATGTTGTTCTAAGGCATCAGTCCTAATTCTTTCTTAAAAACATGTTAAACAGTGTTGGAGAGAGGAGGCAGCCCTCTCTGCCTCCTACTGTTTAAGAGCATGGTGCGTCTCGGGAATATACTGTCTAGGTATTAAAAATTCTTTAACCGGTCTCAGACAAGTACTATATAATGTAGCCGACTAGACAATTTCCTACCCTGAGTTACCTCAATTTTCTGTGTATATATCTTCATGTTATATGTTCTGCCTAATGTATTTAGCCTGTTTATGTAGTCTTATGGTCTGGTCCCTCCCTGCAACTTAGAACAGGCACTAATCATCGGCAAATGGTAGCTTAATTATCCGCCGTCGTCTTTTTAACCAGACGGCGTTCAAAAATAGGATCTTCTGCTTCTTCTGCGTTCAACCAGACCACGACCGACTCTACCCTAGAGAAGGCGGTCATCAAATGCGTTGTGACTGTTAACAGTTAAGCTGCGATGTCTGCGCCTTTTAGCCGAGACATCCGACTTTGTTGCCCAGGCTAAGCTTCCAACATCAAAAACAGTTTTATGTACTTTTTGGCAAAGTAAAATACTCAAAATTTTATAACTATAAATGATGGTAAGGACGTTATGTGGAAAAGCGCGCTTCCCTACGAAATACGCCTAGCAAAATCAAAGGAAAACAAAACAAACTGGAAAAAACAAGTAAGAAGAGGGAAGACATACACAAGTAACAACAGGGTGGAGAACGAGCGGTCTGAATGGGATGGAAGCATCAAGCCCAGAAATAGCACAATACTAAAATTTAGTCACGAAAGTGACGCAAATAACCCAGACCACAAATATAGGCGGAGACTGTTAGCAGCCTCGGCTAGCTAGCAGCAGTCTGAAAGTGGTCGACCTTTTCATTTTTTTTTCTTTTCTTAAAAGGACTAGGACTAACAATAAGATTAAAAACATCACCTTTGTCCACAATATACATTCTAATGTTTACGTTTAAACCCAACACTAACTTCCAAATTCCCTTGATAAAAGAAATCTCTGATTACTGTCTTTTCTTTAAAAAGTCGTCAAAGAATATAACTGTGGCTGAGCTGAATTTGTTTCCATTTTTTTGTTGTTGTTGCTTTTGTTGTCCGCGTATGATTGTTCTAAAAGTTCTAAAGAATGCAAGTTCATGATATAGCACCAAAGAAAAAAAAAATACGCTACAAAAATGAACTTTTAATCTGATTACTTTCAAGAAGCCAGGAAGATCCTCATTGACCCAGTTAAATATGTCTTAAGAGCCTTGTCTGATAATGGGACAAGTCTGGTCCTTGTCAAATGTGTTGTTTTAAGAGTATGCAACATTTATTAATACAGTTTCTTAGCTCTAACATTTAAATGATAGTACTTTATGTGCATAACTGCCTATTTTCTCGCTTAACTCTTTGTGTCCCAAGTAGCGCATAATGTGTGACAAAATCTTGTTCATGAATCCTAAACAATGCGTGATATGTTCTGTTACCTTTTGCATTTCACCATAGCATACTTAAAAATCTGCCATTCCCGGTTGCCACTTTAAAAGTTTTGTACTTTGGATTTTTTTTACACTGCTTTTTTCTTTCCTTACACAACTGCTGTGAAAAGTTCTGGGACTGAAAGAGTTAACTGGGGTTTACTGTTAGAGTTGTGATTCATAGCTTTTCCCCTTCGACTTTTCAGACAATTTAGTCTTTTAATAAATTTATTGTGGCCCAATATTTTTTTTAGCGCAGCACTGTTTCTTTAGATCTTGCTTGTTTGTCCATGTTTAAAACACTTGCTTACATTCCCAATTATTTAGCATAGATACTATTCTCACTTCTGCTGTTATTGATCTTGTTAGGTTTTTACAGTAAGTCGCTTACTAGTACTGGGGTCCCAAGAATGTGGGTTTTGAACCACAACAGTGTCGACATGTCTTTTCTAAGGGTCGCAGTGGTAAAATTAATCGCATTTATGGTATAAATAATTAGTGCACTCGTTTTCTAAAAGAGTAATATTGGTTCAGTCCTTACAGTGGTAGGATTATCTCAGTGTTTTCAAGGAAGCAGGACCAGAAGATAATTCAGGAGACGACGTTGAATCTGCAAAACTCAAAAGACTACATGAACTTCTGAGGCGTCACCAAACACGAACACTTTACAGGTTGCCAAAGAAGAATATTAAACCAACACAGAACGTGTGTTATCAGTTGCTACACGCAAAGGGATATACTGAAAATGAGATCAGAGCGCCTATGTACTTGTCCGATGTGCAATGATGACAGTCTGTCGATTAACTAACGAACTGTTAGTAAGATAAATTGTCTCGACCCATCGAGTGCCAACTGGTCTTTAAACATATGTGGCACTATAGGCCTTAGTGTGTAGAATGAGGGATTTAGTAAGGACCTGGAATCAGCGTGGCCACATACAATAAATATCAGATAGTTTTAACAATCTTTTTCCCCCTGAAGTGTTAACTGCCAACTCTACCACGTGTCAAGGCGCAGAATTATTGATGACCAAATTGTTTTACAGCTTATGTGCCTTAGCTAATCTGCGATTAAGTTTCCTTTCATAGTAATTACAAATGTCACTAAGATTATTTGCAATGAACGAATGAACAAAAGAACTTTCTTTTCAAAGGGTCGCAAATTTGGCACGTTGGCCCGTCTTACATTCGGCCCTTCCAAACACCCGTATTTCACACAGCAGTAACGCTTACTTAACGTTTGAGTATGTCTACAAGTTAACAACAACCACGAAGTGATCAAGCCGTTTGCATCGCGTTGTGAACGTCGTGTGTCCTTTTCACGGCTGTGTCGTTCAGTTCATGCGTGCCGTTTTTACGGATATCCCTGGGGATCGTTGCCGGTGGTACGGAGTTCATTCTTTGTGCGACACTCTTAGCAGGTAGCCAGCCAGTTCTACAAACACACACACACACACACACACACAGAGAGAGAGAGAGAGAGAGAGAGAGAGAGAGAGAGAGAGCGAGTGAGAGACTGAGCCGAATGGGATAAAGTGCGATGCAATGGGATCTTTAACTTTTAACTGTTAACAATTGACTTAGAAAAAATTATTTTTAAAAAAAGAACACTGTTTACGCACATAGAAAACTATAACAGTATTCTTCGGTAATATGTTGAAAAAATCACACACACACACACACACACACACACACACACACACACAAGTATAAAATTATAAATCAACCTCAACCTTTAGCTGATTAACAATGCCTGTTTATGCAAATGTGACACAGGGTCGGAAGTCACTAAACCAAACGGCGAAGCAGGCTACATTGCTGTTATGAAAGGAAGGAACTCTTTGGTTATTTGGCTGGTATCGTAATCCTCTGTCGACCGGATAAGGACGTAATTTTTAGTTTTTTTTAAGACCCCACCACGGCTGTAGTCTGGGGCCTTGATATAACCTAATGGTTGAATAGGGTATCTGGGACCTCTTCCCAGGTGATCCTCATCCACATAGTGGCACTTTGTGTCGTGTTTATCGCTTGGTTGATGTCCTGGTGGGGTTTAACGTCATTCATTTGGCTGGTTCCTGGGAGCACCTATTGACTTTGTGGTTCTAAGTCAGGTCGGCCCAGTTTCAATAGAGGGTTTTCTCGTATGGATTCTGAGGCCTCATTTTTTTATTAGGAGAATAAGCACACTGCCCCTTAACAGGCATGACGTAAAAGGCAACTAATAAAAGCTTGCTGAATTCAGTTGCTTTGCTGTAAAGCACAATGTATCGTGCCAGTCGCCATTGCAAGTGCTAACGCAGGTGAAGTCAAATTAGTGTTTGGCTGGCTTAGTTGTTCTCGTTCGGCGCTATAATGAGACAACATAACAGCTGGTTGGCAATCTGCACCGCTTACCAATCCTCCCCTCACACTTTCCCTTTACGATATTGCTGTCGGAAAGACGCTTCTACTTCACGTTCATCGGCTGTAAACTCCATCGGAATGTTCTGGGCGTTCCTCCACCTCCGAACTATAGTTCTGTTCCAGAACCTAAGTGCTCCGTGCACATCCGTTTCATACATCTAGTTTACTTGTATGCAGACTCTTGGTTTCTTGCCTCTCATGAATATATACTCCTACGACATGCTTGTTTGGGAGGCAGTGGGTCTTTTTATGTTATCCCTCTTAATGCGACTCCAGAATCCACACGGGGAGTCAGAAGGACTCAAACCTAGTGACTCAAACTTTTCCAATGTGAATCCAGCAGGAGAGAATCTCAAATACACCAATGAACATGGGGCATTTGGTGTTGGACTCGCAGTTTTATAGACAGATCTCGACTCGATGGATGATACTTTTAACACCAGTCCGACCGCCTTTACTTCCCATAACTTTCTCTTGTACCCGTGTTAGGCCGGGTCGATCTGGGAGCCACGGTCATTTTTAAAAGGGAGTTGCAATGTGGTCTAATTATAGAAGACAGTTGCCTGTTTGCTTCATGGCTGGCGTTTTTGTCTTGGCCATAATAAAATCATCTCATTTGTAGATTTCATCTAAAATGGGGAAAATAGCATTTAATTGCGGCCGGTGTGATGTTGACCAAATATCACCCACAAAGTGCCGATTTGGCTATAAAATATAAGTATTGCATTGTATATCTAATATGCATAAAGGTGTAGAAAGGGGTTGCCTGTACTTATTTACAGCTTAGAGACATTGTGTCCTAACTGACTAACATTAAGAACACCAGGAGGTCAAGTAAAGAAGAAAACGATTAGGAAAAGAAAAGACAATAATGCTACAAGCAACACCACCTGCCGAGGTAGATGATGATGATGATGAATAATGTCTTTTTGCCATGCATCTGCTGCTCTTAAAACAGCCCAATTTGGACTTTAGACAATCAACTCCGGACTCTAAAACATAACACCAAGCAGTTACAGGTCATTGATTATCATTAATCGATAACAACGATCGCTTGATTGATCGAATAACTGGCTTTCTTTAAAACACACAATGCTATATTTGGCTTTTCAGGTTTCTTGGAGCATTTAATTACCGGAAGCCTCAGCCCGATTTACTAACGGGCCGTTTTGAGAGATTTCTTAGCGATCCATTAGTGGCCACCTATATATCATATTTACTTTGTACCAACCTGAATGAACATTTCTACCTACACAGCGATCCATCCAGCCACACATTCTCCGTTTTCTTCCCTTTCCCTTTTATCGCTACGGTGTCGATAAAAATCTAAAGTTCTGCTTCTGGCTCTTCTGGCCATCTTGAACATAGACACATCGGGGCTGTTATAGAGTTTCTCTGATCTTATCTTTCTATCTAGTTTTTGGTCTACTCCCTTTTCGACGTCCTTCTTCTCTTTTTCTCTATGCCTTGTATCTTATGACGTCACAGGAGATTTTCTCTAAGCGAGCAAATCCGTAATATGTAATTTAGAATTGGTTTTGTGCATACATTTTCTTTAGTGATTTTAGTGACCTCATTCCTTATGTAAACTTTTGTGGTTACTTCTGCAGCCTTTCTCGGACATCTCATTTCCATAGCTACTGAATTTTTTTTCTGGCTGGCTACACGACTACTCCCGTCGAGCTTATACTCTTTTCCCTTAGTGACTTTCTCGTCTTCAGTTGTGAGTATGCTATCAGTGGCTATTATTGGGCTCTTACTACAATTAATGAGGGCGACGCCATAATAACTGAGAAAACAGTCTTATAAAAACTGCCAGAGTAAATAAAAAAATGGAATTAAAATAAAAAATAAAGAAATCAAGGGGAGACTACAACCTCCAACTATCAGTCTGAAAAGGGGAAGGGGAGAAAGAGAGAAGGAAAAAAAGGGAAAAATAGGAAAAAATGTGGGTGGGGGGGGGGGGGAATTCATTCAGACGGGCAACTATATGAAGGATCACTGGTGAAAATATTGTATCCATCCACATATATGTTTGTCAGTATGTCTTTCCTAATCTTCGTTTTTTCCTTTCTGATAACAGCAGTTGTGAGTCGTCGATGTGCTTAAATAAACGTGTTACAGTTTGTTCAGAAATTCATGAACACGTCTGCAATCTATATTCTCGATAACTGGCTGCAATTTAAATGTTAAAAATCATCGCTATGTGGGATGCAATTTTTTTGTTATTTGAAGCCCCACCCTGGTTTCTGCCGGGGGCCCTGAATGTAGCCGGGGCGTATATATGGCCTAACTGCTGAAAGGGGCTTCTGGGACCTCTCCACGGGTTTTCATCATCCGCATATTGGCACTTTGTGTCACCGGGTGTTTATCTCTTGTGTGATGTCCTGGTGGGGTACAACTACCTACCTACCTACCTAGTCAGCCAATTCCGTTAATTTTTCGAACCATTATAAATGAATAGAATTAAATTGTCGATTTTACAGTAAACATGTTAATTTCAAGTTCAAGACCTAGTTTTTTTTTTCCAGAGTCGCATCTTCATAATAAATGTTGGTCTATCCAGACCAAGCGCCGGTTTTTACTGCACGCTTGACAAGTATCTAGGGGTGTTATGTATAAATGTCAGTCATCACACCTACACACTGGATTCCCGCTAGCCCAGCGGTTCTTAACCTATGAGTCGCAACCCTTTTGGGGGTCAAACGGCCTTTTCACAGGGGTCGCCTAATACCATCGGAAAACACATATTCACTGGAGTTATGACGTAGCAACGAAACCAATGTTATAGTTGGGGGTTCAACACAACACGACGAACTGTATTTAAGGGTCGCGGCATTAGGCAGGTTGAGAACCCCTGCTCTACTCTCAACGGGTCGCTTAAGACCGTAGAAAAACATATATTCACTGAAGTTATGAAGTAGCAACGAAAATAATTGTTTGGTTGGGGAGTCAACACAACATGAGAAACTGTATTAAAGGGTCGTGGCATTAGAGTGGCTGAGAGCCGTTGGTATAAAGGGACCTCATGAAGAATTAATGATCTTTCGCATAATACAGTGACTACATGAACAATTAATCATCTTTCACATAATAAAGTGACCACATGAAGAATTAATGATCTTTCACATAATGTAGTGACCACATGAAGAATTAATGATCTTTCACATAATGTAGTGACCACATGAAGAATTAATGATCTTTCACATAATATAGTGACCACATGAAGAATTAATGATCTTTCACATAACATAGTGCCCACATGAACAATTAATCATCTTTCACATAATACAGTGACTACATGAACAATTAATCATCTTTCACATAATATAGTGCCCACATGAACAATTAATCATCTTTCACATAATACAGTGACTACATGAACAATTAATCATCTTTCACATAATACAGTGACTACATGAACAATTAATCATCTTTCACATAATACAGTGACTACATGAACAATTAATCATCTTTCACATAATGTAGTGCCTACATGAACAATTAATCATCTTTCACATAATGTAGTGCCCACATAAACAATTAATCATCTTTCACATCATACAGTGACCACATGAACAATAATAATCTTTCACATAATATAGTGACCACATAAACAATTAATCATCTTTCACAGAATATAGTGACCACATGAAGAATTGATCATCTTTCACAGAATATAGTGACCAGATGAAGAATTAATTATCTTTCACAGAATATAGTGACCACATGAACAATTAATCATCTTTCACAGAATATAGTGACCACATGAACAATTAATCATCTTTCACAGAATATAGTAACCACGTGAAGAATTAATTATCTTTCACAGAATATAGTGACCACATGAACAATTAATCATCTTTCACAGAATATAGTGACCACATGAACAATTAATCATCTTTCACATAATACAGTGCCCACATGAACAATTAATCATCTTTCACGGAATATAGTGACCACATGAACAATTAATCATCTTTCACGGAATATAGTGACCACATGAACAATTAATCATCTTTCACATAATACAGTGCCCACATTACATATTGGTCATCTTTCACAGAATATAGTGACCCGATGAAGAAATAATCATCGGTCACACATCGTAATAACATCTCCCTAAAAGAGCTTACTCTAGCTCCCCCAACTTACACAAGGTCTAGAAATCATGTTTATAGTTTTCTCAGCTGGTCAGGAGCAAAGTTTGGTAAGCCATCATTGATTTACGGAAGCCCATATCAAGCGATCATTTTCATTTTGTCATCAAGTTGTGGAATGCACCAGGGTCTTTGTTCAAATTGCAATCTAAAGCTGCTGCAATAAATTCTGAGGGATTGGTAAAATGAAGGTAGGAATAAAAGTTAATAGACCGTTAAGTGGCTCTACAGTTGAGAAAAGAGCTTTTGTAGAATAGGGTCAGTGGAGTGGCGGTAAATTACCGCCAGCGTCATTGAAGTGACCTGGCCAAGTGCAGGTCGTAGCAGAGATAAATTTTCGGCAGATAGACATCAAGACACACGAACTGATAGAAATACAGAAAACAAATGGATGGATGGATAGATGGATGGATGCATGGATTGATAAATTCACAGACAGACAGACAGGCCGACAGACAGGCCGACAGACAGGCCGACAGACAGACAGACAGACAGACAGACAGACAGACAGACAGACAGACAGACAGACAGACAGACAGACAGACAGACAGACAGACAGACAGACAGACAGACAGACAGACAGACAGACAGACAGACAGACAGACAGACAGACATAAACACACAGACAGACAGACATGAAGACAGATAAGGAAACCATCTCGAGAGGATCGATTTCATGTCACAAAGTTTTATCCCATTTGGCTCGGGACCTCTCCGCCTATGGACTAGTTAGCATCGCACAAAGCCTGAATTTCAGTAACTCTAGCGACAATCCCAAGGAATATCCAAACACATGCACTCATAAATGAAACGAGAGATTCTGAAACCTAACCTACGACCTCAGCTTTACTAATTGCAGATCTAAGGACCGACATTGGCTTACTTGGACGTGTCCAAGGAAGCAGAACTGGTCTTGCAGTGGATACCAGCCCACTGTGGTATTCAAGGAAATGAGAGAGCAGATGAGTTGGCAAAAGCTGGGAGTAATCTTCCACAACCTCATCCACCACACAGCTACAAGGAAACCAAAACAGCGCTAAAGCAGTCTTTCGAGCGGGAGTGAAGGCAGAATGGAGATTACAGACCAAAGAGTGACAGCATAAACAAACTCAACAGGAAAGAACAAACAACAATTTTTAGACTTTGGACTGGACACTGTCGTCTTCGAGCACACCTGTACAGGATAGGCATAAAAGAATCTGCTGCCTGTGATTATGAAGCAAAAAGACAGACCCCTGAGCACATACTACAGTACTGCCCTTACCTCTCCCAGCAAAGACTGTGGATCTGGTCCACAGGAGCCACATTGAAAGAGAAGTTATGGGGGACCGGTGGCGACCTTAAACGCACAATCCTATTTGTGACACCAGACGGGACTCAATGTTTAGCATGACTGATGTCGAACGCAGAAGAAGAAGAAGGCAAATGGTTGAAACGCCCCTGTCAGTGGTTCGTTATCGCCTTCATCATCATTTAGCAGGTTCTTTGAAGAACGTCGCTCTCACCACGGTCTGCCTAAAAGAAACTCGGTCTCTCACCAGCTCTCCCGCCTCGTGTACTTTTATATTTAAGGAGTCATTTATATCTTGTTCCCGTCTTAGTGTTGATCGGCCTCTGCTCCTCCTTCCTGGTACCATGCCTTCTGCTAGTGTTTCTTCCAATCCACCGTGTCGCTTGATATGACCAAAACATTTCAGCTAGCTGTTATTGCCTTACAGTGCTAGAAATCATGTACAGTCCCTGTCCTTGTTGCCAATAGAGAAACCAATAACTTGTATTGTCGTGTTTCAGACACAACCTTGGAGCGGAACAACCTGATGGAGAAAGTGTACCCAAGACTCAAGGATTACTGCAGGGAGAAACACGGTCTGGAGTTCCAGGTGAGTCAAGTGCAGATGTTGGTACAAGATAAATAGAGCATATCATATTTTCACATCAGCTGTAGACAATGATAAAATGGGCCTCAGTTTAAATAATAGGAAGATAGAAGTAATGGTGATGAAAAAAAAAAAAATAGCGCTTAAATGTAAAATAAAAGTTAAAGCCGTTATTTTAGGAAAAGTACAGAGACAAAGAATTGAAAGGCCAAGACATCATTAAAAAAATGAAAAACATTTAATGCAATAAATCCACATCATTGGAGTTTAGGAAAATAATTCTCACATGCTAAAAAGAGCAAGTTTTTAACCCTGTGAATCCTGGACAAATAATAAACAGGTCGTACATTTTCTTGAAGCCTCGAAGATATGGTTTTATAGAAGAATCCTTAGAATTCTTTGGATAGCCAAAAAAAAGCAACCCAGATGTTTTGAAACAGACGAGGGCTCGATGACATCATAAACATCAGAATGAGACAGTCATCATTTTTGGTTATGTAATGAGAAAAGGGAAACTGGAACATGTTGTGGCCACTGTAACGATCTGTGGGAAGACAGACAAATGAAGACAGCTTGAGAAGATTCTTGAAAACCTCTTGTCATTGCATGGAGGGGTGTAAACACACGAATTGTTACACGCAGTTGCGATCGCCGATTGCGAAGAGCCATGAACTTGAAGAAGATCATCATCCACACATATATGTTATACTTCTCTCTACCCAGGAGCAGACAGAAGACTCAACATCAAGCCTTTATATTTTAGAAACTGATACACTCCCCTCCAGATTTATTATAATCATTGTGGTTTGCTGTAGTTAGAAAAATGTTTATCCTTTACAGGACGTTGTAGAACCAACCCCAGCAGACTTTCTGCTGTGGTTTTTTTAGGCAAATATTACGTTTAGTAGTTCGCCAATGCCTTGAACGGTCGACTCTCTTTCTCTTCAGTTAAATATAATTTCTCCCCACATTATTTACTGTAATTTAAATTTCTCTTTTCTTACTGTAAGGACCCTTCAATTACTTCTGAGCTATACGTTTTTCTGATGTGAGGGCATTCTTTATTTACATTTTTAAAAATCTCTCTGCCGGGACGGGGGGAATCTATGCTGGTTTTCTTGGAGCAAATGATAAAAACAGAAGTGACTGCAGTCTAGCTAATACCATGAAATGAATGTAGTGAACTGTTACTACAGAATCTTACGGAAACGGGGAATGGGAACATCGCGCGCAAACTGAGCTTTCGGCCGGAGCTTTTCTCGTCATAAGCTACACAACAACAAACTACGCCCTTTGTTTTTAGTCACAATTCATTTGATTAATTTCTTGCAGTAGCTGACTGCCAGGCAGGAGCTGCACGGAGACTGATTTTACTACCTATATTTCACCATTTTTGGAACAAAAGGGGCAGTGAACCTAGGGAGTTCAGACCCCAGGGCTAGTTGCAGTCGCCGTGGACTTTCGCTTTTGCCCTAAACATAAAAACCTCACTGTCAGCAGAACCCAGATAGAAAGACCGGGCCGAGTACAAAATGAGGCCACGAGACTCATACTCGGCTGCCCAAAAGACGTCTCTGGCTACGCCATGTGATACAAAACAAAAGTTAAGTTCCATTTTCACGCCTTTAGGCGCATCGAGCAAATGGGAAGAGAGCCCGTATTTTTACAAATAAATTGGAACTAGGTGGGTAATGTGGTCAGCATTACGCCAGCCGTCTTTACTTCCGCAGGACATACATCCTGGTACCCATTTTAGACTGGGTCGCCCGGTGATTCACCATACCATTGTAAATATCTACGCAGCCAGCAGCGGTTTCGATCGCGGTACGTGGGAATTACCAGTCGGACTCGCAACGCCTAAACAGCAACGCTATACACAACACAAAAGGAATGCGCCTCAAAAAATGCAGCTCTTGGATGACCAAAGCTGAGGATTTAACCCAGCAGGTATGTGATTTAGACGAGATCAGTCACAGAAATGAACGGACGAACACACCAGCAGACATGTAGGGCATCTCTAAGGTTCGAATCTCTGACACTAACACGATTTTGTGACATGAGAGTAAAGCATCGTGCAAGTACGTCTATGCTGCCTTCAAGGCCGAGATAGAAGACATTATAAACCAACCTCTCATGGGAACAATTAGTAGATGCCCCTTGGAGTAGTTGATGCATCGGAGGACAAAACACGCTTGCGAATGCCCAATGTGCAGTAACGTCAATTGTGATAACATAACATAACATGGTTACCAGGCCGACCAGCTAACATGATCCCAACTACACTAACACCAGCTGTCATTGTCCCGAAACGAACTACATACATTCAGAACATAGTATTTGATAACCACAAGCTGGCGTTAACTGTAACTTTACTGATGTTTGATGGAAACCTTTTTTCTGACTGGAGAATAAAGGGTGCTTGTTGCTGACGATATCACCAGGTTAGGATCTGAGTTTATGTGTGTAGCTTTACCGAGGTGTCTCCACCTTGGCGAAGCAGGGGAACTGAAGTGTCTCAGTGACAATGAGAGCTTTACTGGCGGCAGGTACCCGCAGTTTTCCCCAAGCCGGACATGCCGACGGGTTGGGAAAAGACAAAGAGAGAATTCTGGTCCTCCAGGCATGGGTTGAAGCGTGGGGTAGACGCCCCCTTCCTTTGGTAAAACCTCTTTTTGCCATGTCGCAGGCATACGCCGAGCTGATGGGGCTAGTAGGTGGAGACAGCAATCCATCTAGGAAAAGGAACTCTAGTCACAAAACTCCACTGCCGCTGGATAGATAAATCTTTGTTGACCATGGACTAAGGACGCGTATCCTAACTAAAAAGAACGTCAGTGTCTGTGGCTTAGGCGTTGAGAGCGTGCTTCGTAATGCCAGGGTGCTGGGTTCGATCCCTGCTGCGGACGATTTGTCTTGCACTGGTTTTGACAGTGGTACCAAGAGCTGAACGTTCAGTTGCAATGACAAACTACTGAACGCAAAACTTGCTTAGAAAAACCACAACAGCCAATAAATGCTGGGGTTGGTTCTGCAAAGTCCTGAAAAGGATACGCAACTAACTTTATTTATAATGTTGGAAGTGCCGGGATGAGAGCCGCAGATAATCCAGAAAGTTTAAATGCTTAATTATGAATTAACATCACATCACTCGTGACACTCGCATAAGCACTATGTCCCCATCTTCAGCAGCAAGCGATGAATTCTAATTCCGATTACACAAGAAACTGTCTCACTGTATAACCCTCTCGCCCTTCCCTTGAGTGTTGAGCGTCGGCCAGATCCCCTGGTGACTCAGCCCAGAAAGGTGTCACAGTTGAACCAAAAAAACCAGCATCACGCAACTCATCCCTGAAGGAAGAACGAAAAGATAATGCGACGTATCTTTAAAAACTGCTTTACTGAGAAAAAATAACTCGGGCATTCTAACGTCTACACCCACACGCTCCTCCAACAATGAAAACAGATCATAATAATTGACCCCGATGTTTTGCATCTGTAATATCGACCTTTGCTTGACCCTGTCATCGATCCATTGCGATAGAGGAGGCACCTGCTAAGTGATTTGGTAACGGAGATGCTGGCAAATAGTGTGCCATTAACCGCACTTGCAACTTGATACCAAGGCAACAACGGAAAACAAATGGCGAATTCTATACCACTGTAGCAAAAAACTTTCACCGGCAAATTATAGTGCTGAACAACAATAGTGTAGTTAAATGTATGAATCTGAGGTACTGAAAAGCTTTTGAAATCGTATTGATGAAACGTGTAGGAGTTCGTGCACTCAAGTTCATGTTCCAATACCGAAACGGCGCGTGCAAAAGACAATCTTAGGATTCTTCTGATGTTTTTGTTAATTTGGAAAAGGCTTGTTTATCCCCATCTGGAAGATATGATCTTTTTATCAATTATTTAATTGAATTCTCTCATTGTTTCTGTTTTTCTCATACTCCTTAGCTCTGTCTTCGTCTCTCACAATCTGTCTGTTTCTTTCCGTGCGCCTGTGTCTGTCTCAGTCACTCCCTTTCTCGCTCTCTTCTTTTTTTTTTTTTTCGTGTCTGCTTGTCCGTCTCTGTCTCTTACCATTTCTCTCTCTCTCTCTCTCTCTCTCTCTCTCTCTCTCTCTCTCTCTCTCTCTCTCTCTCTCTCTCTCTCTCTCTCTCTCCGCTCTTCTGACTCTCTCTATCACCATCACTTTTTGTCTCCGCCTCTTTCTTTTTTTTTTTTCAGTCACCCTGCCTGTCCTTGTCTCATCCCCTTATCCCTCTCCATTCCGTTATCTTTCTTTAAATTACCATAAACAATGATCATATTGATCTTACAGCGATCGCCGCTGTTGTAGTTCTCTCACGTCGACGATTCCACACATTTACAATAAAGTAATTATACTGGGTAGTCGTCGTGGTCAAGCAGCTAAACGCTCGCCTGCGGGTAAGAAGGCCGTGGGTTCGGATCCTGATGGAGCCGGGCTTTCTTCAGAAATGACCTTGGCTCCCAGGTCAACCCAGCCTTGAGTGAGTACCATGTGCGGTCCTAGGAAGTAAAGGCGGCCGGTTTGATGTTGACATCACACACCAAGTGCCGATTGGACTATAAAATATAAGTCTAGCCCTATATGCCCAATACGCCCGAGGGCGAAGAAAAGGGTCGCTAACTTGTAACTTTACTTTTAATTATACTGGGCAATAAATACATCAGACAAATTCAAACAAAGTCAAAATAATACACGGCGAAATCACCAAAAAAAGTTTGAAAGGGTACAACAATAATGGTACGTGACTATTCTGTTGGGTTTCGCATCGTGGCTAATTATATTTTTCTAAAATTGACCATGACTCTCGTGTCGACAACCTAAAATAAAACCATTTAATGACTTGGGAAGTCAAGGCGCCTGACTTGATATTGACCACATCACCCGCCGAGTGCCGCCTGGTCTATAAACATCTAGCTTGGGTGACCGTACCTCCTATTTTCACCGGCGGCAGTCCCGTTTTTAGGTGTGTCATGGCCGTCCCTTCGGTACAAAGAAAACGCACGCTGTCATACTTCAACAAATCTTGAAACAGTTCCAGAACAGAACATACACTCATAGTTATATGTGTAGTCATTATTAGAACTCAATTTCACAAACGTTTTAATGACTGAAATGTGTTGATGAGAATTTTCACAGCAGCATGTTTTTCCCCCCAATGCAGTTAAAGAGCTTATTGTTTCGTTTATTTATTACTTATCGACAATGGTTCGGGTTTTCAAACAATTGAGGAGCGAGTAAATTACACATTAACTTTAGTGATCTAGAAAAAAAAAAGGAGGTGGGGTTAAAATGCTTGTGATGTCCTGTTTTCAGCTCAAAATGTTATGGTCAGGCTAATGTGGCATCATATTCTCAATGTGCCTCCGACATTTAAAAAAAGTTCCTTTCTTTAGTTTTTTAGGAAACTATAGTAATTTATGAAATAGTGTATACAGAAATAGGACGAACGCCGGATAAAATAGACACAGATATAAAATGCGTTGCTTTGATTTAAAATACAAGATTTAAAATAGCATAATAACCTGCCGTACACAAGCAGAAGTTCAAAACAGAAAATATTCAGTCAAATTTGCAACATGCTGAATAATACAATATTCAGAAATACGTTGATAAATGTAGAGTCTCTGGCACAGGCTGTGGTCTCATTTTATGATGTGGACAATTAAAAGTACCATGAAAAAAAGAGGGAAAACAATTCTGAAAAACCTAGCCTGTCAAACAAGCATAAATATATTACCAGTTGGAAAAGGAGTAAAGTATGACAAAGACCAGTATCATAAGATAAATAAAATTTAAAAAAAAAAAAAAAACCAGCCAAATTCATAGCAGTAAAAGAAAATCTGTTAAACAGTGAAAAAAGACTAAATTCAGTTCATTTTCTTCTTCTTCTTCTTCGCGTTCACCAGCTGTAAACTCTGGCGGAAGGTTCTGGTTGCTCGTCCACTACTGAACTGCAGTCCTGCTCCAGAAGCTGAGTGTTGCGTGTGCATCAGTTTTACAGATCTCATTCTCTTGAATACAGACTGTTGGTTCCTTGCCTCTCCGGCAGATGCACTCCGACTTCAAAGGAAGCTCCCCAATTAGTCGACTCTTACGACATGCTTTTGGGGAGGCAGTGGGTCTATTCTTGTTTTCCCCACAATGGGGCCCCGGAAACCACACGGGGGTCAGTTCATTTTAAAAATACTGAACACAAGCACACCAAAATGTGTAATTTGACATAAAAGTAGCAAACATACGAGTAGTAGTAGTAGTAGTAGTAGTAGTAGTAGTAGTAGTAGTAGTAGTAGTAGTAGTAGTAGTAGTAGTAGTAGCAGTAGTATAGTTTACCCCACTAGGACATCACACAAGCCATAAACACCCGATGACACAAAGTACCACCATGTGGATGAGGATCACCCGTGGAGAGGTCCCGGAAACCATGTTCTACCATTGGACCATATTTATGGCCTGCCTATATTGCGGCCCCTGGCAAGAGCCAGAGTAGGGCTTAAAAACAACACCCGAAGAATTGCACCGCACAAAGGGGAAAACGTGTTGTTTTTTTTGTTTGTTTTAGTATCCAGAAGCCATGAGTTGTTAACCCTTAGGCTCGGTATTATGGATATCGCAACCTTTCGGCCTTGATTCCATTGCAAATACCGTAAATCTAGGAGAAATGTGGCTTTCCTGCCTACCCCCGGGATTGAACCCGGACCACAAGGAGTTCGTCACCCCGTCTCCGCGCAATCCGGTTAAGCCAACTACGCCAGAGATCCGGGCAGGGGAAAACTTAGAAGTCAAACACTAGAAGCCTGAAGCTAAATTCAGATATACACGTTTTTGTCCAGCGAGAACAGTGTACATTTTACGCATGAATAGACTGCGATTTAAAATAAAAAATAATGGTTGATGCAATCTAAAGTTTTTGACAAAATCGTCTTGTATAACTCATTAAGCTATGGGAGAAAATAATATTGAAATAATTGTTATAAAATTCAATGAAATAATATTTCCCCCTCAATGTTTTCATATAACGAAGACTGACTTGATAGCGATCTTATTGCAATTGGCATTTATCATTTGCACGACAGTAGATTTAACAGAATCTGTATTTAAGAACACGGAGCCTCAATGTAACACAACCTATGAGTTAAACGGGGTTTCTGGTACTCGTCCCCGGGTGTCCTCATCCAAATGGTGGCACTTTGTGTCACCAGTTGTTTAACGCTGGGTGTGATTTCTTGGTGAAGTTGAACGTCAGTCAGTGAAGATAACTTCATTGAAGACAACGACAATTGCACTTTGTTTTGTCGTGGATAAGATAACCGAACTACGCAGAATTTTAACTTTAACAGCAATATAAATTAAGGGAAGAAAGATGAAACAAAAACACCCGTAGAGTTAATTATGACCAAACAGTGAGATCCTTATTTTTGAGCATTGACATATAAGCTGAAAGAAAGGGGAAGGGAGAGGGGGGGGGGGGGGGAGTCTCCATAGCGAAGTAGTCAAGCCGTTTGCCTCGCGCTCTGAAGGTCGTGGGTTCGCTCCAAAGCTACACCCTTCAGTTCATGAGTGCAATTTTTGTGGAGGTCCCCGGAGATCGTCATCGGAGCTATGGAGTTCGTTCTCTGCAGGCTTTTTAGTCGTTCTACGGAATAAACCCGGTGCAGTGAAGTCGATCCTATTGACTTTGACTTCCACATGTAAGGGTCTTTCAATTGATCAACTTGATATTGACAAGAAGAGATAAAGTCAGGAATGAGATCATACGAGATAAAGCCGGCACAGAACCAATTGTTAATTACATAGAAAGAAAGCAAATCCAATGGTTTGCTCTCTTGGAGAGAATGCCTTCTGATGCTATATACCAGTCAAGGCATTTGCCAAAATACGAGAGGGACGTAGAGCAAGAGGAAGACCAGGACCAATATGGAAGGATAACATCAGAGAAACTCTACAGTCCCACGATGTGTCTCTGGTCGAAACAGCCAGAAAAGCACTAAGCAAGACCTTATATCTCCCTCAACATCCGAAGCGGTAACAGAGGACGTAAAGAAGAAGAAGGAGAAATTTGACAGAGGACGTAAAGAAGAAGAAGGAGAAATTTCCTTCATTTCATAGTGAAAATTAGACGAATAAACTTTAGATCATCCTTATTGTGGAGGGGACTGAAGTGGCCAAGCAAACTTTCATAATTAATTAAGAAGTCTCGAATATACCTTCTGCTTCCGCGATCTCTGATCATGCCCTAATACATGGGTCATTAACTTGGATATCACCTCGAGATCTCCTAGGTTTTCTCAGAGCTTTCATGTCAGATCTACTGAGTATGGCCACATATGGCGATGCAAAATCAAGGAGAGGACATTTTCATCCACAATGGGTCATAAACTTGGATGTCAGCTCGATGTCTCTTCTCAGATGCTTTGTTGTCAGTCTAGTGGGCATGGCCACGTGTGGCGTGGCAGAATCAACAGGAGAGGACATTTCCATCCACAATGGGTCATAAACTAGGATGTCAGCTCAAGGTCTTTTCTTAGAGCTTTTTTGTTAGTCTACTGAACATGGTCACATGTGGCGATGCAGAATCTCCAGGAAAGGACATTTCCATTCACAATGGGTCATAAACTGGGATGTCAGTTGGAGGTTTCCTAAGTTTTCTCAGAGCTTTCATGTTGGTCTACCTACTGGGTATGGCCACATGTCGCTTTGCAGATTCACCAGGGGAGAACAATCCGATCATTAAGTTTGTTTATTTGTTTGTAAAACCACGAAGTTATATCTGATTATCATCACCATACGGCACTTCGCTTGTTCTCGAACACGGTAGCTAAAGTTCAGAAAATTTCCATTTTACAATATCAGAAACTGATTGAGAAGAAGAAAAAAAATCCCATTGTTAGCTAAGGTCAAACATCCCCGACATTTCATTGGCTTTTTGCTTTCAAGCTGGTTCCTTTTACTTGATAATTTCAGTCTGATTCCAATTTGTATTCGTTAATTCTATGGAAATGGCTTCAGTGTCGGTTCAGATTGACGTGCTAATGGGACAAGAATGCCTCGTGCGCCGCTACAGAAGAAAATGGACGTTGAAAACATTAAGCAGCCAGAACAATGCGCAGAATCGATAGCAAATTAATCTCATGCATTTTCCATGACGGATCACAGATGCTGTTTTGAGATGTGGGGACAGATTCAAGTCTGAATGCCGCGTTAGCATATTTGACAACAATATAAATACCCAGACGTGCGAGGCTAGAAGTGTGTCCTGGGTACAGTGCGTCTCAAACTGGAGGCTACTGCTGCTCCTTATCTTCCTTCTCCGCCTCCGCGGCTTCCTCATCCTCGTCTTCTTCTTCTTCTTCTTCTTCTTCTTCTTCTTCTTCTTTTTCTTCTTCTTCTTCTTCTTCTTCTTCTTCTTCTTCTTCTTCTTCTTCTTCTTCTTCTTCTTCTTCTTCTTCTTCTTCTTCTTCTTCTTCTTCTTCTTCTTCTTCTTCTTCTTCTTCTTCTTCCTCTTCTTCTTCTTCTTCTTCTTCTTCTTCTTCTTCTTCTTCTTCTTCTTCTTCTTCTTCTTCTTCTTCTTCTTCTTCTTCTTCTTCTTCTTCTTCTTCTTCTTCTTCTTCTTCTTCTTCTTCTTCTTCTTCTTCTTTCTTCTTCTTCTTCTTCTTCTTCTTCTTCTTCTTCTTCTTCTTCTTCTTCTTCTTCTTCTTCTTCTTCTTCTTCTTCTTCTTCTTCTTCTTCTTCTTCTTCTTCTTCTTCTTCTTCTTCTTCTTCTTCTTCTTCTTCTTTTCTTCTTCTTTTCTTTCTTTCTTTCTTTCTTTCTTTCTTTCTTTCTTTCTTTCTTTCTTTCTTTCTTTCTTTCTTTCTTTCTTTCTTTCTTTCTTTCTTTCTTTCTTTTTCTTTCTTTCTTTCTTTCTTTCTTTCTTTCTTTCTTTCTTTCTTTCTTTCTTTCTTTCTTTCTTTCTTTCTTTCTTTCTTCTTTCTTTCTTTCTTTTTCTTTTCTTTCTTTCTTTCTTTCTTTCTTTCTTTCTTTCTTTCTTCTCTTCTTTCTTTCTTCTCTTCTCTTCCTTCCTTTCTTTCTTCCTTCTTTTCTTCTTTTCTTCTTTCTTCTTCTTTCTTTCCTTCCTTCCTTCCTTCCTTCCTTCCTTCCTTCCTTCCTTCCTTCCTCCTTCCTTCCCTTCCTTCCTTCCTTCCTTCCTTCCTTCCTTCCTTCCTTCCTTCCTTCCTTCCTTCCTTCTTCCTTCCTTCCTTCCTTCCTTCCTTCCTTCCTTCCTTCCTTCCTTCCTTCCTTCCTTCTGTCTTCCTTCTGCTTCTTCCTTCCTTCCTTCCTTCCTTCCTTCCTTCCTTCCTTCCTTCCTTCCTTCCTTCCTTCCTTCCTTCCTTCCTTCCTTCTTCTTCCTTCCTTCCTTCCTTTCCTTCCTTCCTTCCTTCCTTTCTTTCTTCCTTCCTTCCTTCCTTCCTTCCTTCCTTCCTTCCTTCCTTCCTTCCTTCCTTCCTTCCTTCCTTCCCTTCCTTCCTTCCTTCCTTCCTTCCTTCCTTCCTTCCTTCCTTCCTTCCTTCCTTATTTCCTTTCTTCCTTCCTTCCTTCCTCCCTTCCTTCCTTCCTTTCTGTCTGTCTGTCTGTCTGTCTGTCTGTCTGTCTGTCTGTCTGTCTCTGTCTGTCTTTCTGTCTTTCTTTCTTTCTTTCTTTCTTTCTTTCTTTCTTTCTTTCTTTCTTTCTTTTTCTTTCTTTCTTTCTCTTTCTTTCTTCTTTCTTTCTTTCTTTCTTTCTTTCTTTCTTTCTTTCTTTCTTTCTTTCTTTCTTTCTTTCTTTCTTTTTTTCTTTCTTTCTTTCTTCCTACTTCTTCTTCTTCTTCTTCTTCTTCTTCTTCTTCTTCTTCTTCTTCTTCTTCTTCTTCTTCTTCTTCTTCTTCTTCTTCTTCTTCTTCTTCTTCTTCTTCTTCTTCTTCTTCTTCTTCTTTACGGTCGACCGGTTGATGTAATTTGCTCGCCTTAAGTTGGTCATCATTCGTCTTCCTACACCAACTGTTCCACGATGTTTTTCTAGGCCGTGAGTCATATTTTTTTTTACAAGATATTAAATAGTGGTGGGGAAAAAGAGGCAGCCATGTCAGACTTCTACCGAGATTTTACCCAGATTATACTTTTCACAGTGTCCCAGAGTGCTGCATGCCACACTCTTTCAAATTGTTTCATCATTTATTGTTATTTTTTGGGCAGTTTGTCTGTAAGCATTATTTTTGTTTCTTTAAATTCAAAATAGAATGTGATCTTCATCCGAAAGACAGCTAATTTAAATTAACAACGATTGTGTCTTAAGGATTCAAGAAATAGCCACACTCAACACAAAAAGCTAACGTGATAAGCAGTACTGGGAATAATGTAACAATTTGATAACAGAAGCACAGTTACGAAAAGCCTACAATGCAAGAGGCTAAAGAGGGTATCTGAAAACGTATGTTTAGTTACTTGAATGAGTTGACTGGAGGCTGCATGGTCTCGAGGCATGGTGTCCGTTTCGAGTGCTGGAGGATCCGGTTCAATCCCCAGTAAGGGCATGGGATTTTTCACATAAATATGGACTTCTAGTAATTCCCCCCTGGTCTCTGGGTAGTGAGATCGGACGCCCGTGTGCACTGTTGCGAACGTAAAAAATCCCAAGGCGTGAAAAAAGACTTGAGAACTTGGTGTCCACTAGCAAAATTTACAGAAACAGGACCAAAAGAAAGCAAAGAGATAAATAGCTTTTGGCGTGTCCACATTCATCGGGCAGGACAAGAGCACCACCTTATCGGTCATTCTGCTGATCGTGTTGGATGGCGAATAATGACCTCCTATGCTTGTCGGCGTGCACATGATGATGATATTTCCAGTGGAGGGGGAAAAGGGCGGAAAGGGGGGGGGGCGCTGAATGATGTGTTTTCACTGAAAAGTGGGCGGCCGACCAAACAAGTTTGGGAAACACTAGAATAGGGCACTGTGAACTTCAAGTACATCCACACCTAAAGGGGCTAACTAACCTTGTCACTTACAAAGGTGTTTTACCAAAGCAAACTTCAAAGCATATATTAGAAGACTGTCCGGATTTTGTCAGTGAGAAAGAGAGAGAGAGAGAGAGAGAGAGAGAGAGAGAGAGAGAGAGAGAGAGAGAGAGAGAGAGAGAGAGAGAGAGAGAGAGAGAAAGAGAGAGAAAGATAGGAGAGGCCCAATAGGAGCAACCTTCAAGCAACCCTGCCAGAATAGGCACAAAGTGAACATTGGTCGCCAAAGTACAAGAAGGAGGAGAAGGAGGAGAGGAGGAGAAGAAAAAGAAGAAGAACAAGAAGAAGCAGCAGCAGAAGAAGAAAAAATTACTCCCTAGATTGTGGCGACGATTGCTTGTTATTTAAAAACAAAAAACGGATTCCTTGTAACAACACAGCAGTGAGTGTATTCGCAGCTCTTTTTATGTGTGGCTATACACTACATACTTGAATTTATCCTCCTCTTCATCATTCCTAGCCCTTGAGGTTCATCTCCCTTCTTGCTCTGCCTTCTAGTCTACACGCCTTTAACTGGTTTGTGTACTGCTTTTCCTTTGTCATTTGTCATGCTGTCTGTGTGTCAAAACCATTTAAGTTTATTAGTCTTCATGATGTCAGTTGTCAATGGCTGTTAAAACAGATTATGAAATCCGTTGCTGCTTCTACTTCTCCATTCTTGCTGTTTACATTTTTGATGGGTGCGCTTTTTAATTGTATTTTTTATAATAATTGTATTGTCTGTTACTAAGCGAATACAAGTGTATGCGCTTCCTGGTGATTAATTTGATCTGTGTAACTCCGTCTAATATGTCATTTGTATGAATAGATGCGTTTTTACCATTCAGCTGTTAATTTACACAAAATAATGAGTCACATAATCCAAGAAATAATTTATCGAATAATACACAAAATGGGTTATCAATGCATACAAACGTATTGCTTGTCAACAATCAAGTAGTAAAATAATCAGGGTAAAGATAAAAGATAAGGATATAATTTATATTCATAAATTGGTTTCTAAATGATAAGTTTTATTTTGCAGTTTGAAGATGGAATAAAACAACTTATAAAGATTGTTTAAACGATCATTTCATTTAACTTATTCCATAAATCGAAGTATAATATATGATCAATGTGACCCTACCCCCCTTCCCCTGCTATCTATATCACCAGGACATGTCTACTCTTTATATCACCAGGACATGTCTACTCTTTATATCATCAGGACATGTCTACTCTTTATATCATCAGGACATGTCTACTCTTTATTTCATCAGGACATGTCTGCTCTATATATCACCAGAACGTGTCCACTCTTTATATCATCAGGACATGTCTGCTCTCAATATCACCAGAACGTGTTTATTCTCTATATCACTAGAACGTGTTCACTCTTTATATCACTAGAACGTGTTCACTCTCTATATCACCAGAACGTGTCCACTCTCTATATCACCAGGACGTGTCCACTCTCTATATCACCAGGACGTGTCCACTCTCAATATCACCAGGACGTGTCCACTCTCTATATCACCAGGACGTGTCCACTCTCTATATCACCAGGACGTATCCACTCCCAATATCACCAGGACGTGTGTACTCCCAATATCACCAGGACGTGTCCACTCTGTACATCACCAGTACGTGTCCACTCCCAATATCACCAGGACGTGTCCACTCTGTATATCACCAGTACGTGTCCACTCTCTATATCACCAGAACGTTTCCACTCTCTATATCACCAGGACGTGTTCACTCTCAATATCACCAGTTCCACGTTTATCACACTCCACTCTCTATTCACTCTCTATATCACCAGGACGTGTTCACTCTCAATATCACCAGGACGTGTCCACTCTCTATATCACCAGAACGTGTTCACTCTCTATATCACCAGGACGTGTCCACTCTCTATATCACCAGGACGTGTTCACTCTCTATATCACCAGGACGTGTCCACTCTCTATATCACCAGGACGTGTCCACTCTCTATATCACCAGGACGTGTCCACTCTCTATATCACCAGGACGTGTCCACTCTCTATATCACCAGGACGTGTCCACTCTCTATATCACCAGGACGTGTCCACTCTCTATATCACCAGAACGTGTCCACTCTCTATATCATCAGAACGTGTTCACTCTCAACATCACCAGGACGTGTTCACTCTCTATATCACCAGAACGTGTCCACTCTCTATATCACCAGAACGTGTTCACTCTCAACATCACCAGAACGTGTTCACTCTCTATATCACTGGAACGTGTCCACTCTCAACATCACCAGAACGTGTTCACTCTCTATATCACCAGAACGTGTTCACTCTCAACATCATCACCAGAACGTGTTCACTCTCAACATCAACAGAACGTGTCCACTCTCTATATCACCAGAACGTGTTCACTCTCAACATCAACAGAACGTGTCCACTCTCTATATCACCAGAACGTGTTCACTCTCAACATCACCAGAACGTGTTCACACTCAACATCACCAGAACGTGTTCACTCTCAACATCACCGGAACGTGTTCACTCTCAACATCACCAGAACGTGTTCACTCTCAACATCACCAGAACGTGTTCACTCTCAACATCACCAGAACGTGTTCACTCTCAACATCACCAGAACGTGTTCACTCTCAACATCACCAGAACGTGTTCACTCTCAACATCACCGGAACGTGTTCACTCTCAACATCACCAGAACGTGTTCTCACTCACAGAACGTGTTCACTCTCAACATCACCAGAACGTGTTCACTCTCAACATCACCGGAACGTGTTCACTCTCAACATCACCAGAACGTGTTCACTCTCAACACCACCGGAACGTGTCCACTCTCTATATCACCAGGACGTGTTCACTCTCAATATCACCAGAACGTGTCCACTCTCTATATCACCAGAACGTGTTCACTCTCTATATCACCAGAACGTGTTTACTCTCCATATCACTAGAACGTGTTCACTTTCTATATCACCCGGACGTTTCCACTCTCAATATCACCAGAACGTGTCGACTCTCTATATCACCAGAACGTGTTCACTCTCAACATCACCAGAACGTGTCCACTCTCTGTATCACCCGGACGTTTCCACTCTCAATATCACCAGAACGTGTCCACACTCTATATAACTAGGACGTGTCCACTCTTTATATCCCCAGGACGTGTCCACTCTCCATATCACCAGGACGTGTCCACTCTCTATATCACCAGGACGTGTCCACTCTCAATATCACCAGAACGTGTTCACTCTCTATATCACGAGAACGTGTCCACTCTACATCACCAGAACGTGTCCACTCTACATCACCAGAACGTGTCCACTCTCTACATCACCAGAACGTGTCCACTCTACATAACCAGAACGTGTCCACTCTCTATATCACCAGAACGTTTCCACTCTCTATATCACCAGGACGTGTCCACTCTCTATATCACCAGGACGTGTCCACTCTCTATAATCACCAGAACGTGTCCACTCTCTATATCACCAGAACGTTTCCACTCTCTATATCACCAGGACGTGTCCACTCTCTATATCACCAGAACGTGTCCACTCTCTATATCACCAGAACGTGTTCACTCTCTATATCACCAGAACGTGTCCACTCTCTATATCACCAGAACGTGTCCACTCTCTGTATCATCAGAACGTGTTCACTGTCTATATCACCAGGACGTGTCCACTCTCTGTATCACCAGAACGTGTCCACTCTCTATATCACCAGAACGTGTTCACTCTCTATATCACCAGAACGTGTCCACTCTCTATATCACCAGAACGTGTTCACTCTCTATATCACCAGAACGTGTTCACTCTCTATATCACCAGGACGTGTCCACTTCATCTCTCTGTCCACTCTCACCCCAGAACGTGTTCACTCTCTATATCACCAGAAACTGTGTCCACTCTCTATATCACTCTCTAGAACGTGTTCACTCTCAATTCACTCTCTATATCACCAGAACGTGTTCACTCTCTATATCACCAGAACGTGTTCACTCTCTATATCACCAGAACGTGTTCACTCTCTATATCACCAGAACGTGTTCACTCTCTATATCACCAGAACGTGTTCACTCTCTATATCACCAGAACGTGTCCACTCTCTATATCACCATCACCAGAACGTGTTCACTCTCTATATCACTAGGACGTGTCCACTCTCTATATCACCAGAACGTGTCCACTCTCTATATCACCAGAACGTGTCCACTCTCTATATCACCAGAACGTGTCCACTCTCTATATCACCAGAACGTGTCCACTCTCTATATCACCAGGACGTGTCCACTCTCAATATCACCAGAACGTGTCCACTCTCTATATCACCAGAACGTGTCCACTCTCTATATCACCAGAACGTGTCCACTCTCTATATCACTAGGACGTGTCCACTCTCTATATTACCAGAACGTGTTCACTCTCTATATCACCAGGACGTGTCTACTCTCAACATCACCAGAACGTGTTCACTCTCTATACCACCAGAACGTGTCCACTCTCTATATCACCAGAACGTGTCCACTCTCTATATCACCAGAACGTGTCCACTCTCTATATCACCAGAACGTGTCCACTCTCTATATCACCAGAACGTGTCCACTCTCTATATCACCAGAACGTGTCCACTCTCTATATCACCAGAACGTGTCCACTCTCTATATCACCAGAACGTGTCCACTCTCTATATCACTAGAACGTGTTCACTCTCTATATCACCAGAACGTGTTCACTCTCTATATCACGCGGACGTTTCCACTCTCTATATCACCAGAACGTGTCCACTCTCTATATCACTAGGACGTGTCCACTCTTTATATCCCCAAGTCGTGTCCACTCTGCATAAGACTAAATTCTGGGGGCAGATATTATTACCAACGTCCCACGGCATAGATTACAAATCGTTTAACCTGACACTGATAATACATGTAATTTTATACAGCCCTCTGGGATCACAAATTTGTCAAGCTAACCGAGTGTTTAACTAGGTCTTGCTGTACTTATTAAAAGTAAATTCTTCAGACTGGAACATTGTTGTCTGCGTAAGTTTTAGAAATACAGTTACGTTTAAAATATGCCTGCGTTATTTATTTAAAGCTGATCTAACTTCTACATTTATGCTTAGGACTTAAACAAGTGGTAATGAATACTTACCGATGTACTTCTTAATAAGTTGCTTCTTCGCATTTTAACAGTATAACGGATTTTTTTTTTTATGGCAAGTTATCATAGTTTTACTGCTCTTGTTTGTGTGTCGTCTCATAAGTAAGTAAAGTAAAGGACCCTTTTCCACGCCTTTATGTGTTTAGGGAATATAGGGCTAGACCTATATTTTATAGACCAACGGCACAAGATGGGTAATGTGGTCAGCATCACGCCGGCCGTCTTTACTTTCTGGGACTGCGCCCCGTACCCACTCAAGGCTCGGTCGACCTGGGAGCCACGGTCATTTTTGAGGAAAAGTCCGACTCCGCCAGGGAGCGAACCCACGACCTTCCGATCCGCGGCGCACGTCTAGCCGCTCCGCCAGGCGACTCCCGTCTCGTCTCATATTGATACTTCTGTACCTTCGATGTATAGTATAATGTGCGGCATAGTTCTAGTTTCATAATCAGGTGCCTTGCCTCTTCACACTCTGCAACTGCTTGTATCAGTTTGTGTGTTGACACCCCTCCATGCCATGACAAAAGAATGATCTTTTCGCGCTGTCTTCCTCTATCTCTTTTCCCACAGATCTTTCCATTGGTAACAACATGTTCCATTTTCCCTCTGCTCATAACATGACCGAAAAATGATAACTTTCTCTTTCTGATGTTTGTGATAAAGTTGTCTTTGAGCATTCGCCTCATTTAACACATCTGGGTTGCTCTTCTTAGCTGTCCAAGCAATTCTAAGGATTCTTCTGCAAAATCCCATCTCCGCGGCATCAGGATATTGTTCGACTTGTTTGTTAATTATCCTGGCTTGATTGTTTTATGTTAACACTGGCTCTATATAGCTTGCGAGAATTCTTTTTATAAACTCCAATGACACGGACTTATTGCACAAAATGTTCTTCATTATGTAAAATGCAGTTTTGGCCTATGCTATTGTATTCTTTATTTCTGTGCTACATCTTCCATCGGATGTTATCCTTGTGCGTAGATACCTAAATTTATGTACTTGTTATAAAATAACGCCTTTGACTTTTATTATTCATTAAGGCGCTATTCTTTTCTTGGAAATCACTATTACTTCTGTCTTTCCATTGTTCAAACCGAGGCCCATCTTATCACTTTCTACCACCACCAAATCTATCAATTCCTGCTTTTGACGTGTAGCTTTCAAGACGGTGTCATCAGCATAAGGTAGGTTGTTTATGATATGCCCACCAACCGCAATTCCTGGCATATCCATGATAGATCTGATTATATATTCACTGTATAAGGCAAACAAATCAGGTAATAGTACGCATCCCTGTCCTACTCTTATCTCTGATATGTTCACAACTGTTTATTAACTCTTACAGCTGCTGTGTGCTGCCAGTAAATGTTCTTTATCATTCGTAAATCTTTTCCATCAATGTTTAACTTTTCCAATAGTTTGATTATTTTCAGTTCTAGTTCATACACTACGTAAATAAAGATTTCCCAGTAACTCTGTTTTTTTCTCTGTCCGTTGTTTGCATGCTCTGCCTCTTTTCCGCTTTCCGCATTGTCTGTAAATTATTATTATTATTATTTTTTTTTAAAGTGTTCATTCGTGTTTTAGGGCCAGACCATTTCACTTGTTTTCTAATGAAATCCAGAGCTGCCACTAACCCTATTTTCCTTCTGGTTTAATCTTTTATCGTCTTCTCTCTCTATGTGATATTAAGAGCCCTTCTCAGGAATCTCATTTCAAATGTCGTAATTATTCTTTTCTTTTCCCCCTGCCCTTGTACAGGTTGGGCATTGATAGCACAGGGTTAGGCATTGATAGCACAGGGTTGGGCATTGATAGCACAGGGTTGGACATTGATAACACAGGGTTGGGCATTGATAGCACATGTTGGGCATTGATAGCATAGGTTGGGCATTGATAGCACCGGGTTGGGCATTGATAGCACAGGGTTAGGCATTGATAGCACAGGGTTGGGCATTGATAGCACAGGGTTGGACATTGATAACACAGGGTTGGGCATTGATAACACAGGGTTGGGCATTGATAGCACATGTTGGGCATTGATAGCATAGGTTGGGCATTGATAGCACCGGGTTGGGCATTGATAGCACAGGGTTAGGCATTGATAGCACAGGG
This sequence comes from Candidula unifasciata, assembly GCA_905116865.2. Classification (NCBI taxonomy): domain Eukaryota; kingdom Metazoa; phylum Mollusca; class Gastropoda; order Stylommatophora; family Geomitridae; genus Candidula; species Candidula unifasciata. The sequence goes on along the minus strand of CAJHNH020000441.1, from coordinate 195,207 downwards.
TTGGGCATTGATAGCATAGGTTGGGCATTGATAGCACAGGGTTAGGCATTGATAGCACAGGGTTGGGCATTGATAGCACAGGGTTGGACATTGATAACACAGGGTTGGGCATTGATAACACAGGGTTGGGCATTGATAGCACATGTTGGGCATTGATAGCATAGGTTGGGCATTGATAGCACCGGGTTGGGCATTGATAGCACAGGTTGGGCATTGATAGCACAGGGTTGGGCATTGTTAGCACCGGGTTGGGCATTGATAGCACAGGGTTGGGCATTGATAGCACAGGGTTGGGCATTGATAGCACAGGGTTGGCAAGAAGATCGGCTTACAGAGTGCTCTTTTGGTATCTGCTGACATATGTTCATTTCTCACTATCGGTACCATTTGCCAAATGAGTTTGTTTGCTTTGTTACATCTGTCATCGATCTTTTCTTCTGATTTGCCAACTGGTGACAGTATGCTTTTTAAGTATTTTGAAATTCTTGGTTTGTTTCAGAAGGTGCCATGTAAACTGGATATTTGTTGTTTTGTCTGTTTTCGTTATGGTCTTGACCTCTGTTTATTTTTTTTTTTTTTTGGGCGTTAATGTTCATGTTATGTTTTTTTTTTTTTTGCACGCCTAATTTAAATCAGGTATGCAACCGTGAAGTTCTGTTTCTGTTGGTGTATTGCTCTTTAATTCAAGTAGTCTCCACAGGGACTGTAGACGTATTAAACTGGCGCCATGTATAAGACTGCTGTTGTTTATCCCAGGTTGTGGACATGCGATGGGGAGTTCGAGACGAGGCGACGGATGATCACATGACCACCAATCTGTGTATGCAGGAGATTGAAAACTGTCAGCGAGTCTCCATGGGTCCCAACTTCATCGTGAGTGTACACCTGTCGTGTTATTTGTGTGTGTGTGGTCTATATATCAGAAGTTGCACAATACTTCTACTTCGTTGAAAACCAAGTACCTTAGATGTTTTGAAAGAAGCGAGGACAAAAGGCTGTGAATAATCTTTAATCTTCTCGCGTTGTTTTATCCTGTGTCTGTTTCCACACATCTTTCAAGTGACCACATGCTATATAATTTCCTTTTCTAAGAACATGGTAAAAAAATAACCAATGTCTCCTTATGATGTTTGCGGTAAGTTGTCTTCGGGCCCTCTGATATCGTCATGATTATCAAATGCCTTGCCGACTAGCACGGGCGATCACGTCGTTCCACGACCTGCGATCACTAACAGCATGTACCTTTTCGTGTTCTGACAACCCTTGCCATGCGAGTAGTTTGACTTTAGCCCTTTACTGGATGCCATGAGACTATGGTAGAACATTGGCGCTTGCATGCCCCTCTGGACGTATTGGGTTCAAATCCGTATTGAGCTGAAATTGTTATGATTGACCTGAGCATCCGGACTGACATTGTCTAAAAAGGGTAGTAGGAAATATCTTGGAAAGTGATGGCAACGGGTACGAGGTTTGCTTTTTACTCTCCTATCAATAGTTTTCTTTTATAATTAGAGCGTGAAAATCACTACACTGTGATTATCTGATATGTTTTCCTCCTCGTTCTTATTGCATTGTATTAAAGTTTGCCACGTTATTTTATTGATGCATTGTGCAAACACGCAAAAAATAATTATCAAACTTCACGCATGATTAAAACGAAGAAATTTTTCTTCAAATGCTCTTCTTACATTTATTTCCATAATGGGAACACAAAATATATCCTTGCATAATTTAATGTTAAAATGAGCGGAGGGTCGTAACAACAGAGATGAGATGTTTTAGGAGAGCTGCCGGTGTCAAAAGAAGAGATTCAATCAGGAATAAAGAAATTAGAAGAAGACTAGGTCTGAAACCAGTCATAAAGTTAATTAAAGAACAGATTTTATGGTCTGGCCGCCCGACGAGAATGTCCTGGTACCAACTGCCACAGAGCCGCTCAGACGAAACGTATTGAGCACAGAGCAAGGGGAATACCACGCTGAGATGGAACGACGTCAGCAGGAGCAGCCTTACAGAAATTAACACCAACTTGTACAATGCATTTGAAAAACCGCACAAACGATCCTTACATCTCCCCCCGAACACCTCGCTGAGGTAAATGGCGGAAAAAAAGGAGAAGAATTAAACAAATTAGCATCCCAGTTTTTGACAAACATAAATACCAAGAGCTCCCCATTGCTTATCTCCAGCCTAGTTTTCTGTTCTTTAGCAAGTCTGATCTATCGATTACTGATAACAATCAGTGGTCCCCTGTGTAGCAGTTGCAAATCACTTATATGTGCCACATGTTCTCACAGGTCACACAAAGCTAAACCGGGACATTTAATCATCATCGGAAGGGACATTTTCTATTTCCCCAGATTAAGATATCAGGACTCCGACAACCGTATTGATTTCCCCCATCTCCTTCAGAGATTAGAAATCTTTAACGTCTGCAGTTTTCGTGTTCCTACCGTTTGCTTTCATAATGAAAAGAAAAAATTTTAGTTTCCTGCAGGGATTATTTCTTAAAAAAAACTTTCTCTCTCTCTCTCTCTCTCTCTCTCTCTCTCTCTCTCTCTCTCTCTCTCTCTCTTTCTCTCTCTCTCTCTCTCTCTCTCTCTGTGTGTGTGTGTGTGTGTGTGTGTGTGTGTGTGTGTGCGTGTGTGTCTTTCTCTCACTTATCCCTCACTCACTCTCTCTAATAAACATACACATATACACACAC
>CAJHNH020000441.1:110000-187500 GCA_905116865.2 Candidula unifasciata | reverse complement strand
TAGTTCTCCTTCTTAAATTAGTTCATAGAATAGTTTGTATTCCTAATAAGAATACCTCCACAGGTGAGCTTGCACAGCAGGGATTTACCGATCATCTCACTTCGGCATAATTATTTAATTGCCTCTTATAAAACAATTCTTTTACTTTATTTCAACATGTTATCTGCTCATTCGAACGGTTAAGAACGCTTGGCTTTCTCATGCGTGAGATCCGAATTCGAATCCTTAGTAAGGTTGGGGATTTTTTTTTCTGTCGGAGGCACACACACACACACACACACACACACAACCTTACCTGCACAGTCCGTGGCGAGAGGACTAGCCATGCGGTTCTAACATTCTCAGACTTAAAGACCCGCCCACTTCCCATGCTTACACCACAAAAGTTGTAAAAAGGGCAGTCGTAGAATTTTCGTTTTATTGTTACATTATTTCATTTATTACATTCTCTACTTCCAGACATCTGGTGTAGTTGAGACTTTCGAAACATCAGGCCAGCTCATTTACTCTTTTCTGTCTCACGCTAATTTATTTATGTAGATTTTAAAACACTTTAAAATATTTACATTTTATTACCTATCTCAGGTCAGTGCATTTACTTTTCATTCGGTTCATTTATTTACTTTCCAATCTCAGATTTTTCACACACACACACACACACACACACACACACACACACACACACACACACACACACACACACACACACACACACACACACACACACACACACACAACAACACACACACACACACACACACACACACACACACACACACACACACACAACACACACACACACACACACACACACACACACACACACACACACACACACACACGCGCGCGCGCGCGCGCACACACACACACACACACACACACACACACACACACAAAATACTGTTTTTAACCATTCTCATATCAATGCATTTATTTACCTTTCTATTCCCGATGTTATGCCAGGAACCAACAGTCTATATACGAATAAGTAATGTCTGTAAAACGGATGTACACGCAACACTCAGGTCCTGGAACAAAGCCAAAGTCTAGAAATGGGCGAGCAACCAGGTCTTTCCACTGGTGTTCACAGCCGGTGAACGCAAAGAACAACAACATCCTGATCTTGAGGCCTCGGAGATGTGGTTTTATAGGAGAATCCTTAGAATTCATTGGACAGATAAAAAGAGCAACCCATAGGTTTTGAATGCGGCAGGTGCTCGAAGACGGCTGATCACAAACATCATAAAGAGACAGTCATTATGTTTTGGTCACTTTATGAGAAGAGGGAAAATGGAATATGTTGTGACCACCGGAAAGATCTGTGGAAAGAGAAACAGAGTGTGTCAACATACAAACTGATACATGCAGTTGCGAATCGCAGATTGTGGCGAGGCATTATCGTTCACGCCACTCGGCAAGGCAATTGATGATGATGATGATGATACACGATCAGTTCATTTAACTCTCTTTCAATTTCAATTCCTGAGCCGCAGTGATGTAGTGGCTAGACGCCCTCCTGCGGAACGAAAGGTCGTGGGTTCGTATCCTGATGGAGCCGGAATTTTGTCAAAAATGACCTTGGCTCCCAGGTGGAGCCAGCTTTGAGTGGGTACCAGAAAACGTCATGGAAAGTAAAGGCGGCCGGCATGATGTTGACCACATCACCACAACAAGTGCCGATTTATGTAAAAGGTATAGATCTAGATTAATGCCCCAAAGGCGTGAAAAAAAATTTTTTTTTTTTTACTTACTTTTCCAGTTAAGTTAATTTAACTCTCTTTGTATACCGAATCAGGCCCTATATTTCTTGTTCACCTGAAGCTGCCCTACTGCTCACCCAGTTGTCTTCTACCGGGATTTTAAAAATCTTATTTAACTTTTACCGTTTATACAAGGTAGGGCAATAGCAAAACTAAGAGACTAAATGTTTCCACAGTGCCACATGCAATAACACGAAAACCAGAGCTTGCGTATTTTGGACGGTCATAGTCCATTAACATGTTGACGATAACGTGGCCTTTATTGTATCTCCTTGGCAGCGTCACCAGCGGTTAATGGAGATCGACCAGGCAGCCTGGTGGGACACAATGGGCAAGCTGACCAAGATTATCCGAAAAGCAGCTCAGGTTCTACTGATTACCAAGAAAATAGACAGAGAACAGATGCATAACTTTTTCATGTCAGGTATGTGAACTTCAGATTTATGGTTCCGCCCCTGCACGAGTACTAAATTAGGCGTCTTCCTCAAGTACAAACTGTCGTGTTCAGCTGTGTATTTAGAATTATGTTTAGAGTATATTTTATGTATGCGTTAGTTTTTATATCATTATTTATTATTAAACAGGGTGTTCCAAAAGTTTTCGTGCACTCGAAAAATATTTTTTGTGTGTAAATGGGACCTGTTCACGTTTCCAGGCACAGGGTTAGAGTAACTTCCCTTACCTTCATACCTCCTTAATTCGCTGGGCCTCTCCTATGTTGCGGGGTGTTCTGAAATGGCTTGGTTTGCCGTTCCCTTGGGGCTTGTAATGTTTGTGGGAGGTTATGCTGTTGTAAGTCTATTTCAGGCGCCAAAGGCGCTTGTGTGCAACTAAGATGTACTGCAGGGGGAAGGCACCGTATGCGCGAAACTGGGATGTTTTTCTATTTCTGCCTTCGTTAGTGGTCCCCCCCCCCCTTTTCCCCGAAAGAAAGAAAGCAGTTTTCAAGGAGCCTAGGAATATAAAATTATCGCTTTTTCCATACTCCCGAACTGTTGCACAGGTAGTAGAACGTGAAAATCACGCAAACGAGCTGCGAGACGACGAGAAAAGAGGCAACGGTTAAACAGTTCACAATAAGGAAAACATGACTCCCCTGCAACAACAACAGGAGAGGTCCAGCGACCTAAGGATGCAAGAATGGCAAAGAAAGTTACTCTAATCCTGGGCCTGGAAACGTGAACAGCACCTGCTAATGAGAAACATTTTTGACATGCTCTACATTCTACACGTCGGTGTCTATGGCTTTGGCGTTGCGAACGCTTCGTAATGCCGGGGTGCCCAGCTGCAGACGGTTTGTCTTGCTTTGGTTTCGACAGTGGTACCAACAGCTGACCGTCCATGAAGTAATAGCAAAACTACAGAACGTAAAATTTGCCTAGAAAAACCACAACAGCCACAAAATGCTTGGGTTGGTTTTGCAACGTCCCGTAAAGGATACGCAACTAACATTTTAAACTAACATTCTACATGACAACAACTGTTTTAAAAACATACCTCGATGCGTATCCTTTACTGCCTAAAAAACACTTACAAGCACAGCAGGAGTCGAAACTGGTAATGGCGTTATTAATGTGTTTATTTTTCCTCTCCCTGGAAACTAAGGGACACCCCGTTTTATTTGGTTTATAGATAATCTGTTCTTGAATTTAAAGAAAACGAAAATAATGACCACAGATAAAACTGGCTGTCACCCAAAAATAACAATAAATGATGAAGAAATTGAAAATGTCACAAACTTTGAATATCTAGGCTCTATAATAAACAATCAAAGCAATGTTTCCCCGATGTGAATTTGAACAAAGAAGACACAAACAATAGACTGCACAATTTATTGCCTGGCATATTTAGCTGTATCTCGTCAGGTGCATACTACAGTAACAAGTGAATAAATGAAACAAATAGCTGAATATAATATAATATAATATAATATAATATAATATAATATAATATAATATAATATAATATAATATAATATATTATAATATAATATAATATAATATAATATAATATAATATAATATAATATAATATAATATAATATAATATAATATAATATAATATAATATAATATAATATAATGTAATGTAATATAATAAAATATAATATAATATAAAATAATATAATATAATATAATATAATATAATATAATATAATATAATATAATATAATATAATATAATATAATATAATATAATATAATATAATATAATATAATATAATATAATAAACAACAATGGAGACAGAAATTAAAAGGAGGATGGCCATAGCAATGCAAAGATTGAACAGCCTTAAAAGTCTATGGTTAAGCACCAGCAAGGAGATAAAAATTAGAATTTTGAGAGCATGCATCTTCCCTGTGGCTACATACAGATGTCAGTTGTGGACTATCTCTCAGTCCTTAAGAAAGAGAATAGGGGCTTTTGAGCGGAAATGCTATAGAAAGATTCTCAGAATATCTTGGACAACGAAGATGAGAAATATTGACATCTTAAAAGATCTGAACATCAAGGAAGATTGGCTAATAAACAGCATCCTTTCGCGAAAGCTGAAATATTTTGGTCATATCAAGCGCCACGACGGATTGGAAAAAATTATAGCAGAAGGCATGGTACCAGGAAAGGGAAGCAGAGGCCGACACGAATATGGGCACAGGATATAAGTGACTCCTTGAGTGTGAAAGTTCATGAGGCGGGAGAACTGGCAAGAGACCGAGTTTCTTACAGGCAAACTGTGATGAGAGCGACGTTCTGCAAAGGACCTGCTACATGATGATGATGATCATGTAAGGTGTAAAGAGTATCTTGCTAAGCAGTTACGACCAAGAGCTCTCATTCGAATCCTCAGTACATTAATTTAAAAAGAAAAATTGTGTCTAGGATACAAATGAATTCATAATCCGAACAGATAGTGGCAAACGCACTACCCGTGCTCCGTTAATCCTAAAGCTAAAAATGACCGCTTTTCTAACTTTTGCCTACACCGCCCTAAACTGTTATATAATAAGTGTGTAAATATTTTGAATATATTTTGTTTTTCAGTCATATTCAATCAGACTGCAATGAATTCCCAGTATAATGTGGTACTGCCTGTCTAGGAATATAAAATTAGTCGTCGGCGCTAGATGCAAACTGCTTTGTAACGGACAATACTGACATTTTTATACAGTTTAATATTTTTTTAAATATATATGTATATATTGGATGTATGTGTACATACACACCCACACACATACACATACAGCAATGCTCGGTCAAGTGCGGTTACCACTATTAAAGCCGACTGCATTGAATCTCAATCATTTCCTGTCTCTTGTACTTCTAATAAACAACAATAGAGACTGTTCACAGAAATTTAAAGAAGGATGGCCATAGCAATGCAAAGATTGATCAGCCTTAAAAGTCTATGGTTAAGCACCAGCAAGGTTATCAAAATTAGAATTTTTAGAGCATGCATCGTCTCTGTAGCAACATACGGATGTGAGTCGTGGACTATCTCCCAGTCCTTAAGAAAGGAGAATAGGGGCTTTTGAGCTGAAATGCTTAAGAAAGATTCTCAGAATATCTTGGACAAAGAAGAGGAGAATTCTGACATCTTGAAAGATCTGAACATCAAGGAAGATTGACTAATAAACAGCATCCTGTTTCGAAAGCTGAAATATTTTGGTCATATCAAGCGCCACGACGGATTGGAAAAAATTATAGCAGAAGGCATGGTATCAGGAAGGAGGGGTAGGGGCCAACCGATTCGAAGATGAGCACAGGATTTAAATTATTCCTTGAGTATAAAAGTACATGAGGCGGGAGAACTGGCGAGAGACCGAGTTTCTTTCAGGCAGACTGTGATGAGAGCGACATTCTGCAAAGGACCAACTACATGATAATGATGATGATGTATTTAAAAAAAAAATTGTCAGTCTCGGTAAAGTTAATACACACCCATAAGGCAGCTGTAAGAAGTGCCAGCATTAATAAAAAATGTGAACAATGATAATATGGAAGTGGAGGGGGGAGGGGAGGGGGGGGGGGGCTCCTCACAAACATGGAGCATTAAATATAAACCAGTGGGCCAAAGGCGATGGTTTAAAGAGCCAACATTGACAACTTAGGACACTTAAAGGTGAGAAGTTCTGACAGGGGTACAGACAGAGCACTGCTCTTCCGATCCAGCAGTTTCTGCCACATGCCACAAACGTAGTGATATTACCTTTTCTCTTAAGTAAATAAGGCGTTTTATCTCTATACTCCTGGAATGTCTCCTATCGTCCGGGTAGAACAATATATCTACAATAGGCTCTACTGGGGTGGGGGCGGGGGGAGGGGTATTATATGACATTTTCCGCACCGGGCACCACCTGACCTTGCTACGCCACTTCAACCATGTACATACACAGTGCCCTGTCTACATACATTCACAACTTCTCTCAGTATCTAGTATTACTTTCATTGTCCTTACTTGTACATGTTGGCTCTTTAAACCACCGTTCCTGACCTACTCGTTTATATTTAATGCTCCCTATCTGTTTTTAGCACACACCCCCCTCCCCCTTTCCTCTTTCCATATTTTTATCATTGTTCGCATACTCTATTATGATATTCTTACAGCCAACCTCCCACATACATGTACGTGTGTAAACTGGCGCCAGCCCCAGCGAACTGGCCTTATTTCGATACTGCAAACCGATTATGCTGAAGTACATTATTAATCTGCTCGCCTGCGGATCCGAACGACGTGGGCTCAAATCCCCGTGCAGCTGGATTTGTTTTCAACATGTCCTTGGATCCCATGTCGACTCAGTCTAAAACAGGTAACAGCTGAAGTCCTCCAAAGTTAAGGCGGCCAGTGCAATATTGACTGATCACCCATCGGGGTGTCTTTTGGTCCATAAAAAAATGAGTCTAGCCTCAAATTTCTGGCGCGAAATTGGCATCAGTCCTTGCCAAGCAGCAAACATTATGGAGATCCAAAAACATATCATGCAAAACTAAGGTTCGATTGCTCAGAGCACTAGCTATTAGTACATTTACACATGGCTGTGAAACGTGGACCTCAACAGCTGAACTTGAAAAAAAGATACAAGCATTAGAAATGCGATGTTTCAGAAAAATCCTGTGCATATCATACGGAGACCACATTTCAAACGAAGAAATTATACAGCACACTGGCAACTATGAACCTCTTTTAACTACAGTGAAAAGGCGAAAAATGCAATTGTATGGACATGTAATAAGATCTAACGGCCTCTCAAAAACAATACTGCAGGCCTCAGTAGAGGGAAAGAGGAGAAGAGGCAGACCAAGAAAGACCTGGTTACAGAACCTGACTGACTGGGCAGGCCCACTAGGACATCACACAAGCGATAAACACCCGATGACGAGAATCACCGTGGAGAGGTCCTAGAAACCGCGTTCAGACAATTGGCCATATTTATGGCCTGTCTATATTGCGGCCCCTGGCAAAGGCCAGGGTGGGGCTTCAAATAACAACAAATTTCATCCTTTAAAAAAAAAAAAACATTTATTGTAGCTGATCAGTCAACAGAAGCTGGTGACCCAATGATGCGTAGTGTTACGGATGATGATGATGAAATTGGCATGTTGGGAGACCTTTGACTGCTTTTTAATTTTTAAACGTTATTACTCAACACAAGTGTGGCATTACCCAAACATGTCTGTTTCATAGACGAGCACTGGCTGACTTTGAGAGAAAGAACTTTTTACATAGGATTACTGAGCAACCAAGGAAATTGATTTGAAAGCAAAATATTGCCATCGCTGACTGCCCATTGATAGACCGTTTGTTACATCGAACTGTGAAAATGAGGCAATAATAGCCGGTTTATTTTGATTGATTGCGCTCTTTGCATTTCATAGAGCCGTCACGTATTGTCAGTGTAACACGATGTTTGAAACACGAACCCAGTTTGTTTCAACAGACACAAAAGCGTCCTTAGTAACCATCGCAAAGCATTGTGAAACGAAGCGTAACGAGGGAAAGGCGTTGTCCGCAAGTGGAAAATTAACCGCGCGCTAATGCATTTGGAAAGTGAATGCTATCATAGGTTGCCTTAATGACAAAAATAAATCCGAAATTGTGTTTCGTTTTCTCCTCATCTTCTGGTGTTCCCATAGATTATCCCTTCGTCACACATGGCGTCGTGATGACTACTACCACGACCATCATCATCGTTAGCATCATCATAATAATTACCATATGCCTTGCCAGTTAGGATGGAGGATGGAGTGAGTTATTAACGTTTAACACCACATGGAACCCACAACAAGCGATTAACATCCGGTGACAAAAAGTGCCACTGTTTAGATGAGAATCGCCCGGGCGCAAGTCACAGGAACCCTGTTTAACAGTTTGATTATTTCAGGGGCTTCCGACGACAGACGAAGAGGTACTTTACCCCCCCCCCCCCGCTTTCTCCCCTCCCCCCACCCCCCCAAAAAAAATTAGTTTGTTACAACACATTTCATGATCCAATAATAGTATATGAAGTAAATAAAAACTGTGTCGTATACTCCTTGTACAGACAAAGCTTTGCGTTGCAAAATACTTATAGTAGATGGCAATTTCTTTTTATGTGAGGGCAGTGCCCATACTGCGCTGGTTGTTCTAGCCATTGTGCCTATAGAGGCATCCTCTGCCTAGCGCAGTTAAAGTGATGACCAGTACTGAAAACTTCTTAGCTACTCACACGTTTATCTTTTACTTGCCTGCCATGACTTCACGTAACCGTGATCGGGGGGCTAAGCGGGTGATACCACCTTCGCAACACATCATTGTGTAGACCAATCGGCACTCAATTGATGATTTGGTCAACATCACACAAATCTTCTTTACTTCCTATGAAATTATCCGGTACCCATTTTAGGCTGGGTCGACATGGGTAACCAATGATCAGTTTTAAAGAAACATCTGCTTCGTTGCAGATTTAAACTCTAGACATTAGGACCAGCAGGTTAATGTCTAGCCGTCACGCCACCTCGACTCCCAAGGTTTGGAATGCTGGTGTAACTTTATTGGCAAGCTAGCGATGCACATGTTCTGTATCAACAGTGACAGAACGAGAGGTGGAGCGAGGCATTCTCAAGGCCAGCAATGTGGAGGATCACTGCCTGGCGTACATCAGAGAGATCAGCAACATGAACACCACACTGATGCGGATTGCCAGCAAGTTTGTCGACTTCGCGGCTCGAAGGTACCCAGTTAACTCTCTATGTCCTTTTTTTTTTGCTTTGTACACCCTACTCTGCTTCAGTGTTTAGTTTAACTCTTAGCGAAGAACATCATCTTCAGACTTTTGTATGTAAAGATTTTTGAAGTTTCATCTGACAAGAGAGCTACAATAAACTAACAGACACCTAAATAGGAAACAGGGAATGGGCGGTTGAGTTGTTAACATTCTTGTTTTTAATATTTCTAGATTTGGAATCTGCTTCTAGGTTAATGGGTAATGATCCACTGTTCGTGGTATTATGGGATATTTCAGATATAATTCTGGACCATTTGTCCGTGACAGAATATGCTGGGCAATTTGGCATCATTGCCGAGAAGATGTTCTCTAGAAGCAGTAACAGAACGTGAGACAGCAAACTGTGGGCATACCGAAACTTTAGATTTCAAATGCTGAACACGTTAAAGTCAATAAAGAAACGGTGGTAGTCGACTAAGAACATCAGCAGCCAATAAAAAAAAAAAAAAAAAGTCAATGAATGATTGTCGATAGTTTTTAAAAAAAAACAGGGGGGGGGGGGGAGAGGGGAGGGGGCGGAATTGGCAGTCAAGACAGGAGCATTTGCAGTCGAGGGGTGTTAATATTCAGTGGGAAAGTAGGTTTGGGTGTGGGAGGGTATTAGAAGTGCTTGATCGAAAGTCTGGATTGACTGGAGAAGCATTGAAGTATTCAGTAAGTGAAACGTGTTTTGATGTCACATCCTAGACGTAGAATAGTGGAAATAGTTGGAATAGAGGGAATTAAATGGTATGATAGAATAACTAATGTAGAGCTTTGGAAGAGAACTAAACAGGCTCCAGTGGACCAAGAGGTGAGGAAAAGACGCTGGCGTTGGATAGGACAGAACCTGAGAAAACAGGAGAACAGCATAACTATAATGTCTTTGCATTGGAACCCACGGGGGCATAGGAATAAAGGAGCCCCCCCCCCCCTCCCTCCAAAAAACATGGAGAAGAGAGCTGGAGAGGGACGTTAGAAAGATGGGGAGGACCTGGGGAGAGCTCCATGCAACGGCGAAGGATAGGACGACTTGGCGTGAGTTGATTGAGAGCTCATGCTCCATTAGGGGATAAAAAGGCCGAAGAAGAAGTAGAAGAAGGTGGAATTTGTTCGTGTTTATGTGTTTCCGTCGGCGTCTGTGGCTTTGGCATAAGAAGCGCCTTGTCTTGTGTTGGTTTCGACAGTGGTACCGAGAACTGATCGTTCAGAAAGCAGTGGCAAATTACAAAACATAAAATTTGCCTAGAAAAACCACGACAGCCAAACAAATGCTGGAGCTGGTTCTGCAACGTCCTGTAAAGTATATGTAACTAACTTATATGTTTCTACAATTAATAATTCATAAGAGGCCTTGTTCTACACTTAAATTCTGCTCTGCAGCGTGGACGGAGAGGCGCAAAAGCTGCTGAAGATACTTCGAGATGAAAGACTACCCAAAAAGATCCCTAAGAGCAACATTGCCAGGTTCACAGTTGACTGGAGCGGGAAGGAAGGAATTGATGAGGAGTCCCATAAGGTTGTATGCGATATTGCGTATTTATATTGAGTGATACTGGGATCTTTCAATAATGATAATATTGTATGAGATGTTCAGGTAGGACCGTATTCACAGCATTATGAGCCACTGGGCAAACCAGTGTGCCGAGGCCCCTACTAAAACACTCACAGGAATGAAATGTAAATAGTTGATAATATTAAACATATAATTTGTTATTGGCACTACAACTAAACTGGTATATATAGTTTAGGTTTTATATTACTTAGGACTAATTTAAACGTCAAATATAATTGTTATTTGTGGCAAGTCGCTTTACACAGATAGATTAGCATGGTACCCCATGCTGGTGGGGCCCTCGGGCAAGTGCCCAACCGGCCCATGCGTTAAGACAGCCCTGTCTGGAAACAACTAGTTCCAAACCATCTTAACTCATTCAGTAGCAAGAAACTCGCCGTACATTTGTTTGGTTTCAACTGTAATCACATACTGGTCTGTCTAAATTGTCACTCTAACGCCGTTTGTTGCATGAAGTTTTTTTTTTTTTTTTTTTTTGCATTAATCAGACCCAAACATGTATTAGTTAACGTTAAAATTTAAAGGAATAGACTGAACTATAGTAATATCTGCTTCATGCTGAATGAGTTAACGAAAGGTCTATTTTCCAAGTAATATTTTATAAATGTTTTTTTTAGCTAAATCCTTTTATAAATTGTACAAGACGAGAAAGCAGGAAAAAAAAATGAAAAAAAAAAGAAAAAAAAATGTAAAGGACACTCCCAGATCCATGGCTTATGAGGCAGTTGTTGATACTCATGTTGTTTAAGACCAGTCGCCACCCGATGGGTAATGTGGTCAACATCACGCCGGTCGTCTTTACTTCCCATACCTCCCTGGTATGCATTTTAGGCTAGATCGACTTTGAAAGACAAGATCATTTTTTCTTCAAAATCAGGCTTGATGCTAATTCGAACCCACGACATTGGGGCCGAGGAAGAGCGCCTATTCGCTACATCCCCCTGGCTACTGTGTGTATAAGAAATATGAAAACATTCATTAAATTATTAGACCAGAGGTATTCCTTTTGGTACAGTTTTGATAACAAGCACAATGATTGCTAGAAAACGCAATTTCACAGCTATTTCTTATTCTTAAGCCACTCTGCCAGCAGTATTTAGAAGACTATCCCTGATACCCGAATGTTATTCTCATTAAATTGCTGGCTAACTGTAGCTATTTCACAACTACATACAGTGTACTGGTAGCTCTCCAAAGCAAATGTAGTGTGTTTACGTTGCTTAGAATGTACACTATTTGCACGTAGTGAGTTCAGAAACCTTTTCCGTCAGAATGTTGTGTCAAAGTCCAGGACAGCAGTACATTAGTCCAGTCGTTGCAGTCTTGGGAAAATTACCATGGCGTGCCTAAATTCCCATATACTAAGCTCGCGTGTTGCACACATATTGCTGTCGAATATGGCTGACCATTTGTGAAAATACGTTTGTAGATTTAATCGAGATGTTCTTTTCCCGCCAGGATTATTTTCAGAAGTTCTGCGAGCACTTTTATGAGAACGTGATTCGTCTGGTGGACGGGGCAATGGCGAAACACGAGAAACTGGCCAATGATCCCATCTACCTGGAACCTTTACAACACCTGCATGCTTGCAATCGATATTGTAAAGCTTTCCAGGTAAATATACTATGGAGGTGTTGTACTACATTGGCAACAAGGATTTCTTGAGTATTACCATGTTTGTAATAAGTGCTTTTTCGTTGGTATTTCAGGCACAATAATTGCTAGAAAACGCAATTTAACAGCTATTTGTTGTTCTTAAGCTACTCTGCCAGCGGCAATTAGAAGCGCGATAAAGCGTGCAAACAAATCTGTCACCAAGGAACAAAGGGCACTGGTCACAAAAGCAAAAAACAATTGTAATTTGCTAATGTTTGTGAAGCTGACATTAGATGACATTTGAAGGTGGAGGTTTTACAGAAAGCCTATTTTGACCACTTCAACCTTCACCATCAATGTTGCGATCACGGTTCTGTTTAAGAGAACTTTAGCATGGAAAGACTAGTTTCGCCCGCCCTGGGTTACAAAACAGCCTTCAAGAGTGGCATCTCTCTCCGAGATAGGGCTACAACATCTTGGCACTTTAGCTACAGGCTTGTCTGCCGACTCGAGGTATTCGGATGGAACTGAATTCGCTAGAGCCTGATTTTTGTAACTGATCTGGTCTCGAAGGTTGAACAAGTTTAAACTCATCACCTGTCAGCTTGTCTTTTACGAAACGTCGCTCTTTCTTTAGCCTATTTTGCCTAGCCTAAAATAAGTACCAGGAAAAGTTCTAAGGAATAAAGGCTGCTGGCATATGTTGACTATGTCACCTGCCTAGTGCCGACCGGTATTATCATGTTCATAGCGTTGTTATTATGGTTTCTTTTATATAGAACAGTGACATCTTTCACAGCTCCCTATAAATTACTTTGCTGTTTAATGTAATCAAAATAATTCCATTTCTGAGGTATAATAGTTTTTTTGGTGTTGATTACGTTTCATTTTTACTCCTTATGTACATGTCTGTTAGAAACACATATAGTATCGCTGTAATCTTACATGCATGTCGTAAAAGGAGAATAAGGATGGTTGACCTGAGATTCCGACACCAGAGAAATCTGTAACTGCAAAACCAAACCAAAGGCTCATATTGTATTGGTTGCGTACCTATGCTAGGATAGAGATAACAGAATAGAGAAGAAACAGCATTCCAAACATGAGAAAATGTAGAAGTAAATATGTTACACTACAGTAAACATCTTGGCAGTTGTGTAAGATTAATTTGTATTTCGGTTAACCATCAAGGGCAGGGAAGAGGTCGTGGAGAAGATTCACCAGTATGTGGTAGGAGACAGCCAGTTGCCTCTTGTACTCTTCGGCGAAAGTGGATGCGGCAAAACGTCATTAATGGCAAAAGCTGCTAGCCAGGTAAGACCAGCAGTGTTGTCCTGCCCTGGTGCACCAGAGTACCACCCCGTTATTGTTTTTATGTTATCTTAGTACTCCCTGCCTCGTGAAATGAAAGTTTATGTTTAATTGTTGCATTTATTTTAACTGAAATTAATTAGTTAATGTCATTTAATCAAAACCAGATGATGATGATGATGATGATAAACACATCGTTTATACGATATATTACAGTTTAACCTTTTAACGCATATTTTGGAAATACCCAGATTTAAAGTACCCAGAGTGGAAATACCCAGATTGGAAATACCTAGAGTGGAAGTACCCAGGGTGGAAATATCCACGTAGAAGTACCCAGAATGGAAATACCCAGTCTGGAAGTACCCAGACGGACACACCATTCGGCTGAAGTTTTAGGCCTTCACACATTCTCGGCCACGTTCTCGTCACCTTTACTTGCCACACATTTCCCAGAAAAAATTTTTGGTACCCATCTTTATTATCTATTGTGTTTTATTTTCTCTATGTCTTTCCTTTTCTTCTATGAGTTCCGATCAACACCCAAGAATGGAATTCTCTCATGTATCCAGCAGGCTAGAGACCAGAGATGTAAATATTAAAGGAAGACACTTAGAAAAGCTTTCACAGCCTTGAATTTGTGTGGGGAAAGAGGAAATAAATCCATGTTCGGAATATTTAACGCTGATCAAATAAATATTGTTTTATAGATGGGAAACATGAAAAACGACTAAATTAATTAATAATTACTGACAACCTACAAACATTCATTATGGGGGGGGGGGGGGGGGGGGGGGGAGGGATGCCAGTGAAGCCTCTGAGGCTCGAGATGGTAAAAAGATGGGCTTGGATTTGACAGGTCCGCTGGGGTATGAAAAATAGAACTTAGACACCAGGCATGCCCTATGGAGTAAAAACGGCTGACATGATATTGATAATTTGACACTCGATTGTTGAATGGAATACAAAAATATTGTGCTAAGTACAAAATAAAATGTGGCCAGAAAGCTCAAAGGAGGGAACGGAAAACTAAATTGTAAAACATTTTTGGCCTACACAACCAGTCCCTACACCTCAGACGTGGAAATTGGTTCTTTACTTAGCAAATGAATGTTTGGTTCCCCCCCCCCCCCCCAAAAAAAAAATATATTTTCGGTGGTTTATAGTTTATTTCGTTTCTTAGTATCCAGTATGCATCGTTATTTCCATTATACAAAATATATTAGTCGCAAGAAGAATCTCGCCAAAATTTTGGCGAAACAAGATCACAAATGAATGTCTGGTGGGGAAAAGGATATGACTGGCGAACGTTATCCAAAGATGATTGGTTGTAACAATGAATCAACATCATGACACACGCGTAACTCATAAGTGTTTCGTTGTACTTCCGAAGTATCTCAGCGCAATGCACAAACTCCGAGCTACTGTAAGGATCCTAAAATATTTTGGGTAGATTTTTAACTCCAAATATTGCCCAGGCAGCACCGTTAGGCTACTCTTTTCGATTTCCAACTGCCAATGAATTTGTTTACGTGCGCAACAATACCCACGGGCGTCCGATCTTCACCGGGGTTTGAAACCCCTGACCTCTAGCACCCGAGGCTGACACCATACCTCGAAATCACGCAACCCCCCCCCTCCCCCCCGGACACTCTCCCCCACTCCCTCCAAGAGGATAGAGATGGCTTAGACATTTTTGCTTCATCATTTTTTTTTAAAAAGAAAAGACAGATCTCCAATGGATATCGAATGGAAAAAGGAGACGTGCACGACCTGAGGAAACCTGGGGAAAGAAAGTGGACAGGGAAAAGAAGGAAAGTGACAAAGCATGGGCTAGCAAACGTGGACAAGCATTGGGCCAGCAGCAGTGGAGATCACTTCTGAATGCCTTGTGAATTACCAGCGATATGCAGAGGAGTTAAACATTTAGGTTAGTTGCGTATACTTTACAGGACGTTGCGAAACCAACCCCAACAACCCCTGGCTGTTGTGTGGTTTTTCTTGGCAAATTTACGTCCAGTAGTTTGCCATAGTTAGACATATAGGCAGACAATATAGATCTATGATAGTTTTATCAATAGTATGGTTACCTGAACATTTGTTTAAACAACAGGTTGTGTCCACTTGGTTCTCCACACCTGTGGTGATGATCCTGAGGTTCCTGGGAACCACACCTGGCAGCTCTACCATCATCCCCCTACTGACCTCCTACAGTCAACAGTTAAGTATCATGTACAACCAGCCCGTGGAAGACATACCAGACGAGCTTGCTCCCCTCCAGCAGCACTTCAAGAAACTCATTAGTCTCGCTACACAAGAAAAACCACTTGTTCTGTTCTTCGACTCCCTGGATCAACTGTCTGGATCAGATGGCGCTCATAACCTCACTTGGATGCCCATTAAGTTGCCTCCCAATGTAAAGGTTATTATATCTGTCCTGCCGAATTACTATGGACTGCTTGATCTTTTGAGAACAATGATTGAAAACGAGGACTCGTTTATCGAAGTGTTACCACTGGGAGAAAACTTGAGCAGCAAGATTATACAGGCATGGTTAAAACACGCAAACAAATCTGTCACCAAGGAACAATGGGCGCTAGTCAATGAGGCAATAGGCAAGTGCAATCTGCCACTGTTTGTGAAGCTGACGTTCGACGAGATTTGTAGGTGGAGGTCTTACACAAAGCCTAGCCTGACTACTTTAGCCTTCACCATCCATGACTCCATCATGCTTCTGCTTGAAAGGATAGAACTTCAGCATGGCAAGACGTTAGTCTCACACGCACTAGGCTACATAACAGCCTCCAAGAGTGGCATCTCTGAGCCTGAACTTGAGGATCTGATTTCTTTAGATGACAAAGTACTCAATGACATCTACCAGTACCACCTGCCACCTGTGCGGAGGATCCCACCCCTCCTGTGGACAAGAATAAGGAATGATCTTCCGGGATATCTGAGTGAGCGGGAAGCTGATGGCGTCAATGTTATAGGATGGTACCACCGACAGTTTATCGACGCAGCCAAGGAGCGCTATTTCAAAAATCTCAATTTCTTAAATACAATTCACTCAAACATGGCAGAATACTTTCTCGGCACCTATGGCGGAGGGATACCAAAACCTTTTGAGTACTCTGAACTTCAAAGACAAAGGTTCCACCTGGATCACAAGCAGAGTGCCGCTGACAGAAAGGTACCTCCTCAGCCACTGGAATTCACAGATTCTAAAGGCAAAGTGATTCGTTTCAACCTGCGCAAACTGAGTGAAATGCCGTACCATCTCATTCGATCTCATCGTTACGAGGATTTGTACGAGAAGGTGATATTCAATTACGAGTGGCTGCATGCTAAAGTGTCATCTATGCCTCTTCAGTCTGTCATTGCTGATTTTGAAGACCTGTTGAATCATGTCTATGACAAGGATGTACGTCTCATTGCTGATGCCATCCGACTTTCTGGATCAATTCTGAGTCACACACCAGACATGCTAGGCGCTCAGATCACTGGCCGCCTTCTTCCCTACTACAGTCAAAATCCCAAGATACGAGGACTCATCCGACAGTGTGACTCCGATGGTCTTCGCCACTGCGCTCTGGTACCAGCCTACCATTGCTTACACACACCAAGCGGGCCTCTACAGTATTCACTGGAAGGGCATCAGTTCGCACCTTTTGGTATAGGCACACCTGCAGACGGAAAACACCTGGTTTCGGTGTCTAATAAGATCATCATGTGGGATTTAACCACTGGGGAGATTTCCAGAAATATTACACCGGGCATAGAAGGGATAATGCAGAACCTTAACATTTCTCCTAATGGAAAGTTCTCTGTTAGTTACACAAACAATAATCAAATTGTTGTCTGCACTCTTGGAACTGGAGATTTTAGAATCATCACCCCGGCGGTACCAGAGATATCTGATACAATCAAAGGTACTAGCGTTTCGAACTCATACATTGCAGCTTGGACAGATGAGTTTTGGCTACTCTATAATATTGATGGTACATTCGTAGGTAAATATCAGTCTGAATTCAAGATGCCAGTTCTCAGCGTAGAACTAGACGACTCACCGGAAGGCGACCATCGCGTGATCGTCAAAAATGACATGGACTCTGATTCGGACATGGCTCTGGAAGGGGTGGATCGCTCTACTCCTGCATTCGAGTTCCACAGTGCAATCGCTCTTAATAAAACATTGACGGCTTTGTACACCTGCATTGAAATCAGTGACAACGCCGTGGTGAGATACAAGCGGGTTGGGAAAGCGTGGAGATACGACAGGACCGTCAGTGAAAACACAGACCGCATTTTCTCGTTTTGTCTTTCAGACGACGAGAGCTATTTGATTGGCACGGCTGCCCAAGGATACAAGCTTTACGACCTCCGCACCGACAAAATGCGAGATCTTTTGTTACCCCACGGAATCAGAAACATTCCAACTAAGAATCAGCTAACCAGTTTAGTCTTGTTTACAAAAAACAACCAGTTTGTGGTTGCGGGTGTGAGAAAGAACCTGTACGTCTGGGATGTTAAACAAGGCAACATGGTCAAGGTGCTGGACGCACATTTTGGCAGAATCTGCGCCCTGACCTCAGTATCGGCGGGCAGAAACACGGTTATCTCCTCCTCGATGGACAAAACGATTAAAGTATGGAACTTCGACAAAATCCTCGAGGATGTGCATCCAATTGACAGACTTGAACGGCCTATTGAAACAATATCCCTGGCTGCTGATTCCCCTCTGTGTGCGACAACCACACGAAACACGGTCGCCATTTGGAACCTGGAAACCGGCAGGCTGGTCAAGACATTTGTAGGTAACGCCCGCAGTGCAATAGTATCTCACGCTGTAATAACTGCCAATGGTGAATTCGTGGTCAGTGCAGAATCTCCCAAACTTCTTATATGGTCTTTGACAAAGGATAACCCATTGTTTGAACTTTCAATAGGCGATATACAGCAGATCATACTGTGTGACAGTGATACCAGAGTCATTGTCGCTGCCAAACTTGTCACCGGGAAAGCTCAAATCCAATGCTTAACGATTCCAGAGGGACGGGAAGAGTACAAGTTTGAGTACGTGGTCAAGAAGTACCGCAATCCTGTCGTAACAAAAGAAGGTCTGTTTCTAGCTATCCCAGCATTTGACAAAAGTGGCGATGTCATAGGAGTCTACCATGCTAAAACTGGTACTCGAATGTACAGTCTTCAGCTCAAGTATCAGAACTACCTTGAGTACAGTCATATTGTAGCTATGCCTCATGATTCCAACTGGATTGCTGTCATCGATGAGGAAAAGGGCAACATTTTAGATCTGAAAAAGAAAGCTCTTGTGAGGTCAGTGCCACGGTGGAATGGTCAAGTCATGCAGGATGGGAAAATCGGCTTGTACGCTCCAGCAAGAGGTGGACTGGAGCTGATCAATCTTAAAAACACCAAGACCACGAAAGTTCTCATTCCCAGGGTGGCCGAGGGAGTCTTCCAGGTGACCGCGTTTTTTACACAGAGCAATAAACATGTTGTCTACTACCACTCCAGGCACCGCACTGTGCGGCTGTTTCGTGTCTCAGATGGAAAGATGATCGCTAACTACAAAACTAGCGCCGAAGTCAAGGCCATTGTTGGAAACGAACAGGGATCTTGCATTGTGATTGGGTGTCTTGATGGAAGCTTTACAACGTTGGCCATTGCTGATCCAGAAGATGAATCTTGTCAAAAAATGCTGCAGTCCCTTTACAGCAGACGCCTCAACAGAAAGCTCTCTACAAGAGACGGTCTAGAAGCTTCAGGTGGTGCATTCAACACAATGGATACTGTGGGAACAGCTCTGCAAGTTGCAAGGTTTGTTGTCAAATCCAGAGGAATTCAGAAATCCATGGCATGTGTCATATCTTAGCATTCATATGTTGTTTCATGTTAGTAAGCACATATTTCACACACTATCGCATGTTACCACGTTGTTCAGACATTATTTGCACTAATATTTATTTAACATTGCTGCCAATGTCATAGACGAAACAGTTTAAACAAAACAATCACAACCAGAAAAAAGCAATCATAACGGCGGAAATTGCTGTTGGTGTGTAAAGATTTCGCCTTCCCTTGTTACCTGACTCAAAGTATAAGGTGGGACAACCAGTTCCTTGTATTACTACCTGCTCTTTAACATACACACACATATAAACACACAGGTACACACATGCACGCACAGCACGTCCATGTCGACTTCGAGTTAAAAAGCGATACAAAACCAACTCCTCGTGGGAACAGTCAGTAGAAGTATCTTGGAGTGGCTGCTGCATCGGAAGACTGAGTACCCATTGGGATGTCCGATGTACAAAAACGTCGATTGTGATAACATAACATAGCATACATACAAATACGCACACACTCTGGAAGTTATCTAGTACCCATTTTATTAGGCTACATCTACACCTGGGCCGTACTGGAAAGAAAATATGACTAAAGAATCAGGCTATTATTGGTGATTGAATAGGTACCACTCTGTTCAGTAAGCAAGTGCAGTAATTATGATATCTAGACTTACAGTGCTGTTCTTGCAGCATGCACATTTGCACAAAGTCGCTATCATAGCTGCCGACCGGCTGGAAAAACTCGCTTTCGCCATTTCTCCTGTCTTATTCATATTCATTCCTAATGTCTGTAATGTCTTTGTGTGTTTTTTCCTGGTCTACCCCTGCCTGTTATTCTAGAAGCCCACATTTCTGATACTGTTATTTTTGAACCGCTGTGACGTTTGACATGACCAAAGTTTTTTACTTTTCAAGACGAGTTTTACGTACCGATTTTGTTATTATAAAATCCTTGTAGAATATCAATATATATATATATATATATATATATATATATATATATATATATATAATATATATATATATATATATATATATATATATATATATATATATATATATATATATATATATAGCACACACTTATTAATGGGACATAGTAATATAATTAACAGATGGGCAGAGTATATAAAGGAATTGTATGATGATAATAGACCAGATGTAGAACTGCAGGCCAACAATGATGGTCCACCAATAATGACTACAGAAATTGAGGATGCAATACATCATATGAAGAAAGGAAAAGCACCCGGGCCAGACAACATCTCACTGGAAGAAATCGAAGCACTGGGAGATTTTGGAATTGAAATAATAACTAAACTTTTAAATGATATTTATAATAGTGGGTATATTATAAATGACCTTTTAAAATCCATATTTATAGCTCTGCCTAAGAAACCAGGCACTATAAAATGTGAAGACCATCGCACAATAAGTCTTATGAGTCACATGACTAAGATTTTACTGAGAATAATTATGAGAAGAATAAGAAACAAAATTAAACCAGAAATCAGCGATTAACAATGTGGATTTGTAGAAGGAAAAGGTACAAACAATGCCATATACATCCTAAGGACATTGTCAGAAAGAGCTATAGAAGTAAAGACTGATTTGTACATATGCTTCATTGACTGTACAAAAGCATTTGACTGTGTGAAGCATGAAGAAGTAATCAAACTGTTAGAAAAATTAAACATTGATGGGAAAGATCTAAGAATAATAAAGAACATGTATTGGCAGCAAACAGCAGTTATAAGAATTAACAACTGTTTAGGTACATTTCAAAGCATAAAGAGGGGCGTACGACAAGGATGTGTACTTTCACCTGATTTGTGTTCAATATACAGTGAATATATAATGAGATCTTTAATTGATATGCCCGGAATCGTGGTTGGTGGGCAAAATATAAACAATTTACGTTATGCTGATGACACAGTCTTGATAGCAACAAGTCAAAAAGAACTACAGGAAATGATAGACATTGTGGTGTTAGAAAGTGGAAGAATGGGCCTCAGTTTGAATAATGGGAAGACAGAAATAATGGTGGTATCAAAGATACGAATTATTCCTAAGTGTGTACTAAAAGTTGATGGTGTTATTTTAGAAATTTAAGTATCTGGGCACATGGACAACATCGGATGGAAGATGCATAACTGAGATAAGAAATAGAATAGGACAGGCAAAAACTGCATTTTATAAAATGAAAAACATCTTGTGCAATATATCTTTGTCATTGAGAGTTAGATAAAGAATTCTTGCTTGCTACATACATCCAGTTTTAACATATGGCTGTGAATCCTGGACAATCGGTAGGCAGGCCAAACAATTTCTCGAGGCCGTGGAGATGTGGTTTTACAGAAGAATGCTTAGAATACCTTGGACAGCCAAAAAGAGCAACCAAGAGGTTTTGAAAGAGGCGGGAGCCCGAAGACAACTTATCACAGACATCATAAGGAGACAGTCATCATTTTTCGGCCATGTTATTAGAAGAGGGAAAATAGAACATGTTGTGACCACTGGAAAGATATGTGGAAGGAGAGATAGAGGAAGACAACGAGAGAAGATACTTGACAGTCTTGTTGCATGGCATGAAGGTGTGTCGGCACACGAACTGATACATGCTGCAGAAGATCGCAGATTATGGAGAGGCATGATCGCCCACGCCAGTCAGCAAGGCACCTGATGATGATATAGCACACACACATACACACAGATACACACACACACACACACATATATATATATATATATATATATATATATATATATATATATAATTTTAAGGGTGGAAAAAAGGGGGGGGGGGGGGGCTTTCTATTGACGGAATCCGAAGAAGCTTCTGAAACATTGAAATTCAAAAGCCTCAACTCGATTTTTATGACCAGCCTAAAATGGGTACCAGGATGGCTGTCCTGGGGAAGTAAAGACGGCAGGCGTAATGCTGACCACACAACCCACCTAGTGCCGATCGGCTTGTAAAAATAAGGGGTGCTCTACCCGATGCGCCCAAGGCATGAAAGGGGATCTTCACTTTACTTTTACTTACTTACTAAGACTTATTAAGAAAAGGATGGTCAGAAAGGCGACTGCAGGAGATCTCCCTGGCACAACGCTCATTCCCTGTCCTCACTGTCCAAGAACTTTTCGGGCCCGCATCGGCCTCATCGGTCATCTTCGTACTCATACTTGATGAAAAAGAGTGGTCATCATCATCTTGATGGACAACTCACACACACACACACACTTACTTACTAATTTCGTCAGTGTCTTTTTTAATAGGTTCAGAAAAAAGATTCTGATCTATCTTTTTACAAATAGGATTATCTGTTGAATCAACTTTGTTTGGGGAAAAATCGAATTGAGAAAGGGGTCTCTTTAGTCAGTCTTTTGACCAAAGCTTCTTGTTCTTCTCCTCCTCCTCCTTCTTCCCTTCTTCTTCGCACCTAAAAGTGTTGTAGCACATTGTGTTGTGGTTTACAGCTAGGTTGTGATAAATGCATATTTTGGCCCAATGCATCCGCTTTAAGCAAACTCCTAATTACTCGCATTTTACGACATACTTGTTAGGAACATTGGGGTTATTGTCCCCTCCCTCTTTTTCACAAAGGGTCCCTGGATCCACACAAGGTACCAGGAGTCTGATCTCTACAGTATCCATAAAGTGCAATAAGCACTAATTTTAATGTTAGGTGTAGCAAGCAAATGCATCCATTTATACTGCCTAAAAAAAAATATTTGTAATTTAATGAGTAAATTAGTTCGAACTGCACACAAATATACCTCATGGCTTATCCAGTCAATTAACGGCTCTTTTGTTCTTTTGCATCTGGGTCATCCTCAATTTTTAGGTGTAGGGGCTGCCCTTCAACTAATAAAAATGCACCATCAGATAACTATGCATTTCTTTGCAAGATTCTTGTCAGTAATAGGACAGATCTGTCGGATGGCATTATCAGCACGACGCTTCCAAGGTTTATATCTCTTTCAAACACTTATTTTGAGGTTCGGACACTCATCATGAAGTCTGTGTTTAATGTCTAACAACATGGTTGGGAAAGCAATGATCCTTTGGCAGTGGCGTTGCATTGTTTTCAGTTGCTGTCAATCCTTTCGACTGTGGGTGGGGTTGAGTTTCATGATTAACATTCCATAGTAACATTGACACTGGTAATATCCTAAGTTTATTTTAAATACGTAACAATACCCTTCAGGAACGATTTGGCGCCACTTGCCCTTTGTTCTCTAAACAATGGAGGGTGTCGAAATGAGAAGCGACAATTATGAATGATTACTAAACATACATGCATATAATCCAATGTTGCATTTATTTTAAACTATTAAGTCGTCCCCTTGTGGGATGCAATTTTTTCGTTTTTTGAAGCCCCAACCTGGCTTTTGTCAGGGGCCCTAAATATGGCTGGGCCACATTTGTGGCCATAACGGCTGAAAGGTATTTCTATGACTTCTCTACTAG
The DNA here is from genome assembly GCA_905116865.2 of Candidula unifasciata. Lineage (NCBI taxonomy): Eukaryota > Metazoa > Mollusca > Gastropoda > Stylommatophora > Geomitridae > Candidula > Candidula unifasciata. Next base: position 163,675 of record CAJHNH020000441.1, on the reverse strand, counting down.
TGATCCTCATCCGCATGGTGTCACTTTGTGTCACCGAGTGTTTATCTCTTGTGTGATGTCCTGGCGGGGTACAAAATGGAAGCAAGAAAGTTGCATTTACATTTTTTTTTAAATCTCTGCGTTTACTTTACAAGTAAAAATTAACAGTCAATTAGTTGCTATTAAGCATGCGCGCGCGCACACACACACATACATGTATAATTCATTGTTGCATTTGCACAAAATTGTGTTCTTTTTTTTTTAACGCTTACTTCACATGTAGAAATGAAGGCAATTTGTTATTACTAATTAAACACGTGCACGTATAATAATCAAATGTTACATTTACAAGAATGTTTTTTTTTTTCTCTCTACATTTACTTTATATGTAGAAATTAGGACAGTTATTTTATTTTTAATTAACACACACGTATAATCCAACGTTGCATTTACAACTTGTTTTTCTTTCCCTACACTCAGCTTACATGTAGAAATGAAGTGGGTTAATTTTTGCTATTATACAACACACATGTTTAATCGAACGTTGCATTTACAGAAATGTGTTTTTCTTTCTCTACGCTTACTTTACACCAGAGAAACTTGACCCTGCCTTGACTGGATCTCATGTGGACATCTTCCTGCGTCAGTGGGAGCTAGGTTGTTCCGCTTAGAATTACATTCTCGGTTTAAGGACAGGGATGTGTAGTTTTTAGATTCCCTTTTCTGTGTTGTGTATTTATCTTATAATAGTATCGCCTCGTAACAATGTTTACCACTTTAGTGTATTAACATTCCTGTTACTTTTTGATTTCTTTATCTAGCTCATCGTGATAGCGCTAACTTGTTTTATAAACTTTTAGTGAATGGCACATAACTCTGTTTAATTTTAAATTGACGAGGGGAAAATATTCTGAAAATAACATCTATAATGACTAAATTTGACGTAGAGAAAATATATAATTTCTTGATGTATTCTTTAAGATTTAACTACGCACTGTTAGAATGTGCCAGTTCATAATTATTGTTACAATCAGTAATATTTAAATTTTTTAAAATAAGTGCTACATTTTACTAAATGAAAATGAGATGACAGACTTTGACTTAATTTGATTTGACTTTATTACAAATTACCTGTCCCCTTGTGGGATGCTATTTTTTGTTATTGGAAGCCCCACCCTTGCTTCTGCCGGGAGCCCTGAATATAGATATGGCCTAGCCATAAATAAAGTCTAACCGCTGAAAGGGGTTTCTAGGAACTCTCCGCGAGTGATCCTTATCCCCCATGGTGACACTTTGTGTCATCGGGTGTTTATCGCTTGTGTGATGTCCTGGTGGGGTACTACTATCTACCCACTATTAGATTACTTTATCTACTGTCTGATCCTGACCTCAGGATTTTCACTATAAGTCATCCTCCTTGTGGGATGAAATTTGTCGTTATTTTAAAGCCCTACCCTGGCTGTGGCCAGGGGTGGTAATATAACCTAAAGGTTGAACGCGGTTTCTGGGACCTCTCCATGCGTGATCCTCATTCGTATGGTGGTACTTTGTGTCACCTGTGTTTATCGCTCTATGTGATGTCCTGGTGGGGTGTAGTTTACTTACTATGCCTCAGGATACTTAATAACCATTAGAAGGCCTAGTATAAACTTAAAGAGGATTACTGAGATTTCTGCATGTGGAAATGTACAAATCCTTCAGGTATTAATCCTCGAGTCTGCATTCCTAAAGGGAATACACTATACACATACCTATTGTAATCCTGTTTACTTTTTTACATCACTAACATTCATATTTGTTCCTTAAATATATATTATAACCTTTTGTTATTCCTCCCCCATATTCCCACATGATATTTATATCCGTATATGTACATTCACTTGGTTCACAATGTTTAACAAATATGAGGGTCGCAGCCTCGTTTCGAAAATTGCATTCGTTCATATTAGGCAATGTATGCTTATACTAAACGAAACAGTGCAATAGTAGTTCTTAGTGCATTTGTATCTATAATTGTGTGTACATATAACCATGTAATGTTCGTATGAATTTAAAGTTTGCATTAGTTTAGATAAATTTGCTTTCATTTAAATATATGTAACAATAAAAATATATAATTTACCTGTATACGTAACTAACAGGGAACATCCTTACTGAATTTGCGTATGAAATTCCTGAGTGAAATTCGTATTTTTTTTTTCTTTCTTCATTTGCCTTCAAAAAATGTCTAGAACTATGTGTTACGGTTTGCAGCTTGGCTCCGATATTTGCGCGTTTCGGTCCAACATATCATTGTTGCAAATCCCCAGTTAGTCGCCTTTTACGGCATGCTAGTTGGGGAGAAGGATAAAGTCTATCTTTAAACAAAAAATATTTTTTAATGGGGTACCAGAACCCACACTGTGAGTTTTCTAATTTAAATGTTTTTAAAAAGAAAAAAACATTACTTTAGTAAAACTCAATGATCATGCATAAGGATGATACATTTTAGCACCGCCTTTTTCCCACCTTCCGCTTTCTGGCTAAAATCAAAAGGCAAGAATAGTCTCAAAACTGCAAAACTAAAACCAAAGACAAGCCCAGCGAGTTCTGTTGTCCATGTCCTTATTTTAAAAACTAAAAATGTGACCTCGTTGAGCAGGCTTGTTGTCGTCCAATATATGGCGTTAAAGCAGAACTGTCCAAATGTTTGATGTATCCGGGAGAGCATTTTGTTTGGGGGGGGGGGGGTTAAAATAATACACTCACGGTCATCTTTAGAAGTCTGTTGTTAGGGGCGAGTAATAATGAATGTTTCGTTAAAAATTCTGAGTGCATTTGACTGAGAAGCCATGAACCAACAGTCTGCATACAAGTAAACAAGGTCTGTAAAACGCGTGTGCATGAAAAACTCGAGTTGTTAAACCAGACCAACGTTTAGAAGTTGACTAATATCCAAAGCTTTTTGCCGAGTTTATAGTCGGTGAGTGCTAAACAGGAGAAGAAGAAGAAGAAGAAACAAAAAAGAAAAAGGAGGGGGAGGAGAAGAAGAAGAAGAAGAAGAAGAAGAAGAAGAAGAAGAAGAAGAAGAAGAAGAAGAAGAAGAAGAAGAAGAAGAAGAAGAAGAAGAAGAAGAAGAAGAAAAAGAAGAAGAAGAAGCAGAAGAAGAAGATATGACACACTTTTTAGACAAACACAATGTCGCGACACAAAATTCAGTCTGATAGCCAACCAAACTAACTTTTTATAAGGTACGAAAATATATATAATGACATCCGTGGCAAACACCTTTACACTGTACTCATGAAACTGCTCATTCGTGTAGAATCAAAGAATATTCAATAACCAAAACGAAATGGCAGTCAAGTAACGTTCAGACAAATCCTACTGGTTTTTTCCCCATAACGTAACCATAATCTTATAATACATATGTAAAATCTATTTAGTGTGCGTCTCCTCTGCTGATGACGGTGTAGAGGTAAAAATGACACTGAATAAATGAATCAAGAATTGACAGCAGTGCACTGGGGGTGTTCTCACACGTGCACTGTCTCCTTACTCAACAGCCAACAAAGGGTGCCCAAATAAATGTTGTCACTTGCAACCTGATTAGAAGTTCCCCCGTCTTTTCCGCTGCGCGTTTCAGTAATTGATTATGGCCTATGAATATTAACCCTATTTACTTCACAGTGTACAAAGCTTGAAAAGATTCACAATGAAGGAATGAGAATCGTCTTGGGTTGCTTACGAATTACTCCAGTTAGAACAATAAGGTATATGCTTGGGCTGAAATCAGTAAAGTAGAGACTATCAAAATTAGAATTTTGAGAGTATGCATCTTCTCTGTGGCTACATACGGATGTGAGTCGTGGACTATTTCTCAGTCCTTATGAAAGAGAATAGGGGCTTTTGAGCTGAAATGCTATAGAAAGATTCTCAGAATATCTTGGACAAAGAAGATGAGAAATATTGACATCTTAAAAGATCTGAACATCTAGGAAGATTGGCTAATAAACAGCATCCTTTCTCGAAAGCTGAAATATTTTGGTTATATCAAGCGCCACGACGGATTGGAAAAAAATATAGCAGAAGGCATGGTACCAGGAAGGAGGGGCAGGGGCCGACCGACACGAAGATGGGCACAGGATATAAGTGACTCCTTGAGTGTGAAAGTTCATGAGGCGGGAGAATTGGCAAGAGACCGAGTTTCTTAAAGGAGGACTGTGATGAGAGTGACGTTTTGCAAAGGACCTGCTACATGATGATGAGAGACTATCACTGACACAAGCAAAGGCAAGTTACCAATGATGAAAGGTGAGATATGATTCGAATGCAAAGCCTGTACTTCACGGAACGTGGGGTGAGGGGTAGTCGAAGAAAAGGAGGGCAAAGAAGAACCTGTAATTACAACATCAAGAAATGGACAGGACTAAGTTATCATACACTTATTCATCAAGCAGAAGACAGAGAAAGATGGCGGGTTTTATGTGTTAGTGCTTCCATCAATACACCTCCACGACCCTAATGGGTCAAGGGTTAAGTTATGGGAAGAGGCATCCGCTGCATGGTAATCTGAAAGACTTAAGAGAGAACCGATTGAAAAGAGGAAAGTCGTGGATGGCAATAGCTGAAGATACCATTGAGACGGCAGCTCAGTCAAGCAAATTCACTGGGGGTAGGAATAGGTCGACACGAACACCCGCAACAGCCATTTCTATCAGGTCATTACCACGTAAGGAAGAGAGTGAAGAGAATGGTGTGACGGCATGGCAGAATTAGAGGTACAACTGACAGATGACAAGGTTGGACTAGATGATGCAGTAGTTTACAGCGATACATGAGACGAAGAGAACGACGTATGTATATAATCAGGGTGCTTCAGGAACAATTAGCATCGACACCTTAAGACACTTGCCGCGGGAGACAGAGCACATTTTTGTATACCCTGTGTGCTATGATGTCGATTCTTAACTCAGTAATCAGCGTTGAACACCGCCAAGACCGTCTGTCTGCTCTCTGCTAAATCAATCTTTCTTTTTCTTTTCTCTACTCCTGGAATGCATCAGGGCAGGAAGAGATTTCTGGAAGGGGCCCTTTTGTTCGCTTCGTATAAAGTACTTTTCTGCGGTCCTTGTTCTGCTTGTCGACCTCTGATACTGCTACCGCTGTATAACAACAGTACTCTCTGTGGTGCTGTGTTTGATGCAAGTCTTGTTACATGGACAAACCATCTGATTTTATGTCCACCTATAAAGTTCGGTATTGTTCTCTGCCGACTCTCCTCCTGATAGTATCGCTCCTAAGCTTTTCGAGATAAGTTTCTCTGATCCGCTGCCTTGTCAAATTGATCCCCAAGAGTTCCCCTTAACAGAAAATTCATGATATCGTCTTTAGTCAGAGTCCTATTAAACAATATGAGCCACTGTACGTGTAAGACATATGTGTATTTTTCGAAGCATGCTGCATGAGTCTGCTACAATTACAGCCTATACAATGTTTGATGTTTAGCACACAGCTAGTGTTGGATTTTCGGGCGGAATATTCTGGTTGTTCGTCCACTTGTGGACTTGGGTCTCATCCCAGAACATGAGTTTTCATTAATAGTACACTGCTTTCAAAATTTTATTGAAAGAGTTGTTATTTATATTTGACCGTTTTACTAACATGTCGTCAATAGTTTTATAGATGTATATTGTAACTTTATGTTATTCCTATTCCCTGTATATCTTAATAATGTCATCAATCTTAGACTCGGTGGATGGGGGAAGGGAAGGGAGAAACAATATTCACAACTCGGATAGCTACTACACAATCTCCGCTACTATTATCTTTTCTTCTCTAATTTATACTCATAGACACTTTCTCACATACTTATTTACACACATTCTTGCGGGTAACATTACTCGCATTCTGTCTCAGTCATGTCTGTTGTAATCGAATTTGCTGTCTGTCGATCTATCCGTCACTCTTTCAGTCTATCTATCTGTCTATCCATCCACCCGTCCTTCCCTCTATCCGTCCATCCGTCTGTCCGTCTCTCTTTCTATCTATATACCTACCTGCTTACCTCCTTACAACTATTTCATATAAATACAGACAATATCAAAAGTGAGCTTTGGAATACAAGATACAGCCATTTAGATATTAGAAAGAGCCGGTACTACAATATTCTTCCTAGTGTTCAGTCTTCGTTAGCTCAGATGGCTAGGACACGCTCAGAGGATGGTGGATGATGTAAAGTCCCTAAGGACATCGTATGTGTTATAGACGAGCAAAGATATCGGTATCGGTGGGGAAGCGTGATCACTTCAAATGTGTAAGCGGTTTAGATACAAATAAGCGATAATAGGTTATGATTATACCGGAGAGGGTATTATTTGATATTTTTCTTCTCGTCAATTCGCTGTTGAGGGTATGCGAGTGCAGCTAGAATCGTAGTACTAATAAATAGTAGATCTCTCATGATACAGTTTCTGCATAAGTGGCGTAATAATTCAGCGAGTGTTTTTTATTTTTTTTTATTTTTTTTTTAGTTTTGTTAATACTCTTAAGAGCTGTACGTGCTCGGCAAGACGTAATCCAAGTAGCTTATTTGTAATAAACAGTCAAACAAGTAAAGGACCCTTTTCCCCGCCTCTAAGGCGTATTGAGTATATTGTTTGTTTGTTTTAGTATCCAGAAGCCATGAGTTGTTAACCCTTAGGCTCGGTATTATGGATATCGCAACCTTTCGGCCTTGATTCCATTGTAAATACTGTAAATCTGGGAGAAATGTGGCTTTTCTGCCTACCCCCGGGAATGAACCTGGACCACAAGGAGTTCGTCACCCGGTCACCGTTTAATCCGGTTTAGCCAACTACGCTAGAGAGCCGGGCGTATTTAGTAAATAAGGCTAGACTTATATTTATAGAACAAAAGGCACTTGGTGGGTGATGTGGTCAGCATCACGACGGCCGTATTTACTTCCCAGGACTGTACCTGGTACTCACTCACGGCTGGGTAAACCTGGGAGCCAAGGTCATTTTTGAAAAAATTCCAGCCCACGTTAGGAACCGATCGCACGACCTTCCGATCCGCAGGCGAGTGTCTAGCCGCCCCGCCACTGAAACTCCCGTAATAAATAGTAAACAGTAATTCTAAGTAGTAAATTATTGTATTTGTCGCTGGCAATGGAAAGAGTAAGCGGCCATTGTAGCCGTTACATGCATGCGTCGCCACTGATTGGTATCAGCTTGAGATATCATGTGTACAGGCGGGACATGAACGATATGGGTATTGATGTGGATGCCATGGACCATTTTGCTATGGGGAAATCAGGAATGGAACATGGACGACAAGAAAATGGCTGTAGATAGGTTAAGAGCAGAGGGCTTGAGAAAGAAAAGAAGAATATACGTGAAATATATGGTAACAGACATCTAGAAACTGGTCCACTTATTGTGGAGATTGCTAGTCACATTCGCCATCAGGAAGTGCTGTAACCCCCTTTGCCGTTAACTTACCGCTTATAGCATCTATATAAACGGAAAATTACATATTAATCAGTCTTATCGCCGATTTTGGAAACATCCAAAGAATAGCATCTCTTACAGTTAAAGAATTATCGACTACACACGTTCCAAATATAAGATGATTATAGTTTCAAGTTCAGAGACACGTAGATATTAAATCTTTTCTTGTCTGACAATGAACATGGTTTGCACCATACCACAGTTTAAATTGAAAACAAATACGCGAAACTAAACTGTGATTCGTTTAGCCAGGCTGTGTCATGCTTGATCATAAATCTATTTAATAACCAAGAGAAAAGTTTGTGGTAGTTTACCCTCCCACTAAGATCAATTTATAATTGTAATGCTAACTAGCTAGCCTACGGGCAATTATGAGATGGGAGATGTCTACTGATTTCATTGATAATGTCGAGTAGTTTACAGTGCTGGTAATCGTTTTAAAATGTTGTGCTAGCAGTTCAAGAGGGAGCTCCTGTTTGACTATTTAGACTGCTTGGTCATAACACGTTCAGAGCAGTCCTTTTTTTTTTTTAATATGTTAAGCGTTGACTGGATTTTACAGCGACACAGAGCACGTAGTAATAATTTTTGTAGGTAAAGAACCTCGTTAACAATCGCTGAAGTAAAAGGGTTTGCTCTCTGTAATCAAGGTTTCAGATAATGTCAGAAAATAATTATAGACATAAAAAAATTATCCATAAACGGAGACCAAGCACACACTGGTACCAGAGGCGTAACTATGGTTTGGCAGGTAGGACAGATGTCCTGTGCGTCACTTGAAGGGGAGCGCCAAAACACTTTTAATTGGCGCTGTCTCATCTGAAGAGACCTCAGTGAGTTTCATTATACCGAAGAAGGTTAGAAGGGTTGCACAAATATAAACACATATCCCTGATTAGCACCGCTTACAAAAATAATATTTTTCAAACAAGTTGCGTAGCCTTCCAACTATGCTTTCGCTATGATTTACATGGAGAGCAAGATTCGAAATGACAACTGGTTGTGTCAACACTACATAACACACACGAAGCTGTACTAATACATGCAACAGCCATTTACGGATGAACGTGTCATACCTGTTTAACATACTTTACATCTAGTCTATTTATCCGTTACTAAACTGGTAACAGTAACACAAGTAAGCGTATGACAACTTTCTTTGATCAGAATCCAGAAAATTGTTCCACTATAGTTATTGTTCAGTGTATGTTGTTTTGTATACAATGTGTTTAGCATAGTACAGCTATGTATCCTTGGTTAAACATGCAATGCAAATGATCGGATTTGTTCAGCCTGTACGTTTGAATAATTAAAAAAAAAAAGCTATGGTTCAAGAAAATAAATATATAGTTCTTTTTAATTATTATTCCTCCTATTGAGCTGTGATTGTCGGTCGTCCTTGTCATCTCTCGTAAGGCGGGACAGGGTGCCAGACTCCCGACATCGCTTGCTGGAATGTCTCTAAATTATAAGTGTAGTTGTGAAACTATCCAAGATCACTATACAGAATGTACTAGTAGCCCTCAACTCTTTTGGATCCTAAATAGTTACTTCAACATTGTCCATTCCAAAGTCTGTAAGCTTTACTGTGACAAACTTGAGTCTTAATGAGTTTATATATATATATATATATATATAGTATAGAAAGAGTAACAAACGGGACGAAAGTTAACATGTGTTGAATAATCAATAAGCTGGTAACTGTAGTAAGTTGTCTAATAATGAATGAGTTTAAGATACCAGATAATCTTACTTCTATGAAAGTCAGATAAACGTAACATTAAAAACAAGACCACATTTGACAAACAGCTTTGGGTCGATGCATACTGGTGTCCAGAGAAACGAATAAAACATAAATCGGGTGCATTCAAAAGCAAAACTACGAACTTTACTCGATTAAAAAAAATGTGTCAAAGTTAACAGGTTAAAGTCGAAAAGTTCGACTGCATTGCTTCTGGTTTTATCCCACATGTCTCGGTCTGTCTCCGAAGAACGGCTAGCCGCCTGCCAAGAGCATCATAAAGTGCACGAACTCCATTGTTGAGTCGACGACCCCATGGATCCTCTAAAAAATTGCATTCGTGAATCGAACCCATGACCTTTAGAGCGCGAGGCAAACGGCTTGGCCACCCCACCATGGAGACCACCCCCCCCACCCCCCCCCCCCACCCCACCCCCCACCCCCCCCCCCCCCCCCCCCATATATAAATGATACAGGTATTACGGTGGATTCCTGGAAACAAACCGCCAAGAACGTTGTTGCCTGGAGGATGAAGGAAGAAGTTTTTGCAGAAAGGATAAAGGCTGTTGTCTGAGAAGAAACACACTGACGGCAACAACGGTCCTGAAATCCCATACTAATTATAATTAAGGAAGTCTGTCTTAACTCAGGCGAGTCTTGCTGGTCACACTAGCCATCGCCATGGGCTAGGAGTCCATGCCTCTTTATGGCACAATATCACATTTCTTCTGTTCTCAACTCCCGGAACGACTTGCGGTGTCACGACAGGAAGACATCTCTGGAATGGGCCCTTCTGTTCGCTTCATTATAAAGTATTTTTCGGTTTCTCTGATATTTGTGCGGTCCATATTCTGCATGGTCGACCTCTGGACTGTTACCGCTGTATCTATATAATATTGCTCTCTGTGGTGCCCTGTCTGCTGCCAATCTTGTTAAATGGCCAAACCATTTGCTTTGTTGTCTACCTATAAAGTTCAGCATTGGTTTTTGTGCCGACTCTCCTGAAATCATCGTTCATATCTCGATCTTTCCTCCTTACACCTTACATGAAACGTAAACATTTAGTTTCTCACGTGACCATTCTCCTTCTGTCTACTGAGGACAAGTGTCCATTTTTGACATTGATAGCATAACGTTGGTAAGAATATTGTGTTGAACAGTGTTCTTTTAGTGTTCATATGTACATGCTTGCATTTCAAAATTGGTGCCATTTGGCCTGAACCTTTATTGACTTTACTGCATCTTTGCTGGATTTCTTTATCAACTTATTTTTACTAATTATAACACTATCGTCTAGAAAGACAGCAAGGTGCCAACTTCATCATCAAAAACTCAAAAGGAAAAACCCTGGCATACAAATTTTTAGGGTGGTTTTGTTTGAGCAGTCTTCTTACGTTGCATACAAGTAACCCCTGCCTTTTACCCTGGATTAGGTTGATGTCTTGGTCTTGATTATGAAAGCATCATGGGAGCTGATATACACGAAAGTATTAATTGTTGAGTAATCCCTGAAGTTCGATGGCCGAAACTTTGAAGAATACATGTTGCTGCAGTGAAGGCGTTGCCAACATTTGGAAGCAGCTGTCTCAGTATGGTAGTAGTCACGAGTTTTCAATTGTTATATTCACCATCAATCCCATTTGAATGCCAATTTAACTTATTTAATTCGTTTTCACAAATAAGTCAACAGCCAGCCCGATGCTCTGATTCATCACATTAACGTCTAAGGCAACAGCCGTTTAGGCCAGTGGTTCTCAACCTTCCCAAAGCAGCGACCCTTTAATACAGTTCCATATGTCGTCGCGACCCTTTAGTACAGCTCCTTATGTCGTCGCGACACTTTAGTACAGTTCCTTATGTCGTCGCGAACGTTTAATACAGTTCTATATGTCGTCGTGACCCTTTAGAACAGTTCCTTATGTCGTCGCGACCCTTTAGTACAGTTCCTTATGTCGTCGCGACCCTTTAATATAGTTCTATATGTCGTCGTGACCCTTTAGAACAGTTCCTTATGTCGTCACGACCCTTTAATACAGTTCCTTATGTCGTCGTGACCCTTTAGTACAGTTCCTTATGTCGTCGTGACCCTTTAGTACAGTTCCTTATGTCGTCGTGACCCTTTAGTAGAGTTCCTTATGTCGTCGTGACCCTTTAATACAGTTCTATATGTCGTCGTGACCCTTTAGTACAGTTCCTTATGTCGTCGTGACCCTTTATTACAGCTCCATATGTCGTCGCGACCCTTTAATACAGTTCCTTGTGTCGTCGTGACCCTTTAATACAGTTCTATATGTCGTCGTGACCCTTTAATACAGTTCTATATGTCGTCGTGACCCTTTAGTACAGTTCCTTATGTCGTCGTGACCCTTTAATACAGTTCTATATGTCGTCGTGACCCTTTAATACAGTTCCTTGTGTCGTCGTGACCCTTTAATACAGTTCCTTATGTCGTCGTGACCCTTTAATACAGTCCTATATGTCGTCGTGACCCTTTAATACAGTTCTATATGTCGTCGTGACCCTTTAATACAGTTCTATATGTCGTCGTGACCCTTTAGTACAGTTCTATATGTCGTCGTGACCCTTTAATACAGTTCTATATGTCGTCGTGACCCTTTAATACAGTTCTATATGTCGTCGTGACCCTTTAATACAGTTCTATATGTCGTCGTGACCCTTTAATACAGTTCTATATGTCGTCGTGACCCTTTAGTACAGTTCCTTGTGTCGTCGTGACCCTTTAATACAGTTCTATATGTCGTCGTGACCCTTTAATACAGTTCTATATGTCGTCGTGACCCTTTAATACAGTTCTATATGTCGTCGTGACCCTTTAATACAGTTCCTTGTGTCGTCGTGACCCTTTAATACAGTTCCTTATGTCGTCGTGACCCTTTAATACAGTTCTATATGTCGTCGTGACCCTTTAATACAGTTCCTTGTGTCGTCGTGACCCTTTAGTACAGTCCTATATGTCGTCGTGACCCTTTAATACAGTTCTATATGTCGTCGTGACCCTTTAATACAGTTCTATATGTCGTCGTGACCCTTTAATACAGTTCTATATGTCGTCGTGACCCTTTAGTACAGTTCCTTGTGTCGTCGTGACCCTTTAGTACAGTTCTATATGTCGTCGTGACCCTTTAATACAGTTCCTTATGTCGTCGTGACCCTTTAATACAGTTCCTTGTGTCGTCGTGACCCTTTAATACAGTTCCTAATGTCGTCGCGACCCTTTGATACAGTTCCTTGTGTCGTCGCGACCATTTAATACAGTTCCTTATGTCGTCGCGACCCTTTAATACAGTTCCTTATGTCGTCGCGACCCTTTAATACAGTTCCTTATGTCGTCGCGACCCTTTAATACAGTTCCTTATGTCGTCGCGACCCTTTAGTACAGTTCCTTATGTCGTCGCGACCCTTTAATACAGTTCCTTATGTCGTCGCGACCCTTTAATACAGTTCCTTGTGTCGTCCTGACCCTTTAATACAGTTCTATATGTCGTCGTGACCCTTTAATACAGTTCCTTATGTCGTCGTGACCCTTTAGTACAGTTCCTTATGTCGTCGTGACCCTTTAATACAGTTCCTTATGTCGTCGTGACCCTTTAGTACAGTTCCTTATGTCGTCGTGACCCTTTAATACAGTTCCTTGTGTTGTGCGGTCATTCAGTTATTTCGTTGCTACTTCATAACTTAATCAATATGTGGTTTCCGATGGTCTTATGCGACCCTTGTGAAAGGGTCGGTTGATCCACAAAATGGTCGCAACCCACAGGCTGAGAACGGCTGGTTTGAGTGTAGCATTCGCCTAGGGATTACATTTTGTAAATGTTTTTTATCTGGAGCTGGTTCTAGGGTAGGTCTTTTCAACTAGGAGCAAGTAACCCGCTGATCACTGCGTTTTACTGTACTTATGATCTGTCGGCTCGAACATCTGGCTGTGACCGTCCTCATTTTCACAATGGTTGCCCCTGAGTAAACTTAGTTGAATAGCCCTGGTCTAGGGTATCACATCCAGGAGAATTGGCTCATAAACAGCATCCTGGCCCGAAAGTTTAAGTATTTTGGCCACATCAAACGTCAAGGTGGCTGGGAAAAGACAAGTCGTAGAGCGCAGTTTGTGGAAGGCGAGGCAAGGGTCGACCTCCGCGCAAAGATGGATAGAGGACATTGAGGATGTCCTGGAAATGAAAGCACATGGGGCTGGCGCGCTGGCTAGGGAAAGGGATACTTTCAGGAGTGCCGTGAAGAGAGCGACGTTCTGTAAATGACTTGCTGGTTTATGATGAGGGTATCACATTCATACAGCAGACATAGAAGTTTTCAAGAATCCTGTTCATGCAAAGTTTACTAAGGCTTAATGCACTACGAACTGTAGAGAAACACATGATCACATATTTAAACACTTGCAGAAAGTTGTAGATTCGAAGAAGCTGAACAGTTCATGGCTACTGAAAATCAAGAATACAGAGCAGTTGAAACAAATTAACTCAGTAAATTGTTTCATAAGACAGGTTAAAAGAAAAGAAGCAGGCAACTGGTTAAGAGGATAATCTGGTTGAAGCAACAAAAAACATCGGGACCAGCTGAACTTTTTGAAAAAAGGGATGGAATGCTTACAAATGTCCCTAGTGCTGTGAGGCTGGCACTTAGTTGGTTAAGTGGAAAGTAAATCTGCAGCAATTATGATAAATTAACATGCAAGTGTCATTAATTATGCGTAAAAATTAGATAATATGACGGACAGATGATTTGTTGGACACTGACGACACAGATTTAAACAAAAGCTAAGAAAAGTGGACATAGGCAGGCTACATGCAGTGGCAAGCATCAATTCAATGATCCCGGGTATTTATCGTCTATATATCTTAGACCAGGTGTCGCGTGCGAATGTGCACTAGAACGCACCAGTACGGAGTGAGCAAATAAGACGTCAAAACAATACGTAACGTTGTGAGGGGATTGTTGTCAAAGGCAGTTGATGTTTATAGTCCGAAGGAGACGGACGTGTGGATCCTTGAGGATGTTTTACCCCGGGATCCCACGGAAGCAAACGTTATATGAAGTTGGATCCTTGAGGACGTTTTACCCCGGGATTCCAAGATAGACCTCAGCAGGAAGCTGGTGAACGTTGCATTCTCGGCAGTAAGCCGGTATACTTTCATTGCTTAATTCGGACTTGTCCGAGGACAAAGATAATCGTCTGGATCTCAAGGTCGGACTGCGACCTATCGTGAGGACATATCAATACATGGATGTACGAGCGAGCTTTGGTTGAACGAGTTGATTATTACCTGCATATGTATTCTTTGTGTTGATCATTGCATTTGTCAATACACAAATAGAACTTTTAAAGAGTTCTCGTTCTGCTACGTTGGTACGCTGCACATCACCACGCAGCCTTTTCCGCACGTCACACCAGGACATGTGAGTATATGGGGAAACCACAAGGCTGACAAACTGGTTGAATCTGCGTTACTGGATGCTGAATTAATGCGCGAAAAGTTAGATGTAATCAAAACATTTTGGAAGTAAGTGTAAAAATATGAAATCACAAATCAATCCTCATAGTATGGAGAGAGTAATGCAGCATATTTTATTTGGTGGGAACATGGTGCTATTCTAAGCCAACAGCTGCAAAAGTTGCATTAAAAAAATGTAGATACTTGTAGGCAGAAGCAAATGTCTTCGCTGACAATGTTGTCATGTGGTTCAGATTCGGGGCCCACCTATAAGTAAAAGTAAAGGATTCTTTCCACACCTTGGGGTGTTTAAGGCATATAGGGCTAGACCTAGATTTGTTATCTACCCAAAAATATTTTCAGATCCCTGTCGGTGCTACAGAGTTTTTGCACCGTGAATCTTCGGATTCAGGCCTGTGTTAGAAGTAGAATGGAGCACTTATGGGTAACTACCCTTGTGCCATGATACTAATCTGTTGTATTTAAAAAAAGAGAAGAAAATGTGAAAAACCTATATTTTATAAACCAATCGGCACTAAACAGGTAAAAAGTAAAGTCGAGAGATGTGAACCAGCGTCATTACACATGGTCATAAACCATAAGTGCTCTGCCGTGCCACTAGTAGGGACAGCTGATAAGAAACTGTCGGCCTGTGTCGCCGTCCGCACGTAACTCCATAGCTACAGCAACCATGGTGTCATGCATTCACGTCTATGCCCATACAATCATCAATAATGACCATGGCACCATACACTGACTTTGTCTACACCAGTGACTTCAATTTTATCCTGCAGTTTCAGAATAACTGAAGGCATCTTTCACTAGCAGACATAAAAATCCAAATTAACATCATAAATTCACGTTCTTGAACACATTCTTTGACCATAGAGATTCACAACTTTACACTTGGTACAAATGGAATGATGTCTCCGTCAAGAGCCAGATTGACTTTATACTTACCAGAGTTCAAGGAAGAAGGAGAATTTTAGATTCAAGAGCAATCCCCAATGATCTATGTAACACTGACCATAAAATAGTTGTGTTAACAGCAAAACATCTTACATTAAAGAAACCCAGAAAGAAATTAACCAAAAACAAGGATCTCATCAAGATAGCAAATCTGCAACAGGAAGGAGTAAAAGAACAGTTACAACAGAAAGTAGAGACAGCATTAAAACAACTTCCACATGTAGTTGGCAATATTGAGGAAGAATGGAGTAAATATAAAAACTCTATGCTTAGTACTGCAGAAGAATTGTGTGGAAAACGGAAGAGTGGAAACAGACGGGGAAGTAACAAATATTCACCTTGGTGGTGCGAAGAAGTAAAAGACGCAATTAAAAAGAAAAAGGACTTATATAAACAGTGGATAAAATCAAAGAAAGAAGAAGATTATATAAACTATAGACTGCAAAGGAGAGAAACCAACAGGAGTGTCAAGAAAGCAAAACAAGCATCCTGGGAATGTTTCGGTGAGTCATTAGCAGAAAATGAGAAAACAGCCAGCAGAAAATTTTTCAAAGTAGTTAAAAATATGCGGAAAAGAGAGGAGAGCTATAACCCCACTGAAATAATTAATGAAAAGACAGGAAGGCCATTGATAGATCCACCAGAGATAGCAGAAAGATGGAGGGAATACTTCAATAATCTCTTTAATCCTCTAGATCATCAGGAAAGAACAACTGAAGAGCACAGAGCAACAGTGTTAGAACCATACATACTAATAGATGAAATAGAAAAAGTCATTAAGCAGTCTCCCAAATATAAAGCACCAGGAGCTGATAGATTACCAACAGAAATAATTCAAACAGCAGGTGAAAGCAGCATCAGATGGCTTCACGGAATATTTAATTCTAGATTTTGATTTTAGGTTTGAGGTTTAGATCAACATCATGGCACACGGGAAGTAACCCATAAGTGCTCCATTTTACTTCCAACTCAAATCTCTTGAGTCTGAAGCAGCTTAGCGCATTGCACTGGCGAGGATCCTGAAATATTTTAAGTAGATTTTTAACTGCAAAATTTTACCTGGGCGGCGCCATTAGGCTAGTCTTTTCAATTTCCAACTGCTAAGGTTTTTTTTTTACATGCGCAACAATACACATAGGCGTCTGATCTCACTACATAGAGACCAGGGTAAATTACAAGAAGTTCACATGAACAGAAAAATCCCAGCCTTCATTTGGGCTTGAACCAGGGACCTCTAGCACTCGAGGCAGACACCATACCTCAAGAGCATGCAGCCCTCTTATTTTGATTTTAAAAATATCAAAATTGAAGCAGAGTGAAAAATGCTCCCCAATATTCAACTGAATATAACTTAGAGAGAAAATAATGACATGTGGACTGACAGTTTGCCAAGTTCCTTGGTGTAAGAACTTGCACAAAATACTATGCTAAGAAATGAAAGCAGACCACATACACCAAGTGAAACAAGTTTAGAAACAACTCCCTTCAACATTTCAAAAATATATTTTAATCACTGAACATATCAAAACTGGTGATATTCATTGTTTACAGCAACTTGCAAAAAAAAAAAAAAAAAAAAAAAATGGGTTCATGTAGAGGTCAGGATATGGATTGGGTGACAACATGAAAGTAACAAGTCAGAGTATGGGTTGAGGGAGTTAAGGGATAACGTGAAACTAATGAATGAGATGTGACTATAATAACAAGAAAGTAACAACATGAGATTAACAAGTACAGGAAACTAATAAATGAGACAGGGGGACAGGTGTTACCATGAACATAATTGGGACACAGTTATACATGTAATACAAGTCACTGAAATGGTAGAACAAGCACCACTATCAGTACAAATCTGCCTCACTGCCATCCATCTCTATGTTTACTTACAAATGCAGATCAGCAAATGTTTTGAAAACAGGAAATAAAACATGTAATGAAAGTGTTAGGTACTTAGGTCTTCCAACATGCAACTCATCCTGAAGCACTATTCTCATCATTCTACACACAATAGAGTTCATCAAGTGTTTGGCCGCTAAACAAGCCTTCACATGAAGGTCGGCTGCCGTGCACTCACTGGTAATTTGGGAATATCATGTGGCTGAAGACCCAATCTCTGGCACTACTGTCTGAATGCCATGAGAGGGGTTTAAACAACACTGGTTTCCTGCTGAAAGTGATCCCTTGTGTGTCAACATGTGAAACATTCATTAACCTCCAAGCAACAGTGGTCGTCTTAAGCAGGAAAGTCAAACTGGGTAAACTGAGGGTCAACCCAGGGCAATGCACAACTAAACTGAAGTGATTTAAAAAAAAAAAAAAAGCTGCAGAATATCTCCTTTGTGCAGGCCGCAGGTCTGCTTAATAAGGGCTGCATGGCTTAAAGTAAAAACTAATCTCAGAATGTTTCTGCTTCCATGTGTGCATTTCTTTTTTTAATAGTAGGAAGGAAGAACAGATGGACCCACTGTATTAACTCTGAGTCCCAAGGAACCCATCATACGTTCATAGGTTCCTACCTAGAAGCCCAATGAACGCATGAGGCACCAATTTTTTTGAACTCTCTTTACTACCCCCTGGGCCTGTGATGCTAAACCCCCTGGGACTCGAAAGAGTTAACAAGCACAGCAACAAAAGTGACTAAGATCTGATGTGTTGGGTTGAAAGGCACAGATTATCACAGCCCAACTATAAACCACAACAAAACCTACCACTTCAAGGATGAAAGCAGAAGAAAGTTTTCTTTCATTAAGGAACAATGAAGTTGTTTGGTGGAAACACAATGTTACAGTACAGTGCTGGTTCTAGAACTAAATTACTCTCATACATAATCCATAGTCACCAAACACAAGGACAAAGTGAAGAATAATAAGTTGTACATTGTCTAGTTATTGGAACAAATATTTATTGCTTTCGATTGTCATTGCCCCAATCTTAACAAAATCAATAGTGTTATTAGATTGTAATAAAGTATGAAACTGACTGACTAAAAGAGGCAAACATGTATAAACATACAGAAAAAAAAAAATAGGAAGGAACAAAAATGTAATAATAAATCAGTGACAAACTTGGAGACTAATGGTCATGTCTGATGTGCAATGCTCTTTAAATGAACACTCATGTTTTGTTGAAGTGTCTGTAGTGCAGTAATTTTGACAAAGAAATGAATACATTAAACACTACTCTCAGAGTAGCCACTGTGTTACAAAAGAAAAACAAATGACATACATTCAACGGACTCACACAGACATATGTTTATGACTACATAATCTTGCCACAGAGCAGTCATACTCTTGACATGTGGTTGCTTTCAGAAATGTTTCCTCTCATTCCGAGCTGTATCTTCATACTTATCCTATACCATCAGTATTTAAATGTGCCTGTATTGGGAAATGAACAAGCAGATAGTATGGCTGATGCTGCATTACTTTGTGGTGAACTGATGCATGACAAGCTACATGTGGTCAAGGCCCTACAGGAGACAAAATAAATGCTTCCATCAACACTGGAATTCTACAATGATTGCTGAAGATGAGAAAGGAGCACTTACAGGAATGTACCATGTGCTGTATGTCAGTTTCCAACACAGGTCTACCAGATGCCCTAGGGTATATGCACAATACATCGGCCCACAATATTCTAAAATCAAATAGCACAGAGAATGAAAGTGTTCCTGGGGCAGTTTAAATGTTTGTCACAAACAGAAGCCTTCGTGTCTATCATCAGGCATTTCTCACAGACACCTGAATGTTTCGCACAATGCTAAGCTAATATAATGAAAAGGAGCTCCTAAAGATTGTATGTGGAGGTCACTTTTATGCAGACAATTGTAAAGTGTCCTTCAAACAATTATGGCCAACTTGTGACATACTTTTAAGCTCATTTATTGTTTCGATTGTCCTTTTGTCTTCAATGTCCACATTTGGCATTTATAACGTTTTATTCTGATTTATATTTTCTAAAGTATATATTTTTGTTCCTACTGTAAGAATAGTAGAATTCTCTGAAATAATAAATTGGTTTATTCATACACAGAAACAAGGAAACACTGCTGCACAAAATAAAGATAAGAAATAGGCTTACTGTGAATATGGAACAAAAACAGAAAACTTGATGGCTGTTCTAGAGTTTTGTTCAGACTGATATTTTTCCAACAGTTTAGTATGCATGTTAAGCCTTATGGCTTCACTGACGATTCTGATATAGAAAGAAATGAAAATAATCATGGTAACACAAAAAAATAAATCAGTAGCAGAGGGAAACAGAAAACTGTCACTGAAAATTGACGGTGCTACTTTTGTGCGAATGGCACTAGCTTCCTTGTGATCATGTGAAGCTCCATTACAGCCTAAACAGCAATGATGTGATAATGTCAGGTGACATGTCCTCATTTCACCACCAGAAACACGAAATTTCCCATCCTATTTTTCTCTCTTGTAGGGGTGCAAACGTACATCACGCAGTCATATGAAATTAAAAACTAACTGTGGCATAAAAGTTGTAACTTTTTAGAAAATACATCAGATTGTGCATTCAGAAATGGGATGTCGGAGTCATAAAACACAAAATAAAAATGTGTTATCTACAATCTGTGTTAATCTTGCATACTTGAAAAAGACCTTCACGTGAGAAAAGTACAACAGTATACATGTGAAGATGTCAAGCATTTCAAACTGGATTTGTTTACCTAACAGGCTGCTTAACTGTGTGTGTAATTATTAAGCTTTCCAAATAAAGAGTCATTTTATGTTATCACAATCAAAGTCTTTGCACACTGGGCATTCCCATCCATGATCAGTCCTCCAATGCAGCAGATTCTCCAAGGAACCTCTAATAATTGCTCCTATGAGAAGATGGTTACAGTATCTCCTGTCTTGACCTCAAAGATGGCACAGACATGTTTCCCCAAGCTTAACTCCTATAGAGACATATATTAATGCTGTCATCACTGACTTGTCTGATGACATTATGTCAGATACTGAGTTAAATTAGTGTAGATTTCCCTGTGTGGGTTACGGGGCCCTATTATAGGAAAAAACAAGAATAGACCCACTGCCTAGCCAAAAGCATGTCATAAGCGTCGACTAATTGGGAGCTTCCTTTGAAGTCAGAGTGCATCTGTCTGAAAGACAAGGAACCAGCAGTCTGCATACAAATAAGTCAGATCTGTAAAATGGATGCACACGCAAAACTCAGGTTCTGAAACAGGACTGCAGTCCAGAAGTGGATGAACAACCAGAACTATCCACCAGAGTTTACAGCTGCAGAACACAAAGAAGAAATAACTGTAGACATATACTGCATACCTCATTTTTCCAGCAAGTGAGACAAGAGAGGTGAAAAATTCCTCCAGAACTATCTGCAGAATCTTAACAGGCAGAATTAAAACAGGTCAGCAGAAAAGTGTTAGTGTGAAGAAAACAAGACTGGTCTGAGGTAAAACTAAAACAATACTGATTTTAGGAATATAAAGGTAGCTGCAAGATAAATAATGGACTGAATTAAAGTTAAGTAGCAGTCAGGTTTCATGCAACAATACAATTAACTAATGTTAGATTACAAAGTGAGTAAGAAGGAAAAGGAACAGAAAATAGGCAGCACCAACAGCAGAACTGTCAGTAGGATGTGAAGGCTCCAGCCTTGGCAGATTCTAGGCAATAGTTAAATAGGTGATCCAGCTCCTTTTTTTTTCTCACACAATTTCCAGAACGTTCTGGAAATGTTTTAGGCACACATTGTGATATGCTGGGGCAACAGCAGATCCGTACTGGTCAGAAAAGGATCCTGCCACTTCTGGGGTCTGAACCACACTTTCCTGCCCCATATAATAGACCTCTGATCTACAACAAACATGTCCTAACATACCATAAACGTTGACTTATTAGTGGTGTTCCCTTCGAAGGAATGCATCTGTATGAGAGGCAAGGAACCAACATGCTGCAAACAAGCCAGATCTGTAAAACTGATGTGCATGTAAAACCTGTCTAGGTACAAGGCTAGGTGGATGAACAACCAGAACTTTCCACCAGACTATGCAGCTGCGGAATGCTAAGATAAAAACCATGACCACTACTCACACACAGATTTTACTACACAGACATTTCCCCAAGTGTCTACAATATGCCCAGGTCACACCCAATAAGAGATACTAATAACACTATGGAAACAATATCAGCTAATACTGTAGCAGCATACAAATAGGAAAAGGATTAACAAACAGTTTAACAATAAATTAAGAGCTGACATCCCTGCACTCGGAGCATGCCCATATGTGCTCCATCCCCTTCTTCCATAACCAACAAATAGTCGACATGCTTATAGTACCTGTTGCAACCTGATTAAAGTCCGCCTTTGTTTCCCCTTTAATACTGAATATCTTCCAGAACCTCAACACACTGCATTGAATAAGTATTTCGGTGTATGGATTCCTTATCTGTTCTTTTGCAATGTCAATTTGGTCCCAGTTAGTCTTCCTCACATCCGCTTTACCATATACAAGCTCACTGCCCAGAGGAACGGCAGCAGATAAATTTATTAGTACATCAGAAAAGGATAACAAGTATGAGAACTGAAAGAAAAGTGTAACCGATGCGTTTCAAACAAAATATCAGAAAAGGACAACAAATGTGAGAACTAAAAGATAAAGCATAACTGATGCGTTTCAAACAATGTATCAGAAAAGGGTCACAAATATGAAAATTGAAAGAAAAAGTACAACTGATGTGTTTCAAACCTTGAGAGTTCAAAAATATGCAAACATGAAGCAGTATTCAAGACCAGGCCCTCTGTGACTACGATCTAAAGGTTGAGCTTTGAACAACGGATCAATATCATGGCACACGGGTTGTAACCCATAAGTGCTCCGTTCTTTCTTCTAAATCAAATCCGAAGAAGCTCAGCACAGTGCACAGGCTCTGTATCACCGGCGAGGATCCATAAATACTTTAGGTAGATTTGTAACTGACTGATCAAAGTAAGGTTGGTGCCAGGTAATCTGAAATATTAAAGCTAATACACACCACTGTCAAAGAACGTGATATACTTGCCACTTATGCTGCTTTTACAATGATGCATAAAGTATTTCCACTTGTCATATTTTGGTTTTTCTATGCATTATTTTAAGCCATCTGACTGCCAATAATATATCAGGGCTATTTAACTGGCAGAATCCGGCCAGCAGGAGCCTATCAATTAGCCCGCATATCTTTGCAAACTGTACTGCATTAATGATCTTTCTATGCTGAGGCTATAGCCTCTGGCCCATTGATGATCCCCATTCTCAACATGCTGGCCCATAAGTAAACTTAGTTGAGTAGACATAATGAATAGCATTCGTCGCAGCTTAAAAATCTTATTTCAAGTCCCAACAGCAAAATCTAAGTTCTCATTTTCAAGTTCCTAACAATTTGTTTTTTTTAATAGTACCCTTTTCATTCTAAAAGAATTTCAATTTCTGTGTCAAGCAGCAGTAATATCAAAAGTAAGCGAACTTCGAGTTAAATAAACATCATTATGAGATATTCTTGAACAGAATAAAAAGACTGCAAAAACATCAAGTCAAAGCTTTGAAGAAACCTTATAAAATTAACAAAACTGCTTTAATGATCTCAACAACAAAAAGACAGTAAAAGAACCTCAGTCAAAGGAAATTTACAAGAGGAAATAACTGTGTTAAGGCTGAGATTAAATCAAAACAGTGGATAGAGATAATCTGTAATGGATGACTGTAAGTTGTGCAAAATGAAGGGTACAATAAGGGTTAGCCAATGTGTCAACAGCAATATACCAGACAACATGCAAGCCATGAGTAGCCCACGACCATCAAAACAGGTGGCCACCACTGGGATTCAGGTTGCAGATCTACATGGCACTATTAGACGAGATAGTTGCTGACTGGAATAAAAGACTAAAATATCTATATAAATGATCAATGAAAGATCTAATAAAGAAGTGTTCAAGACTAGAACATGATGTTTTTACCTGGGACGGTCTACTCACAGAAGGAATGAATAACTGTCTAAGCAACATAGAGGCATGATAAAACATTTAAATATCTCCTGATCAACAGCTGATATTTCTTTTACCTTACTTCTAGCACATTTTTGAGTTCCATAGGCCCCTAAACAACCCCCAACTTATACAGACTGAAAGATCGGAAATGCACCAGAAAAAAGCAAGATATGGTGGCTGGTGTCAGTGGTACACAACAACTGGAAAACAAACCAGATTCTCAAACTCTGCATTTTAGATTCCTGTAGACAGCATGTATTTGGAAGATGCAGTAGAACATCTACCAGTATGATGATTTATTCCTGCCTTCCTATGACATCTAGCAATAAAAGAGAAAGGTAACACTGAGGTGCTACTGCTATTACTATTTTCCTACTGATCATTGTCATTCCACCCTTATTTCACATAAGAAAGATAAATATTCAGGAGAAAGCCACCAGAGTTATTCAACAATACACAGCTCAAATAGTTTTCTAACAAACTGTCAGGTTACAAACACATAAAAGTGTAACAACATATCACTGACAAATGCTATTTGAAAACTGCCGAAATGGTAGGCATGGGGGAAAGACAAGAAGGGTGATATGAGGTCCAACATAGCAACAACAGACAATCTCTGGATATGTCAAAACTTTAACAATTGTATGGTCAGGGCTACTGTGTGGTCATTACAACATTCAACAATGTGTTTTTGCTAATTACTCTTTGACAAACACCAGACAAAGCTATATCTACAACAATCACATTCAAACATACAGGATTAATTTTTCAGTCCTCCCCTAGAATGGCATTTATTTCTCCTCCAAGATGTCAGCTTCTTAAATCAGTGACAGATTCAACTCCCTCTTTTATTGTTTTATCATTCCCATCGAATATTCTTTAACTATTGTGTAACTAAAGTTTTACATCCATTCTAATGATTTTAAATGTCTATCGAAGTGAACATAATCTGGCCAGTGATGACTTCTTTTGCTTGATCAGCATGGATAGTTCTTTATTCTACACCTTAGAACAGGGCACAATGAACAGTTCATCTAAGTAGTTCACCATTGTGCCCAGAGGTTGTGTTGTGCAATGCACACTGGTCAGGTCCAGCAAGACTGTCCCTTGCATAGTGCATTAAGGGAATACTGGCCCAATGAGTCAACACCATACTCAAAGTTGAACGGAACTAAAAGAGAGCTCAAAAAAAAAAAATATCACTAGAACTCATTTGTCAGTGTGAATCAGAAAGTGATCATGTGAAGACCATATTAAATGATTAACTTCCCAAGAGGAGAGTGGATTTTGAATGAGCACATGCAATGATGTAATCAAAAGACAGGAGTTATTATAACTGATAAACACGTTTCAAAGTTGGCAAAAGAGTTTCAGTGTACAATGGAAAGACACTAGGGAGTCATGATCCAGATACGCCTGCCCTCTGAGAATGTTAAAAATAAAAAAAAGGAGAAATGAGTTGAAACATTTTATAGTAGGGGAACTTGTAAGGTTTTTAATTAACCGCTCACCTGTAGGCAGCTTTAATGGCAGAACTACTTTCAGATATAAAAGGAAAGATGACCCTAGTATCCTGACTTGCCATGGAAAATGCAACTTATGTTCTGTCCATATCCTCTTCCTGCACTACGTGTATACACAAGTTGCTACTATTCAGGAATGTTATGGATTTTTCTGTCAAAAGACCTCACTCTAGATAAGTTTATGTAATCTTATACGTAACTAATTGTCAGTTTTTGCTGTCTGCTGATGAAGGCTGCAATATTCATGTGTCATTTATGAAGCTGACTAGCTATACATCTTGTTTGGATCAATATTTTTGTTAACACTTTACTGGACAACGATTACAGGACAACATCAGAAGGAAACATGTTCTGCAGCCCCACCACTGACATGCTCAGACAGCACAGGTCAACATACAAATTACTGACTAGACCTTTATCATTTCAGGCACAATGCAACACAAGCTAGTACTAACACACTTTCTACTTACTCATAGATTAGACAGATACTGCAAATAACAGAGGCAACTTAATTTTTGTTTAAAATACAGGAGTTGACCTCAAATAGCTCACTTTAGTCTCATCACAGCTACAATGACACAAATCTTGCACCCATTCTGTCAGTACTTCAATTTCAGATTTGCAACAAAGATAAGTTTTCAACCATAACACTTTTATTAAAGACATCCTACAGTGTTTGTTCTCTCAGAACATAAGTGTGTGGCCAGTTAAAACAATCTTACAATACAGGAAAACTTGGAAGAGTTCAAAATAAAATGAACTTCACCTGGAATATCTGTGATATTGCTTAAAGTAAAACCGAATATTTGCAAGGGGGAACAATAGCCTTACTTCCATAAAGAAAACACGCCTGGGAAAAAAAAACATTTGTAAATAATTAAATATAGGGCCCCTTTTTTTTTACTTAGTTGCTTATTTTAGCACAATTGTTTTCCGGCCCCTCACGCATTTGATAACTGCCCTTGACAATGCCAGACCAGAATCCTTTATTGTGTACATTTCATGATAGCCTCCCTGTGTGAGCTGGAAGTGGCTGGGCTGACCTGGAAGTGAAGGTTAGTGGGAAAACAAACTTATCAAAATGATTACACATTACCAGGTGACCGAAAGAATAGCACGTAGTCACCAAACAATAGTTGCTCATAGGTAAACTTTACTGCATTTAAATCTCCATGGCGGTTTATGTATCTGGTAATTTAAATCAAGTTCTATTCTTCTGCATCGATCCTTCTGTCAGAAAACATATATCAGGAGGCCGTTAGCCTTTAAGAAAGCTATTGTACAGTCCACATCTCCTCATGTATCATCAGTACCTAATTTATGTGTAATGTGAAAATAAAAAGCCTACTAACTTAGCAATTGCTGGTGCCTGCTGGAAAAATTATGTTAAAGCTGTTTTTTAAGCCTATCTAAAAAATGAGACCAGTAAAATACAGTAACAGTGTAGGATAAACAATTAATTCATTAAGCATCTGCAAGATGACAGTCATAGTATAAAACAACACAAGAAATAACATAAAACGATAATAGACTGGCTTGTACATTTAATAAAAGTGTGAACAAAAAAATTCTTTTTAGCTCAACTGCTAAAAATAAACATGTTAGCACAACAAAGGACGTACTTTACAGAAATAGGATCAAAGGTATACAAACAATGATAAAAAAGATATCTCAACTGAAGGTGTTTAAACAGCATTCAGATCATGATTCTTGGGTCATCCAACTATATGAAATGAGACAATGATTTGAGGACCATGCAAGGATAAAGCTTTCATACACATTAAGATGCTTACTAATTTATGCAGAAGTAACAAATCTCACATCCTCCTTCAGTTCAACCAACCAGACACAACACAGCTTGCTCACAACAGTTCAATTTGCTGGTGACTACCACCTAACTAATCACATTCTGCGACAAGTTTAACAATACTGATATTGACAAATGCAAAACATCCACTATGCACCAACCAACTTGCAAATCTTTCAGGCTGGAATGCAATGAATATTTCATTTTTATTATTATTTTATTTTAAATGACACCTTGTCAATTTGAAATAACACTGCAAATGCACACATTTCTGGGTACCCGTCTGAATATGACCAATCTAAGGACTGTGTTACCCCCGACCTGACAGGCGAAGCCTTGTTGGTTACCACAATGGAAGCACCAGCAAGGGCACTATCTGAAAGGAGCACTTATCTCAGGTGCACTTAAATGTCAGACAACACAGCTCAAAATGCCTGGGTGATTTTTTTTAAAAGGACGCCAGAGGGGGCCACTATTAAATGTTCCAGAGTGTGGGGGTGACTGATAAATTAAAATACCACTATCCATGACCTTGGTTAATCTTTACTAGAAAACACATATAAATTATTTGTTGCGGCTATTGCAACTATGTTTTCCAAAGGATGCCAGGCAGTGTGAAGAATTTTCTTATTGAAGTCTAAACAGTCAACACTTATTTCATCCTTCTTCCTCTTGCCTCCTGATGAAACTTTCCTAGGCTTGAGTACAGTTTTTGGTTTGGTTATTTCTCTACATGCTTCCAATGTACAGTCTCTCTTATTGTCTCGCTCAAACATTCTGAAGAAGTTGTTGTAGGAACCTGTCATTATATGCCTGGAAAAAAAAAAGATTTAAAATTTTTTATTTATTGATGAAGTAAACTAAAATCATCTCTTTATAGGCAAATACAAAATAATTCCTCATGTAAAAAGTACATCAGTCGGTGACTGATAAATTCTCTAGAAGTCACTCTCAAGCCTGACACATTTAATCAGGTAATCTTGAGCTTCAAGGTGCCTGCATCTATTGAAGTGAGGCTGGTGTAGAGATGTTTATCCCAACCTGGGCACAAAGCACCATCTCCATGGGGACTACTCCAAGTCCACTTTCCCCTGTCCAAGCTCAGAAACAAGCAAGGCATGAAGAACGGTACTGGGACCCCACATTTGACACAAGCATTTCAAGATGCAACCAGGTCTTGTTTTAGCACAGCACACATGGACTAGCTGGGATTAGACATGGCTGGTATCCTCTGTAGAATTTTAGTACTTCCATGTCAACATACACTCAACAGCTGGAGGATAGCAACATGCATCTCACTGTAGACTTTTCTCGAGAGCTCTTATTAGCGTTCACTGCCTGTTAACTCCAAACCAAAGTTCTGGTTCTTCATCCACTTCTAAACTTTGATAGAGTTTCAGAACTTGTTTTGTGCGCACATTTTATGCAGATTGCTGGTTCCTGCTTTTCAAGCAGATGCACTGGGACTTCCAAGGAAACACCTCTGTCAGTTAACTGGGGGGATGGATGTCTATTCTTTTTACTTGCCCGAAAATTTGACCCTAGAACCCAAGAGGGCTAATGTCATTAGAACAAAAGTTGTAGATTTATCTCAATCTGATCAAAAGCTGTAAAAGAATGTTTAGTTTATGCATGCAAGGTCCGGTCCACTAGTGTTCTGTTTTCAAACTCTTATTATACATCATGTAGTACCCACACACAAAAAACTCATTCATCCAACATTTATATTAACTGTAGTATAGTATTAGTTACTGTTGGTTTCAGTCTTCATGTATTTTATTGGTTTACTTTCAACTATTTCAGAGGCAAGCATACATTTAATAATGAATATTGCACACATTAATTCAGAATATTCTGATCTGACCATAATTTCAAGAGTTCCTTAACAGGTTAAGAAAAGTAATTTTTAGAAGACCAACAATTTTCATTCGGCAGAGGACACAACAAATATCTTCAGCAAGAAGATGCCTGAGAACTGGCAAGGTACCGAGCACCTTTCAGGCAGGCTGTGATAGGAGCGAGGTTCTGTAAAGAACTGCTACATGATAATGATCTAATGAGTTAGACTTTCACTTCAGCTACAATATATTCCAGACAGAATCTATGATAGTGGTTATCTTCTTTTTTCACTTCCTATTTTACCACTTCGTCGGCTCTGTGGCTAAGTCGATGCGAACACTACGCTTCGTAATGCCGGGTTCGATTCCAGCTGCGGGCAATGCGCCTTGCGTTGGTTTCGACAGTGGTATCAAGAAAGCCGACCGTCCAGAAAGCAATGGCAAACTACTGGACGTAAATTTGCCTAGAGAAACCATACAACAGCCAGGGGCTGTTAGGGTTGGTTCTGCAACGTTCTGTAAAAGGATACGCAACAACCTAAATTTTACCACTTTGGATTTTAAAAAAATATGCGCTGTAAACATTTGGCTCGCTACTATGGATATGGCAACCCTTTGGCCTTGACTTAATGACAGGTAACATAAATCTCGGGGATATTTGGTTTTTCTGCCTACCCCTGGGCGTGAACCTGGACCACAAGGGTCGAGAGGGATATAAAGTTGCTTTTTGCTCTTCTTGACACTTCGATCATAGCCACAATATGCTGTTGTAGAGATGCAATGTTATCTTTCCATCTTTTTCTTGGTCTACCTTGTGTTCTACGTCAAAGTGGTACCCACATGAAAAGATCTGTGTTTAACTGGCTACTCTATATACATATATATATCTTCTAAAAGTCCATGCTGTGTGGCGTTGGCAGTCATGTCTATCCACAACCTTCTGCCTCGTGTACTTTTCAATCAACTCTGATGCAGTTGATCTTCCATGACGACGAGAGAACAGATGCTGGACAGCCTGACATCATATATATAAACGTGCAAACAAATATTGATCTAACACTTGAAATTTCCTTGAAATAACTGACAACATATAAACTACATGAATACAAACAAAGAACAGGACAGACTACTTACTTGTCATCTCCACTCCATGAGCATTCAAACTTGTCAAATATACAGTCATTTTCATAGAGTGAACATAATTTATTTCTGAGGTATTCGTGAACTTGGTATGTTTCCACTGGCTTGCTCTCCATATTCAAGTCCCAGACTTTGACAGATAAGTAATCCCTAGTTGTCATGTAACGACCACTGTGGCTAAACTTCACATCTGATATACTGGATATGATCTCGGAGAAGAAGCTCCTGTTGGTGGGATCTTCAGGTTCCTCAAATACTTAAAAATAAAAAGTTGAAAAAAAAAATTTATTATGCTATAAAACAAAAATGGAAAAACTGTTAAACCAATTTCAACTAAAGCAAATAATTTCTGTTGACAATAAAATATTTAATAAATTTTACAGCTTACTGATGGCTAGCTATATTTCTAACTGATGCAATGTCAGTCCAGTAAAAGAAAAATGTTAAGCTTTACATGTGCATCAGTTTTACAGATCTGTCATGTCTGACTTGTACGCAGACAGTTCCTTGCCTCTCAGGCTGATGCACTCCAACTTTAAAAGAGAAACACCCCAAATAAGTCGCCTTTTACGGCAGCATATCAGGGGTTTATTCCCCCTCCATAACAAATGGGGCACCGGACTCACATGGAAAACTTTGGGGACTGAAATAAGACCAGACTTAGCAGGTTAACTATTTTTGGCACAAACAAATGAGCAGTAATAGGATTTATATTCTGAATATAAGAATAGTGTCTCGGACTAGGTATCAATGAGTTACCCTGATTAAGAAGTTGCTACGTTTGTTTCTCAGCAAGGAAGGGGCTAAGAATTTGTACAAGTAGTCATCTAATGATATACAGATGACATTTTGTTTGTTTTAGTATCCAGAAGCCATGAGTTGTTAACCCTTAGGCTCGGTATTATGGATATCGCAACCTTTCGGCCTTGATTCCATTGTAAATACCGT
Organism: Candidula unifasciata; assembly: GCA_905116865.2. NCBI lineage: Eukaryota > Metazoa > Mollusca > Gastropoda > Stylommatophora > Geomitridae > Candidula > Candidula unifasciata. Next base: position 132,768 of record CAJHNH020000441.1, on the reverse strand, counting down.
AAATCTGGGAGAAAATGTGGCTTTCCTGCCTACCCCCGGGATTGAACCCGGACCACAAGGAGTACGTCACCCGGTCTCCGCGAAATCCGGTTTAGCCAATTCTGCTAGAGAGCCGGGCAGATGACATTTTAAAAAAAGTATGAAAATCAGCAGATGTTGCCTATCCTAAAACTCCATGGGTCCTTTGCAGAACGTTGCTCTAATCACGGTCTGCTTGAAAGAAAGTCGATCTCTTGCCAGCTCTCCCGCCCAATTGTACTTTCATACTCAAGGAGTCACTTATATCCTGTGCCCATCTTTGTGTTGGTAGGCCCCTCCCCCTCCTTACTGGTACCATGCCTTTTATTATTTATTTCCAATCCGTCGTGGTGCTTGATATGACCAAAATATTTGAGCTTCTGAGACAAGATGCTGTTTATTAGCCAGCCAATCTCCTTGATGTTCAGACCTTTCAAGATGTCAGTATCAATGGAAGATAGAAATATAAAATATACCAAGGTTCCAGTGCTAGGGGTTCATTAAATAAATAAAAAAATATTTTAAAATGCAAGGGGAGATAGAACACAATATTGATGGAGTCTGTTATAAGTGTGCACCAAAATCAAACGCAAGGATTGTTAAGTCTATAATTAGATGTCAAGCATTGGAAAGGAGAACAAAGAAGTGGAGAAGCAGCTAAACTCATTGGTAATCTGATTCTAAAGAACATTACATAATGCAGTCAAAATATATTCACATCCACATGTACCGTGACACTGATGATCATGCCTGTCATAAAACAACTATCAGCATCATGGACTGAAGATGGTAGTTTGCCACTGCTTCCTTCTTGGCAGTGACCATGCTGGTGGAATGATCATAGCCACTGTCACTAGAGCATGATTCTCTACCCAGTCACAGAATGCGATACCATTATTAACAACTGCCAGGCGGTCTGTCTCAATCCAGTACTACTACCACGGTTTCACATTTCTCTGACAAGGCAATTACAACAGGTACTCAAACACCCTGCCCATGCGTGTCCCATAGGCTATACAGAGAGAAGGAAGAAAGTCTTAAAACAGTACACAAACCCACATTTAGCATGTTTTTCCCAGAGTGAACACTATGCAAACTTAATTCTAGCATGTTTTTACATGAACTTAATTCTTGCATGCTTTTCAGAGTGAACAGTAAATAAACTTACTTCTAGCCTGTTTCTCACAGTCAGCAGTACACAAACTTACTTTTAGCATGTTTATCACAGAGTGCCTGTTCTCTCATGTCACACAGCCGTATGCTCCCCTTACTACTGCTGTACACAAACATGTTGCACTCCTTGGGGTGAAATTCAGCAGCTGTTATTACTTCTGTGAGTTCTTCCATGTTAGCAGGTTTAATATCAACAATATCTTGATTTATGTTAAAGATTATGATCTGATATGCTACTAATTAAATTATGTTCAGATAATTCATCACTGATATAGACTATTTAACAAAATTGATGACAAATGAAGTGGGGGTGTTGTTCAAGCTTCAGTTATACATTGATCTTTTTTTTCAATGCAACTGCATAATCAACCAACCAGACAAAATAGGGTTACTTTAAGAAAAGCCTGTGGAATTATCTAATAATTTCAGCCTAGTAGTATTTGACATACCACCTTGCACCAGTATAAAAGCAGCTATTTTTGTGAATAGACTGCACACACATATACACATAAGCCGCTGGTAAATTTTTAACACTTAAGAGCTTTGGAAAAAAAAAAAAAAAAGCAGATGGAGATGGGAAAAAGAGATGAAGCTAAACTAATGTCAACAAATAATAGATGGTAGAAATAGCAAGCCACAAGTTGATGTTTAGTAAAACTACTTATAAAAGACAGCAGTTGTTGTCAACCCAGCTCAAAATGGTTATGAGGAAATGTCATGGGAAGCAATGGCTAGTGTGATAATGACCACATTATTCACCGAGTGCCTACTGGTCCAACAGCTCACAGAAGCCAGCTGCAGGCCTCGGAAATGAGATACCTGAGAAAGGTGGTCCAAGTGACAAGAAGGGACAAAGTCCGCAATCAGACAATACGTCAAGATCTTGATACCCAGCCCTTACTAACCCGAGTGGATCAGTCACAGTTACGATGGTTTGGACATGTGTGCAGAATGGGAGAAAATCGGCCACCATGGCAAGCATGGGAGGCTAAGAACCAGGGAACCAGACCTCCGGGACGACCCAGGGTGCGCTGGGAAGACAACATCCGACAGTCCCTGACTGACAGAGGACTGGAATGGAACAAAGCCAGAAAGAAAACTGCTGATAGAGACGTCTGGCGATCTCTCTGGCAAACCTCTACACCCCAAGGTAGAAGAGGAGCGACTAAGTAAGTAAGTAAGTGCCTACTGGTCTATAAATATATGGGTCCAGGATCATATGTCCAATGCATAACGGTATGAACATGGACCTTTATTTACAGCAGTGGTGTATTACAAATGTTGTTCTGTATGGTTATTTACAAAGACAATTAATTATTCCATACTGCTATTTTATTATGTATGCCTTATTCACATATAAAATACTCCATTTTCAAGTTGAAAGCTGAGAAAATCAGCTACATTCAGCAATGCACAGGATTTTAGCCCACACAGCTTTTCTATCTACACAAAAGCACTGCACATTTCATTAACTACTTAGTTCCAGTGGCACCCCCCCCCCCGTTCCGCATATCTTGCCAGACATCCAAAGACGAAACAAGCAACAGATAATAGAGGATACTAAAACTCTGGTCTGTAATCTCAAGATTCCAGAGGTTGATGCGAAGATCATCAGCTGATAAGTAAGTTTCCAAATCGCTGTTGACTGAGATGGAATTGATGTGATAGGTGTGTGCATTAGCAAACACACGCTTGGGACTAGCCTCCACCATGAGTTCCATGGGCTGAAACACTGGCACCCGAAGTGCTGTGATGGAGGATTTATTTCGCTGTTGGCCCATTTCATCCTTTAGGTTGTAACCCTCGGGACGCTTGTTACGTTCAGCCACCTTCCAGAGCTTGATTGTCTTGTCTGAAAGAGAACAATAAAACTGTTTAAACATTTGTATTTGTTACCACTGGCGCACTTATCAATAGTACAAAATGAGAACTATAGCTTTTGTTTAACATTTATATTAAAGCTTACCTTTTCTCTTTCTCTCTCTCTTTCACACAGGCAGGCATATAAATAAAAAAGGCTGCTGTCATTCTTAAAGCAAAATAAAAATTGGAACATGAAAAATGAAAAGATTAATAAAAAGTCAAAGTGAAGATTACTGACAGGCTTTGCCAGTCACCAAAGCCTTTGATAACTAAAGTTCAAAGCAGGAGGGGAAAAAAAAAATCACCTAGGTAAAGATTCAACATCCCCGAGCATGCCTCGGTTCCCACAAAATATTCATGTGACTAACCATCTGTGAGCTCTGGATTGTTGCAACCCATTCCATATGAAGAAAAGCCTTCTGCACCTTCCTGAGCATGTTTTGTCAATACGATATGAAAACGTGTGGCTAAGATGTTCTTCACCCATTGGAGTGCCTTAATCTCCATTCTCATGCTGGATGTGGTAATGTATGCTAAGCTCTCTTTAGTTTTCCTCCCCAATGCTTTTGCAATTAAGCCCCATTCAGTTCCTTCCCCTGGCAACTGACCCATTAATGTATATAATCACATCTCCCAGCCTAGAGTTGTTTTTTCTCAGCTTTGAACTTCTGTATCTGAAGGTCCCACTGCCCATTCCCGTCTCAAGGTGGCAGAAAGATGACTGAACATGGAGGATGTTGAAGAAGAAACAAGAACAATAGTGCGTGCATTTTAAAGCTTTAGACAAAAATTTTGTTTTGCAAGGTATTTATTGCACTGACAACAAGGAAATGTGTTCTACCATATCAAATTGTAACATTTCTTCTTCATGTTCATTAGTAGTAAAATCCAGTTGAAGGTTTTGGTTGTTTGTCCACTTCTAGATTTAAGTCTTGTTTCACATCTTGCATGCACGTTTTACAGATCTGGTATATATATATATATATGCAGGGAGTTGCCGTGGCGGTGGTGGCCGGATTGGAAGGTTGTGGGTCGCATCCTGATAAAGCTAAAAAAAAATTTCAGAAATGACTCCGACTCCCAGTCTTGTATGGGTACCAGCTGAAGTCCTAGGAAGTAAAAGCGGCCAGCATGATGCTGCCCACACCACCCATCAAGTGCACATTGGTCTATAAAAATGTAGGTCTTGCCCTTTACTTTTTACTATATATATATATATGCAGACTGTTTGTTCCTTACATCTCTGGCAAATGTACTCCAACATGAGCAGTGGGTCTATTCTCTCCCTATATAACAGGGCTCTAAAATCCCCATGAGGAACATTTTAACACACAGCACAAAAGGGGAATATTAAAGTATATTCTCACCATTTGTAGAAAGAAGGAAATGATTTCTGTTTGTTTGGCGTAACCACCTTATTTTATTGATCTTTTCTTCAATTTCTAGACTTTTCAGGTAGTCAAACTCTGGCTCATGAGACTGGAAAGTGCTGTAAACATTGTACTCTCCTCGACTTGGCACAGCATTCTTGCTCTTGGGTGAAGAAACAATATCATATCATCAAGCAGATTTTATTAATGTAGCAATGATACTGCAATGATAAATGTAAAAAGCCTAATTACAAACGCAATCACTAATTTTCAGACTGGCTGCCTTAAAAAAAAAAAAAAACTACAAAAACTAACCTCAGTATGCAGCGGCAGTCTCCAACATAAATTACAAATAGTGGAAACAGCTTCTGTGTTCTCTACTAAAAGGGCATTCGGCATGCATTGTGACTGACAACCAGGATGTGACATCTGCACCTTTTGGGTCGACACATCCAATTACAGTAAATCCTCAATTAGTCACTTTTTATGATCTGCTGTTTGAGGGGTAGTGGGTCTATTAACTTCTCAATAAAATGTGGTCCTGGAACCAGAGGAGGCAAATACTGTTCACAAATATTGTAACTAAGTGCTAGCTGTCTGTCTAAAACAGGAAATAGGCCATAAGCATTGTGTCAATTATGGTTACTCTTCCAGTGCATACATTTACACACACAAAGTGTTTTGTCTCAGCATTCATACTGACCTCTCTTTTACTGCACTATTTAGTTCTATTACAGTAATGGCAACCTCATCACAGATAATGCTGTCAGAGTGTCGGGGTAGGACTTCACAAATTTTAGACATGGCCAGAAGTCCTTCACTTTCCATCCAATACAATTCCAAGAAAATGTCTTGAAACTATCCGGTATTCACTGTATGAAAACAGGTTGATCTTGTTCAGTCAAATAATTGTGTGACTGCTGAGGACAGAATCCAGACCTGTCTTGGCAGAGAACCACACTAACCAATTTAATTCTGTGGCTCCATGCTAGTTTACTAATCTTTCACTTCACTGATTGAGCAACGTCCATATTATCCAATTTCTACCAACAGAGTAAGTGGCAGTGGTTAAATATTAAGTAGCTACCCTATTCCCTTTTTGATAAGTAGCAAACAGGTTAGGATATGTCAGTCTTTCACAGCATTAATTCAAGCATACAAATAAACAAAATCTGTATAACATAAGCGTGCAAAACTCTAATTTAGGAACAAAACGGAAATCCAGAAGTGGACTAACAACCATAACTTTCCGCTGGAGATTAAAGCCGGGGAACACTAAGAAGAAGAAGAAGGATGCACTTACGGCTTTGTCTCTCTGAAAGATGACAACTCTGCCACCTTTGTCACCTGTAGCTAACAGCTCACCATCACTGTTGAATTCCACACAGGAAATTATGTCCGCTGCAAAATACATCCCTGATTTAGTGTATATATTAGAACACAGCTCACAGCAATGTTACAACAATCCCACTTATGACTGAAAGAGCAATTACTAACAACTCACTGTACAGAGTTAAACGACTATTGCTCTTTCCTCAAAAGCTAGTATGTATGTAACAAGGTTGTAGTTTATGAGAAGGGGTGGAGAAAATTAACAAATTATTTAAGAAGCACATTCTGTAGTGGATGCATACTGTCACAGTCATTTCATTACTACTTTTATTTACCCTTTTAGGGCCGTATAGGTATGGGAGTCTTGAGTCTGAAGATTTAGGGACGTATAGGTAGGGAAGTCTTGAGTCTGAAGATTTAGGGACGTATAGGTATGGGAGTCTTGAGTCTAAGGATTTAGGGACGTATAGGTAGGGAAGTCTTGAGTAAGGATTTAAGGACGTGTAGGTAAAGGGGAGATGTGACTCTGATTAAAGGACGTATAGGTAGGGGAGATGTGAGTCTGTAGACTTAAGTACGTATGGGTAGCGCAGTTACCTTGAATGTGCAGGTAAGGATTATTGTTGTTTCGTGCACAAAAATGACCATCTCTTTACTGAGTAACCAAACCTGATCTACTGGATGACACCCTTGGTGTTCTAACCATTCTGCCCTTTACTATAAACTGAACAAGTGTACTGCCAGCTGATGTTGCCAGTGGTATGCTATTAGATATCTACAGTAATTGTCAAATGTGGCAAATATCCTGCGTATCAATTTTTTTTCCAACTGTGCAATCTAAACATTACTTAACATCAGTATTCTATGTGCGTAAGTAACAGAAATAAAGGGCTTCTTTTATGTCCCTGGTGCATCAGGCATTGAGTGCTAGACCTACATTTGACAAACAAACTGGCACTCGATGGGTGATATGATCAACATTTTGCCAGTCATCTAGCAAGATGGAAGGAGTATGAACAAGAGAACTTGCCATTTCTTTTCAAGTGTATGAATGATTTCAGAGATTGGTTTGCTGAAGTCCAACTGCAGTGAAACAGAAGTGTACTATACCTCCCCTGCTATCTGACACAATTATTCACTAATGAAGAAACAAATAATCAAGAAACACCAACATCTGATAGACAAAAAAACTCACAACTGAAAGTTCTTGACTTTTCAGATGATACTGTTCTAAGTAGGAACAGCAAACGACATTCACAAAAAAAAAAAAAAAAAAATCATTGTAGAATAATGCATCAAAACTTGAATGAGAAATAAGTTTTAAACAGATAAAGACAGTTACACTTCAAGGAGGCATCAGTCTTGACTGCCAAGGAAATAAAAAGAAGAAGACTATAACATGCACTAGTAAGGCAGAGACAGCTTTTAAAGTTTTTAGCTCTTAATTATATAGTTCTATGCTTTCTGACTCAGTTACAATCGCGATGAGTATGTGTATCCTGTTCTCTAACCAGCAGAAAGCCGCAGCGACCGTTCCACCTCCATTTTTAAGCTGGATGTTGTATAATGTGCTAGGCTCTCCTGCATCAAATACTGACCGTTAGCTTTTGCTAAAAACTCCCAGCACTTTTGCCTCTTGATACTTAACCGTCTGACTATTAATAATCATATGAACGAGCTGTATTTTGTAATTGCTGAATTTGCACATCTGTGGCACGTGCTGGCCACTCACTGCATTCCAGGTTCAATGTGATTATGACTACACAAAACTGACCCACTCCTCTCCTCGCATTTATGCTCTCCAGGATGCAAACCTCTATGACCGTGTCCTCTGCCTGAGCTATCCCGGAGTGCTATCTTATCAGCCTCTGACCATTAACTGGGCATCTGCTTTGAACAAAGGGTAATCTGTGTCTGCAGCTACTCTGAGGTATAACTTCACCTGCAGCACCTTAAGCCTACCTGCAACAGTCAGCAAACCAAGCAGCATTGCCTACACATCACTGGGGTGTCTCTGGTACAGCCCAGAATGACCTGCATAGCTGAGTTCTGTAGGCACTTTTGTTTAATTAGTTGACTCTTTGAGACAGTGAGCAGTCCTAGTCCATAATCAATAACTGAAAGAATCAAGTGCTGATAAAGTGTGAAAAGTATTCTCTGCTCTATGTCCATTGCAATCAGAATCTTAAGTGCACTGAGTCACAACCATCTGCACATGTCAAGGTCCTGTCAAATGTGATTCCCCAATACTTTAGTTGCTCTCTCTGTTGAGGTTTCCACTATCTATCTTGAGATCTGTGACATTAGCTCAGTTGTCTAGAGATAGAACACCACAAAACACACCTTTTCTGGATAGACAACAGCTCTATTTTGATTCACCAGGCCATTCCCTGTGGTAGTCCCAGGGCCAATGAGAATACAGGACAGCTGCTTTCCAATTCACCAACTAGGGACTGCCCCCCACCCCCCTCTTAATCAGTAAAGTAAAATGTCACATCTTACTCTATTGTACACACCCGGGAGATCCAGCGCTGCCCCATCGCTTCCTGTCCCTTCTGAAACCCTTCATAAATGTCAAAGGCAAAAGAGGCTGCATTTGACCAGGCATCTTTTTTATTGGCCTGTAGCTTCCCAGACCTCTTGGCAAAATGTTTTATTACCTCCAATATCATTCACAAATTTCCCATTTTACTTTTTTGGCCTCTGCAGCACAGCACTTGAATACCTCCAGGTTATCTATTTTTTTAAGATTTTCTGTTGTCTCCATTTCCTCTCACGAGCTTTTGTGTCTGTCACATTCTGTAAAGCTGCTTCAATTTTCTTTGCCTTCTATGCCCATTATATTTCTGGAGTACACTATGGGAGGTGTGAAAGCTTATTCCAGTGAAAGTTAGAGAACCACTAAAGAGGCGGTTTGAAGCTAAATGCTTTTAGAACAAATACTTAAAGGAAATAAACATTAAGAAGGATGAATTCCAGAACGTGCTAAAATTGAGATAAATATTTCTAAAATCGCTAGTGTAAAACACAAGATGGTGTGAGACACAAGATGATAATAGGTTTCATGCATATCCTGACAAGCAGACAGAGGATCACCAATAAAAAAGGCAGTGATATGGGAAACAAATATACAGCACAACAGCTTTTATACAGGCTATCGGCCTCCTGATATAAGTTTTCTAACAGAAGGATAGAAGAAGAAGGAAACAAATGATCTGAAGAAGCAAGGACATTCATGAGAATCATTATGAACAACTCTGTAGAGAAGACTGATGGCCCCAACCTAAGTATAAATGGCGCAGCAGGATGATGAATCAATACACTGATGATGTATATGGAAAACCAGGAAAAGCACAATTAGAAGAATGTGCATTTATAAGACTGTTGGATAAAAATATTCAATACTTCTTTACAACAATAATCATAACTGATCACCAACTCAATTAATGCATGAACACAATAGTCAATACTATTGTCTGAATTATGAATCCCAAAAAAATTCAAAAACCTTTGACATCTTACTTCTCTCTTGGTTTTAATTAAGAATATATTTTCACATTGCTAAAAAGGGAAAGTGTCTATGCTACTGGAAGAGATTGATTCTCATTAAACTTAACATTCATAGTTTAAGTTAACTAGACTAGTGTAGTGCATTATTTGAAACATGTAGTTAGGCTCTAAACTATGGCCGGTAGACAACAGTAGATGGACGGTTAGTCAGAGTTCAGTCCCTTGGCTACAGTGCAATTACGGACTGGAAAAAGCATGAATCAGAAAACACAGGTCGACATGCCTGGCAAACCCCGCGCTGTGACTCAAATTAGCGACCGCGTTCAATTACCGCTTCTTGCGACGCATTATGGAGTGGACTAGAGGGAACGACACAAGTGACATAATTACTGTGTGTTGGCGATAGACAGCGTGCAGTGCCCTACTGCCATCATACGGTTACGGTTTGGGTTAGGTTTAGAGTTATGGTTAGGGTTGCTACTATGAGTCTGTGCGAAGACGAGATGCGGCGACACTAACCGTAACCCTAACCCACACCCTAAACCACACCCTACCCCTAACCCAAACCGTATGATTGTAGCAGGGGGGCAGTGCACGCTCTGACGCTGTCTATCGCCAACACACACTAATTATGTCATTTGTTTCGTTCCCTCCTTTCCACTCCATAATTGCACGGCAGCAAGGGGACAGAACTCTGACTAACCGCCCGTCTACTGTTGTCTACCGGCCGTAGTTTAAAGGAGAGCCTGTAGTTGATACTATGCCTATGTAGTGTGGCAAACGATTTTATCATGTTTAAAATTCTAATCTACAACACAGTTACTGGTATTGCAGTTATTATTAAAATAATATCTGTAAGTGAGTTTTGATTTTGAAGTTAACACAGAAAAGCTGAAATGAGAGATAAAATATAAAAAAAAACCTTTCATTTCTCAAGGCTTGGCTTATTGTCTGTAACACAGTAAACATACCTACATGAACAATGGAAATAACTAAGCTTTCTAGTCTAAATCCATATATTTATTGTACTACTATGAACTCAAAGAGCGGCTAAGATATTTCATCCAGTTAGTTTAAAAAGCAAAAAAAATGTATGTATATTATTATATGGCGAGTTTTTCAAAGTTGTCTAAATCTCTTGAACAGGAAGTCGGATTTACGATTTACATTGTGATTAAATTACTGCCCTATTTTTGGCGCAACAAAAATAGTTTGCAAGAATCAATAGTTACCTTCTGCTACATCTTCCTCTATAGAACCTTTCACTTGAGAAAAGCACCAAGTTAATTCAGCGCCGTTACCTGAGAAAAGAAAAACAAATTGTTTTTTTTTAATGGTGTCTGATCTGATCGTTTAAAATTACAATCAACAATATTGCACCGAACGTCGAGTTTGTTCAAACTACTCACCAGCCATGTCCTCGTTCAAATGAACATACATGCGGCAGCGACCAAACTGATTAAACTTTCCTGAAAAGTCGCTGGGCAATTGTAAATAGCAGATATTCCGATGTTATAGGATTTGCCTATCTATCCATTTTTTCAACCACTGTGCAAATTCAACATGGCGAACTTCGCCGTAAAAATTCGTGACGTCATGACGTGGAGCATTGTGGGTGCTCGTTTTGGCGATCGAAACAGAAGAGAACCTGCAATTCTGTATCTTTATTGAATTTTCACCAACAAAATCGATCTAGGTGTTATCTTTCCAGACATTTACAAGTAAACGTTAAAGGTGACTGAAATGTCATTACACTGCATTCTAAAAATATAGGTCACAGACAGCGCTGGTGTGTAGATATTTTGTCTGCGATTTTCTGCGACACAAAATAAAGGCACAGAGACCCAGGTAGTCAAGCTCTGCGTACTTTTAGTTTCTCGGAAAGTTTTAGAAAATCGACACACAATTCATTGATAGAAATTTAAAGAATTTAAGAAACAGTTTCACGGTGGTTTTTCGGGTATATTTTATGTATACAGACTACAAGAACGAAAATATGTACTTTTACGACGTACATACAGTTTGTGAATTAATTCTCAACAAGCATGTGTATATACTAAACAATTTGTTAACACGTCTTTCTTTGTTCTTTTCGTTCGGTTTCGTATGCTTAGGTGAACCCGTCAGATGGGCTGCCTCTATGAATGAGTTAAGAAAAGATTTACTTCACAGCACTCCGGGCACATCCATAGGCGCTCAGATTCCAAAATCCTTAGAACGTCCTATCTCTCTAAGGGCAATGACAATGTCTGCGTGATCCAGAGGCCGGTCATCTTCAGTTAATGCAACACCTGCCAGTCTTCAGCTCTTTCATTCCCAACAACGCCTACATTCCCTGGGACGAATATGAAAGTAACTGTACACACAGGAGAGCTTTGCACTCACTCAAATCACTGTTTTCATAACCAGTCTGCCTCGACCCGCAGAATCATGCTCAAAGAATCACTCAGCGCACACAAGCGGGAATAGTCCTTTGATTCTAACCATATGAAAGCTTGTGTCACCGCCATCACCTCCATAGTCATGCTGCTAGAGTCATGGAAAAGGCACTGCTGGCTTCTTGAACTGTTCTGCCTGAAGAGCGAGCTGTAAATGCCCATGTACTCTTATGTCCTCGTATAACGGACCGTCCGTGAAGATCTCCATATCTGTCTAATCTTACTTGTCACTAAGCGTGCATACCTCGGCATTAACAGCAGTTCGATTCTGCTTCCGACAACTCCTATCGAGCGTCACGACAAAGGAGAATGCGAGATTTGACGCTTTAGAATCTGGTGTCCATTCCTCACCTACATGGATATCTGTAAGGCTGCCCATTCCTCACCTGGATGGATATCTGTAAGGCTGCAAACGTGCATGATGTCATCCTCTGCCCTACCCAGCCATGATTTACCCCCTTTGTGCATATTGCTCCGGTTATGCCTATTGCCATTTTTATTGAATTCGCATGTCAGCTGCAGGTCTCTATGCATTCGCATGTCAGCTGCAGGTCCTGCATGGTTCCCCAAAGCTTGCTCTGCACATTTGCTCCTGAGACCAGGTTTCGCTTCATAGTTGTTGAGTACAGTGGGCAGGCCTGCAGAATGTGCTTATGTGTTTGTGGTCTGTTTAACATGTACACTGTGGAGACTGTATACTTAACTTTATGCATGTGGTAGTTAAACCTGCAGTGCCCTGTTCTTAGACGAAAAATTGTTGTATATTATTTTCTGTTGACGATGTCTTGTTGATGTTTACTGATGATTTGTTCTCTCCACAACCCCTTTGTGTTTTCTCTTGACAAGTAAGCTGATTTATGGTAATAAAAAGTTTATCCTTTATTCATTTGTGTGTATCAAAGTCTGTCCGCCAACTAATTTAATGTTATGCCACTGTGGACTCCAACGAAGAATGATTTGGTTGTTTTCCGAGTCTTTCCAGTAGTGATCCTTCTTTTCTTTGCTCCTGTCCCCCCCCCCCTTCCCCCCATCCCAATGAGTATTTTATAAAAGTACTCTAGTCATGCTGTTGGCTGGTTATCCAAGTGTGGACCTACCAGTCACCAGACAACCCCCTTCCCAACACCCCACCCCCCCCCCCCCCCCACACACACACAACACAATCACAAAAGTCAAGTGAATTTAAATGTGACCCAGCTCTTCACATTTTATATGCTGGGGTATCAAAAAGTTAAAAAAAAAAAGATAAATAAAACCAAAGAGAAATTAGAAACTGGTCAGTTGGCGCGTTAACAAAAGATATATATTTAATAGAACATTTTTATATCGCCAACAGCGTTCCTCAGTCGGACACTTACTTCATCATCATAGACACCTTACACTGAAGGTCATTGAGTCACCAGTTGCAGCTGACTGTCCAATCAGATCCCTCCATCTCTGTCTGTCAGATGCCATGGACAATGTTTGCATACGGAGGCCTGTCCAGTAACTCAAGTTCGGTATCTATGTTCTTTTTCTGGTCTACCTCTTCTCCTCAACCCCCACTACTGAGCCCTGTAGTATTGATTTGGGAAGATAGATATTTTTACATTCCCGTATCATTGCATTTCCCGCCTTTTCTGTGTCTTTAGATGTTAATTAGAGTAAAAGTCGAGAGTATAAACTTCATTGTACTGGATGCTATCCTGTACTGTTCGGTCGCCCTCAGCAGAACGGCTAATCTTCTGTTGTCAGTCCCGAACAAAGCACGAATTCCATAGCTCCGGCGACGATTCCCCAGGAATCTCTGTCCAGTGTGCTAAGTAATGATACGGCGAACTTTGTCGTCACGTAAGGTACTCATTTCTGCCCTGACTTCAGTAGATAGGTTCACATCTATAAACAGAATCCACTAAAAATTAAAAGAATGTCCATAAGAATGTTATGTCCAGAAAAATAAAATTTAATCTCAGTCGTCTCTAGCCCCCCTCCCCCCTCGTTTAAAAAAACCATTAAAAAAAATAAACCATACAGATAAATGAATGGGAAATATATGTGGTGTGGAAAGGGGAAACTAAAAGACCACAGTCAACACAGATACTAAGTAAGAGGGACAAACATAATAATAGATTTCATATCAAAAGACTTTTATTTAAAAAATAATAACAGTGGGATGGAATTTTTCGTTATTTTGAAGCCGCACCCTGGCTCTTGCCCTGTCATAAATATGACCTAATGGGCGAACGCGGTTTCCGGGACCTCTCCACGGATGATCCTTATCCGAATAGTGGCACTTTGTGTCAAATCGTTTATAAAGAAACACTTCTTACTGCAGAAGAAAGCTTTTATTTTTGCTAATTTTGTTTTCAGGGAATTTATAAAGAAAGACGTCTTACTGCAGCAAATAGCTTTTGATTTTGTTGTCAGTCTTCTTTTGTTCCGGCGATTGAATGAACGATACAAAAAAACAAAAACAAAATGAATATGTACATACGAACTTTAATCTTATAGGCCCCCCCCCCCCACACACACACACATATATATATATGTTAACATTCTTATGGACATTCTTTTAATTTTTAATGGATTCTGTTTATAGATGTGATCATATATATGATTCTTTTCACGCGTTTAGGTGCACTGGACATATGGGAAAAGCACCCATTTTTTACAGAACAATCTTAACTGTGGATCTGGCCCAAGGGAGCCACATTGCAAGAGAAGCTTTGGGTGACCGGTGGCGACATTAAACGCACAATCCTATTTGTGACCCAGACAGGACTCAATGTTTAGCATGACTGATGCCGAACGCAGAAGAAGAAGAAAATACAGAACAATCGGCACTAATGTGGTCAGCATTACGATGGCCGTCTTTACTTCCCCAGGACATACATCCTGGTACCCATTTTAGTATTGGTCGACCTGTGACGCCTTACACCATGACAAAAATCCACGCAGCCAGAAGTGGGTTTCGATCACAGTATGTTGAAATTACGAGTCGAACTCGCAAAGCCTAAGCCACGGACGCCACTCATAATTTTATACATGTATGTGTGTATATATATATATATAGAAATATATATAGAAATATATATATATATAGAAATATATATATATATATATATATATATATATATATATATATATATATATATATATATATATATATATATATATATATATATATATATATATATATATATATATATATATATATATATATATATATATATATATATATATCTATATATATATATATATCATCATAAGGTGACTTGCCGACTGGCGTGGGCGATCATGCCTCTCTATAATCTGCGATCTCCTGCAGCATGTATCAGTTCGTGTGCCGACACACCTCCATGCCATGCAACAGGACTGTCAAGGTACTATTAGCCATCGGATTTTGGGGTTCATACTGAAGGGAGGATCTGAGCACCTTTGGACATGTCCGGAGTGCAATGATGATAACCCAACTAACCAAGTAACTAACTAACTAACAGGACTGTCAAGGATCGTCTCTCGTTGTCTTCACCTATCTCTCCTTCCACAGATCTTTCCAGTGGTCACAAGATGTTCTATTTTCCCTCTTCTCATAACATGGCCGAAAAATGATGACTGTCACCTTCTGATGTGTATGATAAGTTGTCTTCGGGCTCCAGCCTCTTTCAAAACCTCTTGGTTGCTCTTTTTGGCTGTCCAAGGTATTCTAAGCATTCTTCTGTAAAACCACATCTCCGAGGCCTCCAGAAATTGTTTGGCCTGCCTAACGATTGTCCAGGATTCACAGCCATATGTTAAAACTAGATGTATGTAGCAAGCAAGAATTCTTTTTCTAACTCTCAATAACAAGGATATATTACACAAGATGTTTTTCATTTTATAAAATGCAGTTTTTGCCTGTCCTATTCTGTTTCTTGTCTCAGTTATGCATCTTCCATCTGATGTTATCCATGTGCCCAGATACTTAAATTTCTGTACTTGTCCTAAAACAACACCCTCAACTTTTATTACACACTTAGGAATAATTCGTTTCTTTGATACCACCATTACTTCTGTCTTCCCATTGTTCAAACTGAGGCCCATTATTCCACTTTCTAACACCACGATGTCTAATTATATATATGTATATACCCCTGGCGTATCGTATCGTATCGTATGAAAAGAAACAAAAATTCCAAACTTGGTCCTTTTTTAACTGCCTGATGGCCTGTTTTCTCAAGGACGAGTCATTTGCTATCTGAGCTGGATTTTTTACTTTTGTGGCGATGGTTTTCGCCTGAGTTCTTGCATTTGTTGCGTTCTTGTTAGCAGCGTGGGCTTGTCCTGAGAAGGACAGCCACATGTGCCGGGTGGCCTGGAACGGGATGGGTGGGAGTGGTCAATCTGGTTGACTGGGCTTTGTCGCGTCAGTGAGGTTGGCTGGTTCTACGGAGACTGGGTGTCATGGCGGCTTGGAGGTTTTCCATTTGCTGTTGGCTTCGTCTTGTTTTGGTGGCTTGTCAGTACTTGCGGTTGCGTCGGTTTGGTGTACCCTGACACCTTTGCTTCCATCTTGCATGGGCCAGCTGTTTTCGGGCTGCTTCTATCTGTTCCTGGTGTGCGTGGATTTTATTAAAGAAGGCTTGCACTTCCTCTTCGGGCAGCGAGTAAATTTTAGCCAGCGCTGGTTGGTCATACACGATATCGTAGCGTTTTCTACTATCGAGCTCGATCCTGTGTGGGTGGTTCAGTTTGTTAAAGCCTTCTATCTTTTTTAGGAGGTCGGCCTCGCTTTCCACCTCGCCGGCTGCCGCCTCTTTGCCTCCTTCAACAATAGTGGTCTTATCTACGGTTGGGGTCGCCTCTTTAGCTTCGGACACGGCTACTTCATCTGGCTTGGCAGTGCCTTCCTCTTCGGTTTCTGTTTCTGTACTTTTGTCAGCCCTGCAGATGTTTGCTTTTGCGGCTGGCGCCTTGTTTTTCTCTGCTAGTAAGAGTTCTCGTTCTTGTTTTGATTCTCGAGTAGCTGCTTCTGCTTCTGCCGTTGTTTTTACTAGCTGGGCGACTTCTCTGTACGCGGACTCTCTGGCTTCGTTAAGTAAGGCCGTCTCTGCCTTTCTTTCTTCTCTTTCGGCTAGTCGGTAGGTTGCTGCCTGGTCTTGTTCTGTCTTCAGCTGTGTCAGGAGGCCTTGTAGTTGTTTGTTTGCTTCAGTTACTTCTGCTAGCAGTTTGGTGTGGTGCGTAGCTTCTGCTATTCTGTCTCTCTTCTGGGCTTTGACTTCATCTAGTGTTTGGGAGATTAATCCCAGCATCTCAAGTCTTTCAGCGGTGGCCTTCTCTTTGTCTGCTGTCAGCTTCTGGACTGCGATTTTGAGTGCTCTCACTTCCTGGGTTGTCGCGTTGTTGTTTCCGACTGGGATCACCTTCTCTGGTCTTCTCTCACTATTTGGTGTGGCTGCTTGCTGCTTGCACCTTTTTAGGTAAGTACATCCCAGGTATCTGGCGCTGTGGGGCCCTCCACAGTTTGAGCATCGTCTGCTACTATTGGGTTTTTTAAAGTCAGGGTCCAACTTGGCTAGTGGGCACTCCTTGAAATCGTGCGGCTTGGAGCAGTAGCGGCATGCTGGGCTGCTGCGGCAGGTTGCAGCTGTGTGCCACGCCTTGTTACAGCGTGAGCACTGGATGATGTTGTCACTGCTGTGGGCTCCTGGCTGCTGGCTTCGTAGGCGGGTACTGGTAGGTTCCTGCGCCACGACTGGGGCGGCTTCTGGTGTTGGCGCCACGATGGGGGCGGCTTCAGTTGTTGGCGTAGGTGTGCGAGGCGCCGCGATAGGGGCGCCTGCCGGTGAAGCTGCTGGTACGGCTCTCCTCTTCCTTGGTGTAGGAGCGGCTGCTTGTTGTTTTCCCATGATAGAGAAATCAACGATGGCAATTGCGGTCTGTGGCGAAAGCTAGGTCCCTTCGGAGTCGGCAAGGCTTGTTAGAGTATCCTAAAAAGGACACCCAAGCGTGCTTTCTCCTTAGTTCTCTAGCAATCGTTTAAAATACTGGCTGGTATGACTGGCTCTCAAACAATGCTGTGCTCCCGGGCCGCCAATAACCCACCCGCAGACGAATAACAATAGTCTAGTCGAGCCAAAACTCAGCCGAATGTCAAGCGAGTTCTGACCAGTATCTAGCTATTGATAATCTGGCTACGAATGGATAGTTGGCAAGCTGACGAGAGACACACGTGGCTTTATCGGGCGGTATCGAGCGAGCGAGAGAGAGCTGTGTGCGACTTGGCTGTCGGGCTGCGAATGTGAACCCCTGGCGGAGCCGGACTTTTTTCAAAAATGACATTGGCTCTCTTGAGTGGGTACCGGGTGCAGTCTCGGGAAAGTAAAGGTGGCCGGCGTGATGCTGACCACATCACCCTCCTGTGCCGATTGGTCTATAAAAATATAGGTCTATATATCTTAACCCCGACAAAACCATCAAAACACTGAACTCTAAAGCTAGAGACACGGCTTCAAATTCCCAGTAAGGCTGGGAATATTTTGTTGTTGTCGGCTGCAAAAATCAGATTCTTACCCACACACTGCGTGGCGACAACACTAGCCATGTAGCCTTAAACTCGTAAGCGCCAAGACTTCCCTGCCAACAGCATAAAAGTGGTAAATACAAGCAGTATTGGCAGTATATGGCATAATTTATATATATATATACTCACACACACACACACACATATATATATATATATATATATATATATATATATATATATATATATATATATATATATATACATATATAATCATATGCACCCCCGCCCCCGCGTGTGTTTAACCGCCTTCGAAGTGTGGATAAATACATACATATACTGGTCCTTTATGACCGATTATGACCGACTCAAGCAAATAGCAAATTTGGTTTGCCTCGTTGTTATTCTGTCAGTGTTCTTCAACCGTTGGGCCGCAGAAAGTCCAAGTAGGCCGCCAAAAATTGTTTTATAATCATATAACGGGGAAGTCTAATCAGTTTTTCTTTTCTAGGACTGCAATCTTTAGGATTAAAGCATCAAGGATGGGAATCAAAAGAGGTCACATCAGCTGAAACTTGTAACTGCGTGACATCGGATTTACCAACTAAACTGCTTTCTACATTTGCTTTTTTGAAGACTGTGAAACAATTTCCTTTGTTCTCGTAGGCCGCGGGTGTAAAAATGTTGAGCAACATTGGCCTAGCTCATGTGTTGCTCCTCCGATACTGTGCGGGGTAAGGTCGACCAGTTTAATTAAGAATTCGGATCGATCCCAAAGGTCAAAGTGGACACGAAAGACTCCCCTGCCCAAGTTGACATTGCACGGGATTTGGACGGTAGTGGGGTGGGATTGGGGGGGGGGGGGGGGGGGGGGGGGGGGGGGGGGGTGGGGGGGGGGGGGGGGGGGGGGGGGGGGGGGGGGTGGGAGGGTAAAATTTGTAACTTCTAACCCCTATGTTCTAGGAGTGCCGTCTGTATGATGAACACCTCAAAGTTGGTAATCAAACAGCTAAACATCCCGGAAACCCAGTTCATCCATGCTTGGGTACAGCAGTTATATTGGGGCACCACACATTGTAACCTTTAGATACACTGGATAAGTTATGAGTAGTTATTTAGGCAATGCAACTCCTTTTGGGAGTCGCCGTGGCCGTGCGGCTAGACGCTCGCCGCGGGTGGGAAGGTCGTGGGTTCGCTCCCTGGCGGAGCCGGACTTTTCTCAAAAATGACCTTGGCTCTCAGGTCGACCCAGCCTTGAGTGGGTACCGGGTGCAGTCCCGGGAAAGTAAAGGTGGCCGGCGTGATGCTGACCACATCACCCTCTTGTGTCTATAAAAATATAGGTCTAGCCCTACATGCCCTATACGCCTAAAGGCATGGAAAAGGGTCTTTTACTCTTTTACTATCTCCTTTTGTCATGCACATTTCTAAACTTTGCCTGTGTTGGTTTCCTGTCCACAAATTTATTGACCGCGTTCGATTTTCTATAAATTAATGACATTGTCATTAAGGATTGCCTAAATCGTTTCAATATCGAACCCTGAGTTTCCCATTATTCTTATCGCGTGTCTTTGCTACTCATCAAGTTACAAAATAACCCAGAAGGTTAATTAAAGATGTCAAAATTTGAGAGATATTTCTTTGATTGCTTCCCTTGCAACATTATTAATGCTAGATCAGTGGCCTCTTCCTTTTTTTCCCTTCTCAGGTCGTGCCCCCTTGAGTATACAGCATGACCCTCCCCCTCCCCTCTTAATGCCCCACCACCTTGAGTATATGACTCGACCCCCACGCTCCTCTTGAATATGTGGTAAAACCCCACGTCCTCTGTCCCCAACGTAGGAAAATGTGATTAAAAAGAGGAGGGTCATAATTCTGCAACAACGCAAACAGAAAGTATGGAGATACGTTATTGTCAGAATGAATTCTTAGTCTATAATTACATGCACGTGTTATCATACTGATTTGATTGTTAACGATACATATACAAACTCCTCATGAAACAAAACGAAAGTCCTTGTTTTGTTTAATCAGTTGTGGCTGCTGGTTTTGTAAAGTTTTCTTGAGCGTTTTTTTTTTTATATCGAAGAGCCGCCGTGGTCTAGCGGCTAGACGCTAGCATGTAGATTGGAAGGCCGTGGGTTCGGGTCCTGACGTGGACCGGAATTTTTATAATTAACCCTAGCTGCCAGGTCGACCCAGCCTTCAGTGGGTACCAGGTACAGTCCTAGGAAATTAAGGCGGCCGGCGTAATGATCAACAAATCACCTACCTAGTGCCGTTTGTCTATGAAATATAGATCTAGCCCTAATTACTCAATAGGCTTAAAGGCGTGGGATAGTGTCCTTTACTTTATTTATATCTAGTAATTATGAACTGAATAGGTCACGGAGAATCTTGTCATTTGCAAGTGTGATGCTTCATAACAAACTCCAGTGCCTATCCTACACGATTGCACATAGTTTGGTTTAGGTTAGTTGCGTATCCTTTACAGGACGTTGTGTGGTTTTTCTAGGCAAATTTATGTCCAGTAGTTTACCATTGAAAGCTGAAATATTTTGGTTATATCAAGCGCCACTACGGATTGGAACAAATTATACCAGAAGGCATGGTACCAGGAAGGAAGGGCAGTGGCCGACTGACACGAAGATGGGCACACGATATGAGTGACTCCTTGAGTGTGAACGTTCATGAGGCGGGAGAACCGGCAAGAGACCGAGTTTCTTACAGGCAGACTGTGATGAGAGCGACGTTCTGCAAAGGACCTGCTACATGATGATGAGTTTACCATTGCTGCTGGACGGTCGGCTTTCTTGATACCACTGTCAAAACCAACGCAAGGCGCATGGCCCGCAGCTGGGATCGAACCCGGCATCCAGGCATTACGAAGCGTTCGCATCGACTTAGCCACAGAGCCGACGTTTGGTTTAGAGGGACTAGAAATCTGGCCCACAGGGTAATAACCTTCACAAGACAAACTGTGGGACAGAGGTTAAGACAGCCAGGTGCACACGCCTGTTTGAGACTGATGCAGAATTCAGTGAACACCTAGTAAACATATTTACTAAACAGTTGTACCTAGTTCGTCAACTAACGGTGTGGTTGGAATTGGTGGTTAGGTACCGCATCCTGTATAGAAGAAAAAAAAAAACCTAACAAACCCAACCAACCACGGAGAAGTCAACAAGAGAAATAAAAACAAAATTCTTTAAACAACCAAGATGGGAAAAGGGGGAGCCGGATGGAGGCTCTTCTGATAAAAGAATTTAAAAGTTAGGGAAGAGACAGAATTAGCTGCATGCAATAGCAGAGGATATAACAAACTGGAGTGAGAAGAATGATCAATGCCCCATTGAGAGATAAAAGGAAGAAGAAGAAGAAGAAGAAGAAGAAGAAGAAGAAGAAGAAGAAGAAGAAGAAGAAGAAGAAGAAGAAGAAGAAGAAGAAGAAGAAGAAGAAGAAGAAGAAGAAGAAGAAGAAGGAGAAGAAGAAGAAGAAGAAGAAGAAGAATTGTGGTCTGAGTCGAAGCTGACGGAGACATCAAGAAAGCTAGGTTCTAGGAAGACCTAGGTTTGAAATACCAGTAAGGTAACGTATCTGTAGTGGCAGTGGTAGACGTATTAGTAGCAGTAGCAGTTGTAGCAGCAGCAGAGGTGTAAGCAGCAGTAGTACCAGTAATTGTAGTTGTAGTAGTAGCAGCAGCAGTAATAGCAGTAATAGCATTAGTAGCAGCAGTAGTACTTGTAGTAGTAGTAGCAGCAGTACTTGTAGTAGTAGTAGCAGCAGTAGTACTTGTAGTAGTAGTAGCAGCAGTAGTACTTGTAGTAGTAGTAGCAGCAGTAGTACTTGTAGTAGTAGTAGCAGCAGTAGTACTTGTAGTAGTAGTAGCAGCAGTAGTACTTGTAGCAGTAGTAGCAGCAGTAGTACTTGTAGTAGTAGTAGCAGCAGTAGTACTTGTAGTTGTAGTAGCAGCAGTAGTACTTGTAGTAGTAGTAGCAGCAGTAGTACTTGTAGTAGTAGTAGCAGCAGTAGTACTTGTAGCAGTAGTAGCAGCAGAAGTAACAGCGATGTAGTGGGTTTGTGTGGTGGTGGAGGAGGTAGTAATGGTGGTAGTAATGGTGGTAGTAATGGTGGTAGTAATGGTGGTAGTAGTGGTAGTCGTAACAGTGATGGTAGATGATGGTAGTAGTAGTGGCAGTTGCAGGAGCAGCAGCAGTAGTGATGGTATAAGGTAGTAGTAGCTCTTGTGGTACATATAGTAGTAGTGGGCGGTTGTTGCAGTAGTAGCAATGGTTGCAGTGGTGGAGATACTAGAAGTGGTTGTGATAGCAGTAGTGGTGGTGGCAGTAACAGTATAATATTAATAATATTATTATTATTAAAACATTATAATAATAGTAATGACAATAGTAAAGAGAAGGAGAGGAGGAGGAAGAAAATATGATAGCACTCTATTCTCTTTCTTCAAAGTGTATGGTAGTGCCATACTAACCAGGAGAATTCTGAGCTCCCAGCAAAGTCTGCGGTTACAGATTAGGTCTGCATTATACACCAGATCTCATGTGTAAGGATAGACTGGCTAA
>CAJHNH020000441.1:30000-105000 GCA_905116865.2 Candidula unifasciata | reverse complement strand
ATGTGTGGCATTGTGCAGCATGTGGCTCAGCCGCATCTTCATCGTTGGAGAAGAAGCCGACAGCGTTTTTGCAGCATCCGGAGTTGTTGGAGCTGACGATGAGGTGGTGACTGGCAGCGGCAGTGGTGTTGGAAGCGCAACCGAAGACGATTTGGGCATTATTACCGGTAATCCAAATGTCACATTACAACAGAAAACACCGTTTTGGTTTCCTTACTATAGCTGCCTGAAGTGGTAGAGAAACATCCAATAAAGAATAGACTCAGTGTGAAGTCGTACTGCATCCACAAAAATGTTTTCTCTCGTCGAATTTAATGATACACATCTAAACACTGCCAGGTAAGATTGAGTCACATATCTTCCGAATTATGTTTTATTCCGAGAAATATCTAGTTAACAAGACACGATTTATCATTTGTGTACAATTTGTAATCAAAGGTGAATTTTTTTTTTTCAAACTCACAAGAGATATTTTATAAGATGATTTTGTGAGATCGTTATACCCAATTAACAGATTCAATGAAAAACACTAGTAATAAAATAAAACTTCTCTGTCTGAATGACACCAGCAACTTATTTGGACCATCCAGCTTGTATGTTTGCTTCCCAACCATGGTTTAATTACGCCACATTTGCTTATATAATTTTGTAATTCTGAAATAAAGCCATTTAGACTAATATCATTTGATCATGCCCAGTAATCCTGCTTGCATTCTGGCAAACAAGTTAATTTAACATGTCAAACACAAACACTTTAGAAATAAGTATCTACTTTAACATGTCAAACGCAGCCTGTTTAGAAATGAGTTACCTACTTTAACATGTCAAACACAGTCCCTTTGGAAATGTGTATCTACTTCAACATGTCAACCACAGACCTTTTGGAAATAAGTATCTACTCTAACATGTCAAACGCAGCCCTTTTAGAAATGAGATCTACTTTAACATGTCAAACGCATACCTTTTAGAAATGAGTTATCTACTTTAACATGTCAAACACAGACCCTTTTATAAATGAGTTATCTACGTTAATATGTCAAAGGCAGCCCTTTTAGAAATGAGTTATCTACTTTAACATGTCAAACACAGCCCTTTTAGAAATGAGATATCTACTTTAACATGTCAAACGCAGCCCTTTTAGAAATGAGTTATCTACTTTAACATGTCAAACACAGACCCTTTGGAAATGAGTATCTACTTCAACATGTCAACCACAGACCCTTTGGAAATAAGTATCTACTCTAACATGTCAAACGAAGCCCTTTTAGAAGTTAGTTATCTACTTTAACATGTCAAGCGCAGCCCTTTTGGAAATAAGTATCTACTCTAACATGTCAAAGGAAGCCCTTTTAGAAATGAGTTATCTACTTTAACATGTCAAACACAGACCCTTTGGAAATGAGCATCTACTTTAACATGTCAAACGCAGCCCTTTTGGCGATGAGTATTTTCTTTAACATGTCTAACACAGCCGTTGTGAAGACGAGTATCTACTTTTAATTTCTGTTGTGATCGACTGGTGAAGCTGTAGGTCAGTATAAGTAAGTCGGTAAAGAGCCCTTTACATGCACATGGTGCATCGGGCACAATTTGTGTGTGTGTATAGAACGACCCACACTTGGTAGAGGATGCGGTCAACATCACATCGATCGCCTTTACCTCCCCGGGCACAACCTTTCAGCATTTTAGGCTTGATCGATTAACTAGGGGATTTGGCCGACGCCCAACACTCAAAGGTAAGGCGAGACGGATATACAATCAGACAGTTACTAGTACCTTCGGAATTGGATCTCTTCTTTTACTGCCGAAGATAGGGGCGGAGCATTTATGGAAGTGTTTCGAGGTATGTGATGTTGATTCCTAATTCAACATTCAACATTCAAAGCTGGATCTACATGGGAACAAGGTCAATTGAAAAAAAAAAAAAACGGCCTTAATGAGGATCTGAACTTTAGACCCACTGACCCAAAGGCGTGCGTCTAGAAGCTAAGCTACCCCGGCTCTCGTCATTATAGGTACGTTGTGTGAGTTCCCGAAGATCATATATGCCAAAATTACTCTATGTGCGCACTAAAGTTTGGTGATTCGTGACCTGTAACGGGAACAGCACCACAGAATAACATATTACAGGATAAAGTCAATTTTCCTTCTGGGAGGTTCTACAGTCTCCTTTGTAGTTAGAGAGCAATTCTGACCGTGGATTTGAAGCTATACAAAAGACATGGCTAATAAAGACACCTTTGTGGGTGGGGGTGTTCCTATTTGGCCAGCGTCTCAGTAACACTTGTTCTATACCGAAGCGTATTAGTCAGTTGGAGGCGATAGGTTCGATTCCGGCCATGGTAACTGCAGCTTCAGATTTTTATGTTGTCTAGTTCAGTGGTTCTTAAACTTGTTTCGCCGCAGTACCCTTGTCAGGCAAAACAATTTTCGCGGCACACCTACCCTTAAAGTGGTTTGAATACTTAGGAGAAAGAGAAAAACAGTGCAAATTTGATGTTCAGTTGTCTTTAATACGATGAATAAAACTGTTTTGATAAATTTTTCATTATTTCCCTTGTGTATATGGAAAGTTTAGTAAATTTTACCCTCAAATCACTTGACCCAGAAACTGTGGTCCTGTATCGGTTTTTCATGTAAGCGTACATTAAGAATGCACTGCAGCCTTGCCAACAGCATTGTCTTCTCAATACACCTGCATCCAGAACTCTTCTTGGCTTCCTTTACGTTGTTTCTGTTTTAAACCGCTGTCTTCGCTGATCTCAAGCAGATTTTGAAAAAATTATTGATCATTGCCGTGGCACCCTTGGCATACGCTTGCGGCACCACAGGGGGCCGCGGCACCCAGTTTGAGAACTTCTGGTCTAGTGTATCCTTCTATCATTCTACTTCTTTCCATTAGGGCTAATCAATACATTGTCTGTTTGTTTATTATTTAGTGTATTTTCACAGCCTCGTGGGTTCACCATATGTTTGTTTATGTTTACTACTTGACAGCAATAAGGGCCAGTTTAATGTTATTTGGTATGTACCAAGTTGGATGAGGTCATAGTAACGGCAGTCCTTTTCTTCTTCCATGTTTACTGTATACACGGTGCAAGTTTAGTAGTCTTATTGACATCGATAAGCGATGTGTAATCATTATGACACAGTCTGCCTTTACTTCAATAATTTTACCCGTTGAAATGTAAGGCTGTTCGATCTAGAGATACTTATTCCTCTGTGTTCATAAAGAGACGTGAATGGGTTGTGCCCGTTTTTAACATCGCTGCAATATCTGCTAGAAACATCCGACTTGTGCAGACATTGTTGCACGGGGTAAGCCTCACCGGAAACTGGAAATACAAGCTGTTCTAGAAATACTGTAATAATAATACGTTTTAAAAAAAAAATCTTTCCTTTAAGCACATATATTAGCAACTGGCAACTAGTTAACATGCACGCAGATGTCTTCTGTGTATGAAAAACCATAATATAGTGGAGTTTAATTGTTTAAAAAAAAATCGGACTGACATCCGTGAATTAACCACAATATCGTAAAATAATTGATTAGTGCACCCTAACAGCTATTGCAGGATGGAAGAATTCCTCGGGACGCTCTCTATGGTGAATTAAAGATAGGTAGTAGATGTCGAGGCCGACCTATACTACGATATAAATATGTATGCTAGCAAGACACAAATGATACACGTTATGAGGTGGTTGCAAAGGCATAAAATACCACGAACCGCGTTGTATGGAGGGACCACATCAGGAATGCAATGAGAGTGAAGGAAGAAATAGCTGCAGAAAGGATGAGAGCTGGGCGTCTGAGAAACACATAAAACACAGATGCTGAGAACAACCGTCCTGACATCCCATGATATAACTGTGGAAGACCTTTCTCAACGCAGGCGGGTCTTGCTAGTCACACTCGCCATCGCCATGGGCTGTGAGTCCAATGCCTACTCATAGCAAAATATGGCACTTTTGTCTGAAAAGACGGAACTATGCCAATGAAAATGGGCCGACTGCATTCCCAAGTGGGTCTGATCTCTATCCCCTGGATATACAAACCTGGAATTGTAGGAGTAAATGGTAATGAAAGAGCCGACCAGCTGGCAAGTCATACACCAATGCAAACTTGAAGAGGCATGGACTGAGCTGATAACATCAACTTATCAAGTTGAGAGATACTTTTGAATCTCTAACGCTAACACGATTGTGTGACCTGGGAGTTTAAGCTTTGTGAAGCACGTCTGTGACGTCTTCGAAGATAGGAGATACTATAAACCAACTTTTCACGGGAACATTCAGTGTAGGTAACATAACGTGGCTGCTGTGTCGAAGGACTGGTCACGCATGATAATGCCCAATGTGCAAAAGAAGTCGATGGTGATAACATAATATAGCACCCTCTTTGACGAGAATTGACGTTTTTCAATGAAAAAAAAAAACGTTCTATCCAGATGATGCTGATGAGTAATTTACTAAATGGCAAGACTTCCCAATAGATATCCTAAAGGCCTTCTACCGCACAAGCTAATGATACTGCGATAATCGGGTTCACGATAAAGTCTAATGCTTATAAAACACAACCGAATCCTGCTGTCCAAAATACAATTAACAAAAATCGACTGATTTATTATGTGGCGTTGACGAAAGAAAATAAAACAGGTTGAACTGCCGTGAAAGTGGGAAAATTCAATCAATCAGGTGTCAGTCTGCAATAACGCATTGTCGCTTTAAATTTCTGACACGCATGCACTTGTTCTTGTCCTAGCTATTCATTCAGATTTTGTTCTTTCACCTATTGATGCTGTTCTTTCATGTGTTACAATGTCTACCTCTTGCTCGAAACCCCCCCCCCCCCCTCACAAAAAAAAAAAAAAAAAAAAAAAAAAAACCAGGGAAGCCAAGAAGGCACGAAAAATTGTCAAACACAAATGTTAACTGGATCAGTCTGTAAGTTAGAGACCCTTTTCCCAGGCTTCAGACATGTTAGGCATATAGGGCTAGACCGATATATCATAGACTAGTCAGCATTGTGTGAGACTGCCTATTTCGTGTGTGTACTAATCACGGTATTGAAATAGTTTAGCCAGCTAATGAGAATTAAACCAACAACGCCAGCAGCAATGGCGTACAACCTGAAAATCTAGACATCAAGAGGCAGGAGAAGACCAAGAAGAATACGGATTGAAGGAGCCACTGACACCTTGAGACTGCATGACATCACGGTATGTCAAGCGACTGAGCTCGCCTTGACTCGGTTGCCGATCGTCTGATGAACTGCGATGCCTAGATATTGACAAAAGATAAAGACTACCCACGGTGAAACATTTAAAAAAAAAATATTCTCACAAATAGATCTTCGTTACATATAAAATTGACCGAGTCACGACCGGCTCCAGCTGACGGGAGGGTGCTGCTGACGTCACCTGGTCGGGCTAACAATGCGTTAACGCAGCGGTTCTCAACTGGGTGCCAAGGCACACTGGGGTGCCGTGAGCGTATGCCAGCGTTGCCGCGGAAATAATTAAGAAAAGTCGGCTAAAAACTGTAAAATTATCAAAAAGGCATGTAAATACTTAAAAGTTGAAATTTAAGTTGTCTTCCCTCGCCACTGTCAAAAATAGTTTATTTCCTGTTTAAGAACCGCTGCGTTAACGAATCGTTAGCCGGACCAGATGACGTCAGCAGCACGGCCTGTAGGCTGCTTGTGTGGGTTCTGGAGTCCCACTGTGGGGGGGGGGGGGGGAGAACTAGAATAGACTCACTGCCTTCCAATAGAGCATGTCATTAGAGTCGACTAATTGGGTTCTTCCTTCAAAGTCGGGTTGCATCTCTGAGAGAGCAAGTAACCAACAGTCTGCATACAAATAAGCAACATCTGTAAAGCGGATGCATACGCAAAACTCAGGTCCTGGAACGAAGTTAAAGTCCAGAAATGGAATAACCAGATCTTTCCACCGGGGTTTACACACTCAAAGAAACAACAACAGAAGCTCAAGTTCACCGTGCTACATTGTCACACCACGTTGTTACATTAAAAACTCCTAGCTTCATGGCGTACGTTAGGGGCTAACCAGGTTAGCCTGCGCATCAAACAGGTATGAATGTTGGATACGTACATGCATAATAGTGATCGACGTGTCCTCAATACATGCCACAAATACCTGGGGTCAAACAGTGATTCTCACCATTGTAACTTCAGGCCACTAAATGGGAATACAGTAGAAGAGTGAAAGACCATTATCATGCTAGGTGTAGCTGGGGTCAAACAATGGTTCTCCCCATTTTAAATACAGACCAATATATGGGGAAGATAGTAGTAAAAGACTTTTTATCATGAGACACGTAGCTAGTGCTAAATAATGTACTCCCCATTTTAAATACAGTCTATTAAGTACGAAGCAAGTAGTCATGTAACATACTCTTATCATGGCACACGAAGCTTGGGTCAAACAATGGTTCTCAGCCTTTTAACTACAGGCGACTAAATGGGAAAATAGTAGTAAAGGAGTATTATCATGTCACACATGTACCTGGGGTCAAACAGCGGTTCTCACAATGTTAGCTAAGAGCCACAAAATGGGAAAATAGTAGTAAAGGAGTATTATCATGCCCCACATGTAGCTGAGTCAAACAATGGTTCTTGCCATTTTAACAATAAGCTACTTAATAGAAAGATAGTAATAAAGCAGAGCTTTCCAAACTTGTCATGTTAGTGACACACTGTTTGGCCAACATAATTTCAGGACACAATAATTAAGTCTACTAGAGACATGGCACATATGAAAATTGTTAAACGCTTTATGTTCGCGCAACACACCTTCACACTGCAGCTGATACACTTATTGCCGAGACGGTTTGGAAACCCCTGTAGTAGAGTAACATCTTTCAGTCAGGTTCCGTCTCCACAACGAAGGTTGGCTGCAACACTCTATGTCTCTTGTCTTGGTTGTACACTCTCTCACACACTTGCTTGTCAATCTCTTGGTGCTGTTTTCACACTTTTATCATTGCCTACATCTACTCTCTTGCACTCGACCTTTCCCTCCAGTATGGTTTTTAAAATAGTTTCATATATTTTTCTTTCGAACCGCGATACACACAAGAAGAAGAACCTGAAATCTTAGCTCACGAGGTCCAGGAACTACTTAAGAAAAAGTCAAAAGAACAAGACAGAAGGAATTGACGGGATAACAGAATAGGAAATTATGGCATACTGGAGTAACCTGGTTACTTCACATATTCCAGAAGACATGGGAAGAGAGAAATGTCCCAGCAGATTGGCAAGAAGCCATAATCCTACCAAAATGGAAAAAGAACTGTAACAAACAAGACTGTGGCACATATAAAGGTATCTCATTCTAAGCCATGTGGGTAAAATGTTTGCAATAATTCTAGAACAAATATGACAAATTGTAGAGCCATCACTAAGCCCGCACCAGTTCGGATGTAGACAGAAAATTGGGTGCAATGATAAGATATTCGCCCAGCGACAAATCAGTGAACAGACATAATGGGCAGGTATCCCGTCACTGATGCATCTGACATTGTGGCAGACCTACAGTTTTCCTACACTAAGCGACACTCGATGAGGCATGTGATCAACATCTTGCCGACAGCTTTTACTTCGCAGTATATTTCCCAGTGCAAATATATTCTCATTACATTGTTATCTGTAAAAATTCCCATGTGGGTATTGGGGTCCTATTATAGGGAAAACAAGAAAAAGACCCACTGCCTACCCAAAAGCATGTCGTAAGAGTCGACTATTTGGGAGCTTCATGTGAAGTCGGACTGTATCTGTCTGAGAGGCAAGCATGTCGTAGGATCGACTAAAAGATGATTATCTTCGAAGTCGGAGTGCCTCTGCCCGAGAGGCAAGGAACTAACAGTATGCACATGAATGTGTCAGATCTTTGAAGCGCATGTGCACTCGACTCTCGGGTTCTGGAACAAGACTAGAGGTCAGATGTGGATGAACAACCAGAACTTTCCCCTGGAGTTAGCAGCCCGTGAATGCGAAGGAAGAAGAATGCGTTCATTATTGCGACCTACTTTACTGCGTTCGCATCTGCGGCTTAATGGTTGCGAACGCAGTTTGTAATTTCATGTTATCGACTTTATTCTGGCTTAAGGTAATTTGAAAGCAGTCATTTTGTATTAATGTCGACAAGGATATCAAGAATCCACCGTTTCGTGAGCAATGGCAAACTACTGACATTTATACGGCTTAGGGAAAAAACCAACCAACGGTCAACAAAGGTTAAGGGTCGGATTGCAAAGTCTTCATTGGTAAAGGAAATAATTAACTAATTTTCAACAAAGTCACCAACAATGTTAAACATATTTCCTGATACCGACATACAACATTTTCAATAAGACCAGTGATTCCCAAACTGTGCGCCGCGGCGCCCCGGGGTGCCGCGACCTCTTAACATGGGCGCCGATAAATATTGTAAAAGCTTCATAATTAATTTAACAAAGACACGAATAGTTATACTTAGGTTACAAAAATGTAAGAACAAAGTATTAGGACAAATTTTAATTTGAACAAAGGCGCAGCGACCAAGACAAGTTTAGGAAACACTGCCTAAGACTAAATAAAAAAATAAAAAAACGCATATAAACTACACAAATATGATATTTTGCTAACAGAGAGTTCGGTCAAAAGCCAACACTGGGTCATACCTCAAAAATACAAACGAAATCTTTCTGAGCCAGCGAATTCAATTTTCATCAGCAAAACGTCAAGCCTGTCACATTTTATCTATTGAGTTCACAAAAAAAGTGCACTCATGCATGACAAACCGTACAATTTGAAGCGAAACGTCTGGTGAAACCACGAAGCCGTTGACGCTTCCCCCACCCCACCCCAAATAAATTAAAGCCAGTTGTTAAATGTCATAGACAAACACACTCAGCTTTTCATTACATTGGTTGGTTAGTTGCGTATCCTTTACAGGACGTTGCAAAACCAACACCAGCAGCCCCTGGCTGTTGTGTGGTTTCTCTAGGCAAATTTACGTCCAGTAGTTTGCCATTGCTACTGTACGGTCGGCCCCTGATACGAATGTCGAAACCAACGCATGGCGCATGGTTCGCAGCTGGGATCGAACCCTACACCTCGGCATTACGAAGCGTTCGCACCGACGTAGCCACAGAGCCGACTTCCATTATTTGGATTAAATTTGTTTGTGATGTTCTGAAATATAAACATCTACGCACTTTTAAAACAGGATAGAACTATGAGTAATGTTACACGAGCAATGGTAACTTTCAGAGAAATAAGTATTCCTCTCTTCTATGCCATATTCGAAGTCGGAGTGCATCTGCCTAAGAGGCCAGGAACCAACAGTCTGCATAAAAATAAATCAGATCTGTGAATCGGATGTACACGCAACTTTCAGGTTCTATAACAGGTCTAAACTCCAGAGGCAGTTGAACAACCAGAACTTTTCGCCAAACCACTTGTTTGGCCGACTGAAGCAAAAGCAGAGTTTAAACCTAACAGCTGAATGTCCTGGGCATCCCCCCCCCCCACCATTCACCGTAAATAATAACCAGATAATTTCTTTTTCTTGTAAAATACGAACATTCATAAACCTAAGACAGACTAAAGTATGAGTATAATTAACACACGATCAGTGTCCAAAAGCAACACGAGGACGAACAATAGAAAGTGAACTGAGTGCTGCATTTCTGACATGGGAAATCTCATTGAAGATTGCACAAGACAGGAAGGCATGGAAAGTCTGTTCTGAAGCCCCATGTTCCACTAGGCGTAAAGAGGAAATGATGATCAATGTTATCCGTAGGAGGTATACAACAACCAACGCAGTTAACCGTGTTCACTTCGCGCACGAAATAAAGCAGGGGTGGGCAACCTATTATTTTGGTCCGCGGACTGAATTTAGAATTACCAGTCTTGATCGAGGGTCATAAAGAAACAAATCCGTTTTTAACAAAATACCCAGATTACCCCGTGACACGATACAATTGTAGGACAATCTAACATAATCACTCGCCATACGAAAGTATTTTTTGTGTGTTCCGCTTTTGTGTGAGCCCCAGAGCCAGATTATACTGTAATTTTACATCATCCCCGCTGACCATTGCTTGATGGGTCAAAGGTAAATTCGGGAGATGTGAACCAGCGTCATCGCACACGGTTATAAACCATAAGTTCTCTGCCCCCAGTACGGACAGCTGATAAGAAACTGTCGCTGTCCGCACGTAACTCTGTAGCTACAGCGACGTTCCTCAATTTACACCAGTGTCACTCTGGTACCCATTTCCTAGAGGTTGGGTGAATCCCGGAAACCGACGGTTTCGAACACCCACCGTGGCTGCAGTGAGTCGAAGCTGGATTAGAAAGCAAGCCTCCTATCGACTGCGCTAACGCGGGTCCCGCTTGATAAGCGAGTTTTGGCCTGCGGGCCATAGTTTGCCCACCCCTGATATAAAGGAACAAAATGCAGTTTAAAAAAAAATCACAAACCTGCCTCAGTCTGCACACAACCCTTACACAAGTTCTCCAGAAAGGGCATTTATGAACTATAAACCGTGCACTTTGAAGCCAGACAAAGCCACAGAATTAAAACCACGGAATGATTGATACCAGCAACAACAAAACAATGAAAAGCCAACGTCCTCGACAATCGCATTTAACTATCTACTATACATAACAAATTAATTATTTTGTACCGGTTCTAAAATATGAACATCTGTGAACTTAAAACGGCGATTGAAGTATGAGTGATTTTAAACACGAGCAATGTTAACTGTCTCTAAAAACAGAACAACAATCAACGGAGTCCTTAACAAACCAAGGGAGTCGTTAACTGTGTTCACGCGCGACTTGAAGTAACAACACGCGGCGGGAAGCGTGACTCACAAGCACCTGTTACGGCCCTTATTAATCTTATCTTAGACACTATTACCATACACAATCATATAGCCAGTCGGGCCACATAAAACACTAGGCTTTGCTGCTCTAATCCAGGCCAAATAATTATGTAAAAAAAAACACCCACAAATGACAATGCTGATAAAGTAACTAGCACGACAGTGAATCAGGTTGATGGTCAGTATTGATAATACACACGGAGAGCCCATAAAGTTGTTGAAGAAACAAATAACTTTCATCAAGGGTGAAAAAAAAGTACAATAACAATACGGGACAGTTGAAATTCGGAGAAATCATTACCACTACAAAATTTTCTTCAGTTTTTTCTTCCTTCGTTCGCTTGAAATAAATTATCTATATCTGCAATGCTGTTTCTAGTATGAACTTCACTGTCTTTTTAATTCATTCAGCGACCTATAAAATTTGACTAGCACCGATGTTTCTCCTGGCCTAAAGTTTTGCCTTGATATGTATTTGGGACAGTCTTGGCTGATTCGCTGATTTTAAATTTGTGTGTACATGTGGCTGCGAAGTCGACTGTGTCCTGTTCTAAGGCGTACAATAATAATTTGCTCTGGTCTGTCCATCAAATTGTAATCGTCTTGTGCCGGTTTTGGTTGCTTTCTGAATAATACCAAATCCATTCTGAAAACATGAATTATTGTCATTCCAATGTACTGATTGAAAACAACGCAGACCAAATAACGAGAACCACAACGTTTCTATGCACGTTTGCCCAAGGACAAAGAAGCCGGAACCTCAAAACTGGGGTCCACTGAGCGCCCCCACCCCTTTTTTTCCCACCCACTTGTGGAAGTTTTAAAAGAGGGCGCCTTTACTATGCATTGAAATAATCTCTAAAAGTTTGTGTTCATAAATTTTATATTTCAAGAATAGGGCTATAGTTATTTGCCATTCAGCATATTCATAATAGTCATAATAATGATAAAAATAATACATTATTATCAATAATAATATAATGTAAGCCAAAAAAATAATTTATATACATGAAAATATTAAACATAAACAAATACTTGAATAGATCATTTGTACACATAATTAGTAGGGGATTCGTTGGTGGGTGGGGGCGGGGAGGCGCTTTGTAAACCATTATTTGCACTGTATCTGTGTGTATCTCAAGTGTTGTTTCGTATTTCGATCGATATCTAACCTTTTTTTCCTTTCTTCTAATCAAGAAACTAAGGTTGTCCTCCGTTAACTTAACAAACTACATTTCCCCCAATTTACTTGCGTCCTACAGTCAGCTGGGCTTCTCGTGTGGGTTCCAGAGCCCCATTGTGGGGCAAACAAGAACAGACCCACTGCCTACCCCGAAAAGAAGCATGTCGTAAGAGTCGACTAATTGGAAGCTTCCTTTGAAGTCGAAGTGCATCTGCCCAAGCGGCAAGAACAAACAGCTGCACACAAATAAGCCAGAGAAATCGATGTACACGCAAAACTTAGGCCCTGGCATAAAAACAAAGTCAGAATGGACGAACAACCAGGACTTTCCGCCGCAACTCACAGCCGGTGAACAAAGAAGAAGAAGAAGAAGAAGAAGTCAGCTAGGCTCATGTGTGCTGCGGAAACTGCAGTTGATTAAAAAAACAAACATTGCTTTATACAGGATTTCAAATAGTGTTCAAGTTCACCCTGTATGACAAACAAATTGGATAATTTCTAGATACACATTTCTAGATACTCCATTCAATTTTCAGAGAAGTATTAACTAGGGTACCTGTACACCAAGTTCTATTGCCATGTACCTTGCAGTCATATGATGGTATGGATTTTTTTTTTCTAACAGAAGTTAGTTAAAAAAGTAAATGAACTTCAAAACGAAAATCATAATCCCCAGTTAGGTAATTTGACTATATATCGAGCCATTATTCAGTAATACGGATTGCCTAAATGGCTTCAATGACACCACTATAAGGGAGGTGATGTGTGTATGTGTGTTTGGGGGGAAAGGGGGGGGGGGGAATTCCACACAAAGCATTACGATGACAAATTAAAATGCTGCTGAAACACGACATGTTGGGAAGAACGGTGCAGCTATCACAGCCTAGCTGTAAACCACAAAGCAGCGTGCTAACGACCCTGCTGAGGGCACACACAGGCGAGGAACCATAATACTGATACACTTTAAAAGTATATGTTACAATGGTAGTTGTAGCTATGTACTAAATGCACAATTATACTTCGGAAATTGCTTCGGCTATCTCTCCTTAGTTACAAATTCCACATAAGAGATTCGCCCACGAAGTCATGGGCTATCTCTCCTTAGTTACAAATTCCACATAAGAGATTCGCACACGAAGTCATGGTCTATAATCGCCAGCTTCACCATTAAAAATATATATATATAGATTATGCTTAGTGATATTACGGCCTACAAAGTCAGACTTCTGACTGTCCACTGAACTGTAACGTTCCGAAAAATGTAAGAACATAAAGTATTATATTATTCGAAAAGGCAAGCCACTAGCTTCAAATAATCTTCACATAACGAACAAACGATTGAAACGTTATTTTCCCGTCATGTAACCATTTGAAAATAAAATTCATCTGTTCGTTCGTTCACGTCAGTTAAAAAGATACAATCTGGAACTTTATTTTGCTAAGTCGAATCATGGGCAACATACTATGTATAAACAGTTAGTAGATAAAGTATATAGCGCTCAAACGCAAACGGCAAAGGAACACAATACCACAAATACGAACCAAAAACATTCCTTAACTGAGGCATCTCCAACAGAAATCATATTACTGTCTGGCCATAGAATGTTTGACGCCTGTGTTTCACCTCACTCTATTAACGCATCGGACACATTGCACTGGACCCATATTTGTGCACACGATGTGCACACGACAGCTACTATGGTAAACATAACAGCTGCCGTCTTTAATACCCATGATATTTCTGACACCTATTTTATTGTAGGTCGACCCAGACACCAAGATATGTATTTTAAAAAATTACTACGATATGGGTTCGAACCCAAGACATCAGGAAGCGTCTAGCCAGTGCGCGTCGTGGCTCCTCACTCTGTTTGATAAGTAGAACCAGTGAAGTAGAAGGACTCTTGTCAAGCATTTTGATTTATCGAATGTATAGTAAGTTGGGGGGGGGGCGGTTGGGGGAGGGGGGGGACATACTCTTTTCCACGCCTTCAGAACTTTACCTGGTACCCATTTAAGGCTGGGTGGATCTGTGGAACCCATGACCTTTTGATTTACAGGTGAACGTCTAGCCGCTATTTTTGTTCAGTTCTCGTTATGCCTAGTGGCACATGAGGCTTCAGAGAGGACTTTTCATGCTTTCCTGTCCTGTGCAATCTTCAATGCAGTTTTCCATGTCAAAGATGCCACACTCAGGTCACTTTCCCACTTTCCTCTCCATGTTGTTTTTGGTCGCCCCTGTTGTCTCTTTCCCTCTGGTGTCCACGTGAGAGCTGTTTTGGCAGGTATATCAGAAGTCATTCTCATAACGTGGCCAAGCCATTTCCATCTTCTCTTGGTAATCATACTGTCTAAAGTTTCTTGGTTTGTGGTCTAGCCGCTATACCACATCGGAATTGACAGTCATATGGTCAACACCACACAGGCTGCCTTTTCTTCCCAAGACATTATATGATACCCTTTTAGACAGGATCGACCTCAGTGTCAAAGTAGTTTTTAAAACAACCCCCTTGTTGGAGGATTTGAACGCTAGATATTAGATCCGACAGACGAGCGCTACGTTACCGCGGTTCCCCATTTTGTTTAACACTATTCAAGAATGTGTGGACACCCTGTAAGGAAGCATACTTGAACTGCATTTGTGTATGTAACAGCAGCGACATCTGACGTAAGCATCTCTCCTCGATTGTCATCTCTATTGAGGCTATAGATTATTATTAGCCTGTAACACGAGAGCGGCAGTTTCAGGCCTCTGCATCACGACTGACTTCTAAAGTGGTTGCTTACTGACGAGAAACCCCTCGATAAACACAACACTGATATGCTAGTTTACAGAAAAAAGCAGGAAGGGAGATTGTTTTAGCTTGTGGACAAATCGTCGTCACTGCTCACCGAATGATCCAGTCTCTCCCGCAGCCAATTTTTTTGGTGGAAAGGGAGGGGGTGGGGGGTGGGGGAATAAAGAATAGACACACTGCCCCTATTATACGACGTGTTGCAGAGGTCTAATTAGGGATGTTACTCTCGAAATCGTAGTGCTTCTGACTGACAGGCAGGGAACCAATAGTCTGCATAAACCAGATCTGTAAAATGTCTCATCATCATCATCATCATCATCATCATCATCATCATCATCAGATTGCCTTGCCGACTGGCGTGGGCGATCATGCCTCTCCATAATCTGCGATCGCCTGCAGCATGTATCAGTTCGTGTGCCGACACACCTCCATGCCATGCAACAAGACTGTCAAGCATCGACTCTCGTTGTCTTCCTCTACCCCTCCTTCCACAGATTCTTCCAGTGGTCACCACATGTTCTATTTTCCCTCTTCTCATAACATGGCCGAAAAATGATGACTGTCTCCTTCTGATGTCTGTGATAAGTTGTCTTCGGGCTCCCGCCTCTTTTAAAACCTCTTGGTAAAATGTATGCGCATGCAAAACTCAAGTTCTGGAACAAGAGTAAAGCAGAGAAGTAAACGAACAAGAACTTTCCTCCCGAAGTTTGCAGCCAGTGAACGCGAAGATAAAAATAAGAAGCATCATTGAGGTTTGAGGTCTGAACAACGGATCAACATCGTGGCACACGGGTAGTAACTCATAAGGTTTCGCAATGTCCATTGGCGTCTGCTATAAAACCCTACGCACTTTGTCTGCTCCTCTAGCTTAAACCCAGTTTCGTCCTTTTTAGGGCGAAATTTTTTGTTATTTGAAGCCCCACACTGGCTTTTGCCAGAGGCCGCAATATAGGCAGGCCATAAATATGGCCAAGTGTCTGAACGCGGTTTCTGGGACCTCTCCACGGCGATCCTCATCCGCATGGTGGCACTTTGTGTCATCGGGTGTTTATCGTTTGTGTGATGTCCTAGTGGGGTAGAAAGTCAAGTCAAGTCAAGTCTGCTCCTCATAAAGCTTTTTTATTTCTTACGTCCTTCTTAGGACGTTATTTTTTGTTATTTGAAGCCCCACTCTGGCTTTTGCCAGGGGCCGCAATATAGGCATGTCATCATTATGGCCAAATGTCTGAACGCGGTTTCTGGGACCTCTCCACGGTGATCCTCATCCGCATGGTGGCACTTTGTGTCATCGGGTGTTTATCGCTTGTGTGATGTCCTGGTGGGGTAAAAAGCCAATCCAATCCAGTCTGCTCCTCAACACAGAGCCATCTGAGTCCACTATAAAGACGTTCATTTCGCTTTAGCACTGAAAATTCGGGTCAACAGAAAGATGGCAAGAATATGTTAAACACAGAAATGCAACTACCAAAGTCATTCGCAAAGCTAAGGAGGCGCACTGGAGGACATTTTGCCAAAAATTGAACCCTGATACTCCAGCAACTGAAGTGTGGAATCAGATTAAAGTCATTAAAGGAGACAAAATAAAAGAAAGGATCCCTACAATTCAGGTACCCACAGTGGCAATTACTGATAAAGATAAGGCAGATATCTTCGGACAGCACTTCTATGAGGTCTGTTCCAATAATAAACTAAATCAACAAGAACGGAAAAACAGAACGGCTCTTAATAAAGAGATTATGACAACTAAAATCACAATTAAGGAAGAAAATTCATACCTAGATGCAGATATAACTACTGAAGAAGTTAACTCAGCAATACAAGCCAAATCTAACACGGCAGCTGGGGCCGATATTCTAAACTATACTATAATGAAAATGCTACCAGCAAAAAACCATTAAACAGATTACTGATTTCTACAATGAGATCTGGAAAGAGGGAGAGATTCCAAGAAGATGGAAGGAAGCAACTATCATACCTATTAAAAAGGCTAATAAGGACCCTCAAAACGTAGACTCATATAGACCAATATCTTTAACATCCCACCTGGGGAAAATATTAGAAACAATCGTCAATAAAAGAATAACATTCCACATGGAGAAAAATAACCTGTTTAGCAAAACTCAGGCAGGGTTCAGATCTAACAGATGCACCCTAGATCAAATTATAAAATTAGAAGATCATGTTAAAAAGTCATTTAAAACAGGAGGTAAGACAATGGCAGTGTTCCTGGATCTGGAACAGGCATATGACCAGTGCTATCGGCCAGCAGCCTTGTTTAAAGCAGCTAAACTAGGATTTACCGGAAGAACGTATAGATATATCCGAAGCTTTCTACAAGAAAGAACATTTTCAGTACTAGTTAATAACGAAAGATCACAAACTTTTGATCAGGTGAATGGAATCCCTCAGGGTGCTGTAATATCCCCTACCCTGTTCAGCATATTAGTAAACGACCTTGATGATGCCATCACGAACAAGGACACGGGACTAACTCAGTTTGCGGACGATTGTGCAATCTACCACAGCCATAATCAGATCCCCTGCGCTAAGAAAAGATTGCAGAAAAGTCTAGACGAAGTTACGCATTGGATGGGAAAATGGGGATTTAAAATCAACGTCGACAAAACAGTAAGCATGATATTCAACTTTAAAAGACAGCTTAATTATGACCCAGAAGTAACGAGACTCCAAATTAATGGCAGAACAGTTCAGCGGACACGTTCGACGAAATTTCTAGGAATGATTCTGGATGAACAAATGACCTGGGCTAAGCACATCGATGATCTCGTAGTATAGTGTACAAAGTACAATAATATGCTGAAAATGATTAAAGGAAACGGATGGGGAGCACACCAGGACACCCTAATACAATTTTATAAAGCTTTCGTTAGGGGCAAAATGGAATACGGAAGCATAGTATACGAATCAGCATCAGAGAACAGCAAATGCAAACTTGATAGGATTCAGTGCCAAGCCCTGACTTCCATCATGGGCGCTGGCAAAGGGACATCGAGAGAGGCCATGGCGGTAGCACTAGGCATCACACCGCTTAACCTCAGAAGGAAACAACTAACTTATAGCTATTGGATGAAAGCGGCCAACGATGCCAGACACCCAGCTTAAGACGCTTTTCATCATAACATTACCCACCTAGGTGACAGACCGGTCAGAGACATACAGAGACCAGCAGCCTGGGACGCTGCACTAGAAATTAACGATGATGAGGACTTAGCTAGAACTCTAGAGGCAAGCGTTAGGTTTGTCCCTCAAATCCCTCCATGGAGACTAGAGCTGCCCAGGACAGACATGAGTCTGATGAAAATTATTAATAAGAATACTGAAACATTTGAAGCCAAAGCAATAACAGAAGAATACATAGACCAGATCTGATCAGACAATCTGGTTGCATACACTGACGAATCAAAGAATGAAGCAGGAGAAGTAGGAGCAGGAGTAATAATCCCACAGTGGAATATACAAAGAGAATATAAAATAACAGATCATGTGGCAGTATGCACAGCAGAACTAGTCGGCATAATGAAGGCACTAGAGATGGTAATTAATAAACCTCCAACTAAATTTACCATACTGACAGATTCATTGTCCTCGGTGCAGACGTTAAAAACACATAAAACTAACAGTAGACCAGATATTAAAGAGACAATCCTAAATCTAACAACTCAGCTCAAGAATAAAGGATGCCAAGTCACCATTGCATGGGTACCAGCACACAGAGGTGTAATAGGCAATGAAAAAGCTGACATAGCAGCCAAAAAGGGAGCAAAATGTGATGTTTTAATAGATGTAGGACTCGGAAAAACAGAAAGGACCAGCATAATCAAACGACATATAATTAAAATGTGGAAACTGCAATGGCAAGGGAGCAATAATGGCAGAGATGCCTACAATAACCTTAAAGAGCCCAGCCTTAACACACAGGTACGGGACAAACTGAAAATTCCAGCCAACAAACTACTATGGAGAGCTAGATTAGGGTGGCACCCAGAGAAATTTACATCTTCACTATGTCTGGACTGCTTTCAAGATAATACTCTAGAGCATTATATAATAAACTGCACTAAATATAAACTGGAAAGGAAACCCATTGAGGAGTTTTTTCTAAAACGCAAACAACAAATTACTGCAAACAAATGTTTAAAGGTAGATAGCAATAAAGACATCCAAAAACTGGTTAAACAATACCTTATTAAAACAAATCAAAACTAAAAAGACCAGATTAGGGATTTACTCAGTATAACAGAAGGAACTGATGAGATGGTAACCCCGGACAT
Organism: Candidula unifasciata; assembly: GCA_905116865.2. Taxonomy (NCBI): domain Eukaryota; kingdom Metazoa; phylum Mollusca; class Gastropoda; order Stylommatophora; family Geomitridae; genus Candidula; species Candidula unifasciata. Next base: position 85,828 of record CAJHNH020000441.1, on the reverse strand, counting down.
CCTAGAGTCAGAGAGATAGTGTAAGTATGATGAGTGCATAGATGTGAACATGGACACATACACAAGGATGAGTGCGTGTAGTATGAGTGCATTTGTGTATAGGATGGATACATAAGACACAGTGTATGTAGGTGGATGGTACGGAATGACGTGTGGACGGAACAGTGGGAATATAGTTGTGCGAAAGGTACAGATGAATGAGTACATGGATTTAAATGTATTACTGTATGCATGTATATGTGGGTATGAGTGTGCATGTGTGTAAATATATGAGAGCGTGTATACTTATATATTTGTGAGTGTACGAATGACAGTGCAATCAAAGAAACCATAAACTGTGTTGCTGTATGTCTGTTCATTAATGAGAACAAATGGAATGAAGGGTGTAAGCAGCAAGAACGTCATCAACGCTCACCATCGACAAAAACATGATACGTCATTACCGGACAGGTCACATACCAGTAACGGGACATAACTTAAAAGTGACGCGACCAGACAAAGCGACACAAAACGCATAAGACATGGAAGAGTGAATATCACTACGTGTGGATGTACTCGTTTTTTTATGAATGTAAGTACAGGCATTGGTAGACGCATATGAAAGAGTTTGCGTGTGTACGTAATGTCAATTAGGTATGCATACACGGATAAGTATGAAAGGACGTACAAATATGTAGTGTTGTCTGCATGTATGAGTACTCGAGTGCATGTACGCATACACCTAGTTGGGTGCGTCCATATACTCCGGGGATTCATAAACAAAACCATCCCAATCCACAGCATGCATACAACATGCACATGACCGACAGGACTCATAACAAAAATATGACTGACAGCAAATAGGGAATACAAGTGACTCGATAATGACAGGACTAGAACGCAGAACCTCCAATACCACCCCATCACTGGGATGATAGCAAAGGTTGGTAACGTGATACACATAGTCCCGGCAAAAAGCCACGCTAGAATCCAGCAAGACGGCAACGACGGGAATTGACTGAATGGCCTCCCGCTCCCCTTCCCCCCACCTTTCCCTAACTCTTTCGGATGCACTATGAGTTTAACCCCCCAACCCATTCCCACAGAGAGCACTTGAGTTCGTTTGCCCAACATGCCACAACAATTCTCATCGCCGATCATTTGGATCTCAAAGCGTGAGCTGGACGGTCCGGTTATATGGTATTTACGTACACCGGAGCTTAGCTATCAACACAACCCGATCACATAATAACAAATGACGACTGGACCCGCTTAAGACTCCACACAAACTCTCACACACATATCCATTACATGACTAACCCGTTCATATTACAGGAAGACAACTATAAGACCACTATGGTCACACGCGGAAAATTTTCACATTTCGGAACTATTCACATTCAAAAACTGTTTTCAGTACTTTTTGGCAAAATTAAAATACTCAAAATTTTAAAACAATAAATGGTGGCCGAAAGGTCGTTGTGTTTGGAAGCTCGCTCTCCTTCGAGATACGCCTAGCCAGATCAAAGGGAGACAGAACAAACAGGAAACACCAAGAATGAAGAAGGAAGACATGCACCAGTGACAACAGGACGAGCGGTTTGATTCGGATGAAAGCATTAAGCCAGAAATGGCGCAAACAACAGTATTCAGTCACGAAAGTGACGCAAATAAACCAGACCACAAATATAGGCGGAGACTGCTAGTAGCCTAGGCTAGCTAGCAGCAGTCTGAACGTGGTCGAGCTTTTCTTTTTTTTTTCTCAAAAGGACTTGGACTTTAGCACTGAAAATGACTCGGTTTTATCAGGGCGAAGATAACTTAGATACTTTCCTATTTCTAACGAGTATCGTTGTTCTTTTCGCAGCGACTGTCTTACAGAGCTCTTCTTTTCCTTCATAACAAGCAGTAAACTAAGATATGTGCAATTGAGCAACTTCAGCTTCAGAGTTAAATAATTAAATTCGAAGGAAAATGGGAGCGACAACTGTGGACTTCATTAGATGACAACAGATGAAATTGTTTGGCTATTTAACACGGATGTCAACAAACAGGGGGGCTATCTAACACGTAAATATTAAAAAAAAAAAAAAAGGCAGGAAGCCAAGAAGAAGCCGACTTTGCAAACGATGGGCAGAGAGCAAAATAGAGTCCCTGGAAATGCCCATTTACGAAGCGCACACAAGGGCACTTTCCGTAAATTATACTTCACCTCGACACCGCGAGGTACGACATGACCAAGACGAGAGGAGCTTCACATGTACAAAGAAGCAAGGTGATTATAAGCGTGTACATGTGTGTGTGTGTGTGTGTGTGTGTGTGTGTGTGTGTGTGAGCGTATGTGTGCGTGTGTGTGTGTGTGAGAGAGAGCGAGAGAGAGGGCGCGGGAGTAAGTGTGAGTGTGTATGTAAGCGCGGGCGTTCGCGGGCGCGCGCATTTATGTGTATGTATGCACGCACACACACACACACACATTCTTACACAGAAAACTGGAAAGATTAATGTAAAGACTGATAAAGGAAGACATAAATAGATTTTTATAAACAGCATTTTGTCATGAAATAGAAAAGTAAAAGCACACAAAATGATTTATGCTGTTGGAGATAGCAAGTTGTTTAAATGTATGATTACCTATGCGAATTGGCAAGTCACTCTCTCTCTCTCTCTCTCTCTCTCTCTCTCTCTCTCTCTCTCTATCTCTCTCTCTCTCTCTCTCTCTCTCTCTCTCTCTCTCTCAACACGTGTGAGTAACAGAAGAGAGAATCACAACAGATTCGCGTGAATGCAAACATAAAATGCCGATGGGCTTCTATCCCATTAGTACGCAGATAAACAGTTCACAGCGGCCCCGACACATAAATGCCAGTTAACCAACCATGTGTGACATGACTGAAGGCACTTAAGGTAACACGACCGCTGAAAGCCCAGAGCCAGAGATGATGAGATTGACTGTGAATTGTTGAACTCAAGTGCATTTTTACACGTTTGCACCGGATTCAACAGGGCCGGCTGAAGTGATTTTGTGACTACAGTTATGTGTAGTTAGTGACAAAGATACCTCACTTCAGAGACGCCAGAAATATATCCACGCTTAAAAACTGTTTGTAGTACTTGGCAAAGTAAAATACTCAAAATTTAAAAACTATAAAATAGTTGCGAACACTCTCAATCTCTTACGAGATACGCCTGGCCAAAAAAGTAGGGAATATACTCAGAAGTACAGTAGGGGACACAACGGCAAGATAGTAAGGATACTAGACGGAACGAAGGATGACCAAAGAGGAAAAACGTCACCAACACAAGGACCGAGAGAGAGAGAGAGAAAGAAAGAGAGAGAGAGAGAGAGAGAGAGGGAGAGAGAGAGAGAGAGAGACAGAGAGAGACAGGGAGAGACACACACATACACACACACACGCACGTACACACACACACACTCACACAGACACACAATGAGACAGACACAGACACACACAGGAAGAAGCGGTCTAGCTATTACGATAGGGGCACAAATCCGAGAGCTGGCGCATACACTACGCAAGTAGCGCAAATAAACCAGACCACAAATACAACTGTAGACTATTGGCAGCTTGGCTGTCAACAAACGGATGAACGTGGTCGAGTTTTTTGTGTCTAGAACGGTACGATATGGTAGGTACGGGAACATGAAAGGAGCCCTCCTTAAATTTGCAAAAGGGCTAAGTTGTACCTTCTTCAGCCATGTCTAGAAGTTCTCTCAATTTTGTTTTTAGTATTATTTATAATATATTTTTATTTTTATCTGCCATTCAGCCCATTTTTTTTCTGTAGGCAACTGTCAGTCCCTAGCTAACATGGAGCTGTGGCGCTGTTTTTGGCAACAGTCTATGCTATGAATGTAAAGTCAAATACGGGAGTGGCAGATCATGATCATCATTATCATCATCATAATCATCATCAGTCATTATCATTATCATCAACATTATCATCATCATCAATCATTATAATCATTAACATTATCATCAAGCACTTCAACATGACTAAGGTCACCTAAACGACCCACTACCCATTCAACCCACAAGGAAATGTAAAAAAGGGCTGAGCCACCCCAACGCCCCCATCTCCTCCAGTATTTTCGTCTCTGCCTGACTTGGTTTGTCACCAACGGTATACACAGTCTTCTAACCATTTTTATCTAGATTCGCAATCGGGTCGCGTATCTGTGAACGACTTCTTCGCCGGTCGAGTCTGCCAATTAATGAGATCGCATCAACACTGTAGGAGTCCCTTTCAGGGCTCTTGATGGCGTGAACTGCTAAGCCATTCTATGTGGCGCTGATAACCTGGTCATAAATACAACCTAAAGCTCCCCCTTCGGAGATGCTGCTTAAACATGACTTCAACGACAAAGCACCTACATACCAGTGTGGTTTCACAGTGGCTGAAAAGCTTGCCTTTCAGTCTGCTTTGGTTCGGTTTATACAACATATCAACACCATGGCACACGGGTAGTAACTCTTAAGTGCTTCTCTCTACTTCTAACTCAAGCCTGAATGAAGAATATCAACGAAATGCTAGAGTAGTGGCTAGAGCATGGGTTAGAGTCGTGGCTATAGCAGTGGTTACAGCAGTTTCTCGAGCAGTGGCTATAGTAGGGTTAGAGCAGTATCTAGAGTAGTGGCTAGAGCAGTGGCTAGAGCAGTGGTTAGAGTAGTGGCTAGAGTAGTGGCTAGAGTAGTGGCTAGAGCAGTTACTAGAGCAGTGGCTAGAGCCGTGGTTAGAGTAGTGGCTAGAGCAGTGGCTAGAGTAGTGGCTAGAGCCGTGGTTAGAGTAGTGGCTAGATCAGTATCCAGAGCAGTGGCTATAGTAGTGGCTAGAGCAGTGGTTAGAGTAGTGGCTATAGTAGTGGCTAGAGCAGTATCTAGAGCAGTGGCTATAGTATTGGTTAGAGCAGGGGTTAGAGTAGTGGCTATGGTAGTGGCTAGAGCAATATCTAGAGTAGTGGCTATAGTAGTGGTTAGAGCAGTGGTTAGAATAATGACTAGAGTATTGGTTACAGTAGTGCATATGGTAGTGGTTAGAGCAGCGGTTAGAGGGGTGGCTAGAGTATTGGTTACAGAAGTTGCTATAGTAGTGGCTAGAAAAGTATCTAGAGCAGTGGCTAGTGGCTAGAGTAGTATCTAGAGCAGTGGCTAGAGCAGTAGTTAGAATAGTGGCTAAAGTAGTGGTTAGAGCAGTATCGAGAGTAGTGGCTAGAACAGTGGCTATAGTAGTGGTTAGAGTAGTTGCTAGATTCGTGGCTAGAGCAGTGGCTAGAGCAGTGGTTAGAGTAGTGTCTATAGTAGTGGTTAGAGCAGTGACTAGAGTAGTGTCTATAGTAGTGGTTAGAGTAGTGTCTATAGTAGTGGTTAGAGTAGTGTCTATAGTAGTGGTTAGAGTAGTGTCTATAGTAGTGGTTAGAGTAGTGTCTAGAGTAGTGTCTAGAGTAGTGTCTATAGTAGTAGTTAGAGTAGTGTCTATAGTAGTGTCTATAGTAGTGGCTAGTGTAGTGTCCAGAGTGGTGGCTAGAGTATTGGTTACAGTAGTGGCTAGATTAGTGACGAGAGTAGAGGCTAGATTAGTGGCGATGGTTGAGACTTGACTCTAGCATGGAGGACGGTGGCATTCCAAAGGATCTTCTGTATGGTGAACCGAACCGGTAACAGGGATAAGACCTGTAGGAAAGTCAAACTATCATAAAAGGGCACATGCAAACCTGACCTTCAATACATCAAAATTGACACAGACACTTGTGAGAGATCAGCTACAGGCCGACTCCTGGAGGCAGACAGAGAAGGACGGACTGACGCAGTCTGAAAGCGGTAAAATGTTATCTAATGTAATATATTCTATGAAACAAAGCATAATTAAACTGCCTAAAAAATTACGAAGCAAAGAGATTATCTGCACCAGGAGACAATTTACATTCTCCTGACATGTCGTGAAAATGGTAAAAACTAAAATACCTGGTAACAACATGAAGGCTTGAGTGGAAGAAGGCAAAACGAGGACCGAAAGAGACGTTTGACAGTTTCTCCCCATGGCACAGGAGAACATCTGTATCAAAATGATTGACACCACACAAGACAGAAGGCTGAGGAAAAGGGATGATTACTAACGCTACATGGCATAGACCATAAGGTAAAGAATTGTGTCCACTCGCAGATGTTTTTATGGTTTAACACAGTGTTTCCCAAACTTGCCTTAGTCGCGGCACCTTTTTTCAATTGAAATTTTTCCTCGGCACCCTAACCTATGTAGAAGTATGACTTTTGGTATGTTAAAGTAAAAAAAAAAAAAATGTAAATTTGTGAAGAGGTCGCGGATTTCCGGGGCGCGGTGCCTCACAGCTTTGGAATCACTGGTTTAGAAGTTCAGCCAGATAACGACCGGACGCTGACATTCCACGCAAGAATCTAATTGGCTGGCAAGCAGCAGAGAATATGTATGAATAAAAACTATAACATTCAAACAGCGACTAAAAAATCTTAAAACTGATGAAATTATTATTTGCAATAAAAAAGAGGGGAGAGGGAACGGGAAAAGAGAGGGGGGGGGGGTGGTTAGGTAATAATAGAAAATTGCAATGATAAATGATATGATTACGAAATCAGGACCGGTAGATAGATAGGGAATCGATGTCCATAATTCCCATTCGATTAAGATAAGGTACGTCGAACATTCTCGACTGATCATCAACGATAATTTTTGTTCTGCTGAACAGATGACACGGTTAAATACCTACATCTATTGCCAGATTGTGAGTGTGGATGTTTGAGCGAGGTTGACGAGCAATGGAGAAATAGGGAGCTACTACAGCATTGATTTGCATCCTCTCCTCCTCCACACTCTTCCACCACCACTGTTCAATCACCCTCCTCCTCATTTTGCTTCTCCTTCTCTCACCCTCATCCTCCTTCGCATTGTTGTTGTTGCTGCTGTTATTCATCATCGTCATCACCATTCTTCAGAATGCGTACAACAAAAATATATCCACTGTCCCCTAACAAGCATGTCTTAAAAGTCTACCAATTAGCGATGTTTCCTTCAAAGTCGGGGTGCATTTGCATGAGAGGCAAAGAACCAACAGTTTGCATACTTATACGCCAGATTTGTAAAAAGGATATACACACAAAAATAAAATTCTGCAACAAGACTAAACTCCATAAGTGCACTTGTTTGTATTCATGGCGAGGCACACACGCCGTCTGGAGGTGACAGGTTCAATTCCCGGCACGGTAAATGTAGCATTCGATTTTTGTTGTCTAGTGTGTTCTTCTATCTTTCTACGAGTGCCCATCAATACACTTTGTGTTACTTGATTAACTCCAGAAGTGTACGAACAGGCAGAATTTCCGTCAGAGTTCCCACCAGGGGAACACAACAGAGAAAGAAAGAAGAGGAAATATTTTGACTACTAATCCAGACTGATCGCGCAAATAATTATATGCCGATAACACTTTATGAGGAAGCTGCGTAGAGTTAGTGACTCACTGCTCTCCCGAAGGTCATGGGTTCGAAGCCGCACAAGGTGGTTTATTTTATTTTTTTATTGCCTCTCAGCTCGACCTAGCCTAAAGCTGGTACCGGGAAAATATTATTGGTGTGTCCCGTTTTCAGCTCAGTATGTTATGACCATCCTAATTACGGCAGATCTGAAAATAAAATGATGCCTGAAACAAGTGCCTGTACCATGTACTTTAATACCGCCGGAATTAAAATAAATTCCCTGGCTTTATAAGTTTAATTTACGTACATCTTTAACAAAAACTTGCCGATTTCCAATTGCCAATGTTTTTTTTAAGGTGAGCAACAATACATACGGGCGTCTGATCTCACTACCCAGAGACCGGGGTGAATTACTAGAAGTTCAAGTCCACGTGAAAAAAAATCCCAGGTGTTACGGATGGGGGGGGGGGGGGAAGGGGGGAATTAACCCCCCACTCTGCCCCCAGGGTAATCAATACGCAGATAATTAAAGTATAAGAAGGATCACTTTATCACTTTAAAATCAGTCTTTTACTCACAGAATAAAACAGTATTTATAATAACTCCGCATATTCCTTTAATGTGAGATATAAAAATCACATCCTCCAGAATAGAATACTAGTGTGAACAGACAACAACATGTTTTCCTTGGAGTAGGCAGGCACTTGGCTTAAAACAAAAACCCACAAGGGCCGTGTGAAAACACAAGCAGGCCCAGTAAACAGGACCTTCATTCAGACACTGGCACGTCCCACCCCGCCATTGCCACAGGTAGCTGACACGTACGGTGACGTGGCTTTGGTTCACGCAGGCTTAACTGTCCTGGGACCTGCCAGCCAAATCCTTTGCAAGAGACGCCCCAAGCTTGGCCTTTTACTAAGTACTGAAAAATGTGACCTTCGGTATACGTCTTTTAGCAATATGTGATTTTTTTACGTGTGTATAACAATGCACGGTTTTACATGTCTGTACAACGATACGTGATTTTACATGTATGTATAACACTACGCTTTTTTACATGTGTGTATAACAATACGTGAATTTATACGTGTGTATAACAATCCACGGTTTTTCCATGTCTATATAATCATTCGTGATTTTTCATGTGTATATAACAAGCCTCCCAGGTCGACCCAGCCTTGAGTGGGTACCGGGTGGGTACCCGGGAAGTAGAGGCGGCCGGCGTGATGCTGACCACATCACCCATCTTGTGCCGTTGGTTTATAAAAATATAGGTCTAGCCCTATATGCCCTATACGCCTAAAGGCGTGGAAAGGGTCCTTTACTACTTTACTTTTACTATAACAAGCCATGGTTTTTACACGTCTCTACAACAATAGGTGATTTTACATATGTGTATAATAACTACACGGTTTTACATGTGTATATAACAATACGTGAATTTACACATGTATATAGCAATCCACGGTTTTACATGTCTATATAATAATACGTGATTTTACATGTGTGTATAACAATCCATGGTTTTACATGTCTGTACAACAATATGTGATGTTACATGTGTGTATAACACTACACGGTTTTACATGTGTGTAAAACATTACGTGATTTTACATGTGTGTAAAACAATCCAGTTGTGCATGTCTGTACAACAATACGTGATTTTACATGTGTGTATAAACACTACACGGTTTTACATGTGTGTATAATAATTCGCGGTTTCACGGGCAGGTATACCAATACTCTGTCGACCCAGCTTTGAGTGGTACCATGTAAAGTCGTGGGAAGTAAAGGCGGTCGGCGCGATGCTGACTGAACCATCCACCAAATACCGATTGGTCAATAAAATATAGGTCTAGCCCTATATGTCCAATACGCATGAATGCATGGAAAAGGGTCCTTTACTTTTATACCAATGCTCTGTTTTACAACTGTGTATAACGATACACGGTTTTACATATATATACATAACAATGCACTACTTTTCTGTGTGTATAACAATACGCATATTTACATGTGGTTATACACGCGTCTAACAATATTTGTACAGACCAGGCGCAGTGTCCTTTACTTTATACTTTACTTTTATACCAATACTCTGTTTTACAACTGTGTATAACGATACACAGTTTTACATATATATACATAACAATGCACTACTTTTCTGTGTGTATAAAAATACGCATATTTACATGTGGTTAAATTATGTAATACACGCGTCTAACAATATGTGTACAGACCAGGCGACATGTCCTGTACTTTATATTTTACTTTTATACTAATACTCTGTTTTACAACTGTGTATAACGATACACAGTTTTACATATATATGCATAACAATTCACCACTTTTCTGTGGTTATAACAATACACAAAAGTATATACAAAATATTACATGTGGTTATACTCTGTTTTACAGGTGAAATGTTCTTTACTTTATTTTTATAAACACCTGTGTTTAACAATGCACGGTTTTACATATGCATGCATAACAATGCACTATTTTATTGTGTATATAACAATACGCATAGTAACGTGTGGTTATACTCTGTTTTACACGCGCATAACAGTATGTGTACAGACCAAGCGACATACCCTGATACCCACTTAACATAAGAGTTAACATGGTCAAGCGCGGTCAACTATGAAAACATCGTCTCAACCGTTTTGCTGGTAGCAAGCGTCTGACCAGTGCCTATCTCTTCTTTCTGTGGTGCAGTATTCTATGAGTTGATAAGGCATCCGATTCGTTTCAATTTTGGAAAGTATCCAGTTTTCCCTGTTACGCTAGTTTGCCTCGTCTTGCCTTAACATTTTTTTGTAAATTGGTGACCAGATCATCTATTAGCTAGCCGGTAGACGACTTCGCATCAACATTGCAAGAGTCCTTGTCTGGGCCCTTGGTGGCGTGCAATGATACACTATTTTATGTGGCGCACATAACCTAGTCACTATTATAACCTTAAGCTCCCCCTTCAGGGATGATGGTTGAATGTAACGATTTTTTTTCTTCCAGAAAAGCACCTACCTACCTACAATTTGTTTCGGTAAGGGAAGTTTTATTTTGAGTTATGTGAAGTCAAGAAAACGTGATGTTGGAAAATCATGGATTAATTACATTGCCTGTGGCGACAGTTGCACTTCGACTTTGAAAGAAGCTCCCAATTAGTCAACTCTTACGACATGCTGTTTGGGGAGGCAGTGGGTCTATTCTCCCCCCCCCCCTACAATGGGACCCAGGAACCCACACGGGGAGCTATGGCATAAAATCTAGGGGTAAAGTCATGTACACACCAGGTGCTGCTGGGGATCAAAAGAATGAATCGATATCGCGATATGTATGGAATGCTTTCTCACTGAGTTTTTAGGGTACACCAGGCTGTAAACTCCTTAAAGTTCTAGTCGTTCGTTGACACCTGACGGTCTTGTTTTCAGAACTTGAGCTCCCCATGTGGATTCCGGGGTCCTATTGTAGGGAAAACAAGAACAGACCCACTGCCTATCACAAGCATACCGTAAGAGTCGACTAATTGGGAGCTTTTTTTTTTTTTATCGAAGTCGGAATACATCTGCCTGAGAGGCGAGGAACCAACAGTCTGCATGTAAATGAGTCAGATCTGTCAAACGGTTGCACACGCACCCTGAAACAGGATTGCAGTCCAGAAGTGGACGAACAACTAGAAGTTCCGCTGGAGTTACAGCCGGTGAACGTGAAGAAGAAGAAGAAGAAGAAGAAGAAGAAGAAGAAGAAGAAGAAGAAGAAGAAGAAGAAGAAGAAGAAGAAGAAGAAGAAGAAGAAGAAGAAGAAAGAAGAAGAAGAAGAAGAAGAAGAAGAAGAAGAAGAAGAAGAAGAAGAAGAAGAAGAAAAGAGAACTTGAGGTTTGAGTACACTTCCGTTTTACAGATCTAGGTTATGCGTTTGTAAACTGTTGGTTTCCTAGTAATCAATCACATGCACTCCAAATTCGAAAGAAAACACACCCAATCAGTTGCTTTTACGAAATGTTTCTTAGAAAGAAGGTGGGGGGGGGGGGGGTGGTGGGTCTGTTCTTCCCCCTACCGAAATGGGACTGGAAAATCTCAACGTCTGTAGCTTAGAGGTAGTGAACACAGTTTCACAGTCAGGACACAAGGGTGGCTCAAAATTAGCTGCAGGCTGACTGGTTGCAACACAGCTTGGGTTGTTTCTAACAACAGTATGTGTGTTGTACCAGCAGAACTGCAAAATGACCCAGCTGCTTGATTGTGTCACTTTTGCGGCGGTGTGCAGGACGGAAAGTGCTTGTGGGCTGAAGGAATTAGGGTTGCCAATTGAGAAAATCTGAGAACAACATAACTAGAATGTCCTTGCGGTGGAACCAACAGAAGGCATAGAAATAAAGGAATAAAACATGAAAAAGAGAGCTAGCAAGCGAAGTTAAAAAGATGGGGAAGACATGGGAAGAGCTAGAAAGGATAGAATACTTGGTGTCAGCTGGGTGAGGGCCTATGCTCTATTGGGGGAGTTGAAACCGCAGAAGAAGAAGATTTACTGCCTTCAGAATGAACTGTGATTCTTACTTTCACCCTGGAACACATCTCCATTACTTTACCGAGGATAGAACATAGGTCTCCCGCATAAGAGCGCGACCTTCTAACCATTCAGCCAGCCGATCCTCTTTACTGAACGTTAAGTCCCCAAGTAAAACTACGCAACAGCCAACAAATGCAGGCTGTTGGTTTGCGAAGTCTTAAAAAGGTTATTCAATTAACATTCATTGCTTGAATATTTTTTCACTGTTGTAATCATAAATATTGCCTTCCCTTTTACATCTTATGCTAAATTTATTCCTTTCTGGTGGTATCTTCCTTTAGCTTTATTTACAGTATATTCAAATAAATAAAAGAGCCATAGTGCAAACGAACTACTTCCTGGGTCATTCTTAACTACGTAGATTATTTGTATGTGCAAATATAATTATATTTTAAATTGACTCCAAGTCGACAGGAGTCAGTGGAGAATGGGGATATATTTATACAAATAAAAATGTAAATGCTCGTTTGTCGCTAATCGTTAATCTCCGAAACTTTTTGACCGATGGCTTTTAAATTTTGACACAACATTGCATTCCGATTCCCCCGTTTTTAATATAAAAGTGTTGCACAAAGCTGCACTTTATCGGATGTTTTTCGGACAGAGACAAGACGAAAATGGTGACAATAGAACGAGTACTGTGAGATTCGAGGTTAGGTAGTCGCTGCGGTAGCCTGTTAGATCAGCCGGCATACCTTAACGACCAAGTGGCAAGCTTACGGTTGGTTCATTGAACACTTGTTGGACTTTGTTGGCAATTGGCAGAGGGGCACTGGAAGACAATTCGGACACGATGGACTTGAAGGATAAGACTTTGTTTTCGACTAGACACCCGGACCAGCTTACCTAAGGGCCCCCCCCCCTTTTTCCTCTCCTCCCCCCCCCCCACCACGACGTTCCGTTGTGTACAGAGCCAGCTCGAACAACTTTCAGCTGCTTCGCCCAGAAGTTTTAGTGATCGTTTGCGCTCGGTTCCTCCCAAGCCCAGCTGCTTTATCATATTGTACATCGAAGTGAAGATAAGATTAATCTCCTCATAGTAGCAGCCGTGGCAATTGTAGCAGAATAGAAGTTGTAGCTGTTGTGGTTAGCCGAGTGGTTTCAACGTCGGGCTCTTATGCTCTCCGGTAAAGAAATGGCGTTTTTCTGTCGGAGGCAAAATTAACTTCCTAACTTGAACAGTCCGTGGCAACAGCACTAGCCATGCAACCCTAAATCCTCAAGCTCCCAACCCCCTATCTACACCGACTTAAAAAGTAGTAAAACAGACAGCGGTGACAGTTTGTTTTAGTTGTTGTGGTGGTGGTGATGGTGGTGGTGGTGATAGTAGTAGCAGCAGTAGTTGTAGTAGTAGGAGTAGTAGTAGTAGTAGTAGTAGTAGTAGTAGTAGTAGTAGTAGTATTAGTAGTAGTTGTAGTAGTAGTAGTAGTAGTAGTAGTAGTAGTAGTAGTAGTAGTAGTAGTAGTAGTAGTAGTAGTAGTAGTAGTAGTAGTAGTAGTAGTAGTAGTAGTAGTAGTAGTAGTAGTAGAGGGCGTTGAGGGGGTGGTGGTAGTTGTAGTAGTAGTAGAAAAAGAAAATGAAAAAGAAGAAGAAGAAGAAGAAGAAGAAGAAGAAGAAGAAGAAGAAGAAGAAGAAGAAGAAGAAGAAGAAGAAGAAGAAGAAGAAGAAGAAGAAGAAGAAGAAGAAGAAGAAGAAGAAGTACTTAATCAGTAACTATTTGCGACATGCTTATTAAGGGACAGTGGGCCTATTCTCCCGCCCCCTACGTCCCGCCACCCCCCCCCCCCCCTATAATCAAAACCAAAACAGACAGGGAATTCGGAGCAGTGCAAACTTAATTCTAGAAAGATTGCACGGGGAAGGAGGGGAAGGGGGGGGGGGGGGTAAAGTGATTTGCAGGTTTTTAAAATCGAAACAAAATCCGAACCGCACAATCATAGCTTATCCTATATTTCATGCGAACAAGACATACTGTTGCAAAGTGCATTATCTCATATGAAATTTGTGGAGGGGAAAATGCCGTTAAATTAAAGGAGTAAAAACAAATATAATTTAAAGGAGGAGGCCGGGGTGGGGGTTGGGGTGGGGGGGGGGGGGGGCTGATGCAGTTTACAACATTGCTGTGACTTGAATTGGTTGTTTCACGTTCTTTTCCTAATATTATATAATTATCAGTAGCTAAATATGCAGCTCTGCTTTCTCCACGTCTATTCTTTGAATATAATCATCAGTAGCAAATATATGCAGCTGTGTTATCCTCACCTTTTATTCTTTGAATATAATCAATAATAGCAACATATGCAGCCTTGCTCTCCTAACGTACTATTCTTTTAATATAATCAATAGTAGCAACATATGCAGCCTTGCTCTCCTCACGTTCTATTCTTTTAATGTAATCATCAGTAGTACACATGGAGCCGTGCTGTCCTGACGACGTTCTACATTTTGAATATAATCATTTGTAGCAACATCTACAGCTGTGCTCTTCCCACATTCTATTTTTTTTTTATTATAATCATCAGCATAGCAACATATGCAGCTGTGCTCTCGTCACCTTTCTCGTTGTCCGTGGTTCCCCGTGAGCCCCGAGGTGCCAGCTCTGGAGGCCTTCAATTTTGGAGGGAAATGTCAAGCATCAGAATTAGGATATTATGTGTGTCTGAGTGTTTGTGTGTAGCTAGGTGTGATTGCGTGTGTGAAAGTGTGTGTATATGGGTGTTTGTACGCACTCAAACACACACACACAAACATAAATATAGATTGTTCACTTGAGTTTAGACTGAGTTGTACTGACAATGAAGCTGATTAACAGGCAGACAGAAGAGTGTTTTTATGTTTTTATATGTATACGTTTGGGTTACGGGGCTCAATTGTTGGGGGGGGGGGGGGGGGTTGACACACTGCCTTTCTATAAAAAATGTCCTGAGACTCGACTAATTAGGTGTTTCATTCGAAGCGGCAGTACATCTGCCTGTGGGGCAAGAAACCAACAGTCAGCATACAGTATGAACAACGCATATTTTTGTGGTAATTATAAAAATCGATCAAAGGTTCATTAGAGATGTAAACGCAAAATACATTTTTAGAGGTTGCAAATGCTCATGTCTGCTAAACCATAACTTCTTACCGACCGTGGGAACATATCTTGTTGGATATGGTTCCTTTCGCCCGATGCCAGCAAAATCGGTTTTCATTCTATTCCCTCGTCACGTTAATGGCTTGCGATGAATATGTGCACACATGCATAAATCCGGGTCTCGGGGAAAAAGGGACACAACTGCTAAAACCGTACCCAAACAGGGCCGCAAGCTGCAATACGCTGGTGGTGCCGTTAAAAGGTGTCCTAATTACAACTTGTTTGGAGTTGAAAGTGAAGGCGACGTCTTGGGCTAGCAGCAAAGCTGACACAAAGAACACATTGAGGGGTGTACAGAAAAGGGGTGCGCTGCATGCACAAGCAAAGTATAGAACGACTTAGCGTGAGTTGGTTGAGGGTCTATGCTCCATTGGGGGTAAAGATGGTACAACTGAAACAGTGAAAACAGGACGGGCAGAGTAGTCTGTTCCCAAAATTAATCTAGTTATCTGAGATGCAATTTTTCGTTATTTGAAGACCCTTCCTGACTCTTGCCAGGGGCCACAATATATCCTGACCATAAATATGGTCTAATGGCTGATCGCGGTTTCTGGACCTCTCTACGGTGATCCTCATCCACATGGTGGAACTGTGTGTCATCGGGTGTTTATCGCTTGTGTGATGTCCCAGTGGAGTAAAAATCTAATACTACTACTGATAATAGTAGTAATAATAATAATGATAATAATAATAATAATAACAATTCATTTGGGGAAAAAAGCAAGAGTATTCACTTTGTTGGTGTCTGGTTTTGGCGCTACAACTCGTATCATAATTCCAAAGTACCCCGTTCGATTTCAGATGCGGGCAATTTGGCAGCAGACCGAATGGAAGTAACTAGTAAAGCGAAAAAGGAAACGCAAAAGGCAAGTACGCAACTAAATTTACATACATTATTATGTAAAATTAGAACTTCTGTCAATGCTTGGCGGGGGGTGGGGGGGGGGGGGGGAGGAAAAAACAGGAAAAAAAGGGAAGGAGAACTTTACCTTTAAAAATTCTCTAGAGGTGCCTAGCAACCAGAGAGAGAACGAAAGACAGAGAGAGAGAGAGATACAGAGAGAGTAGGAGAGAGAGAGGAAGAGAGAGAGGAAGAGAGAGAGAGAGAGAGTAGGAGAGAGAGAGAGGAAGAGAGAGAGGAAGAGAGAGAGAGAGAGAGAGAGAGAGAGAGAGAGAGAGGGGGGGGGAGAGAGAGATCATTAGATAGGTTCAATGTGACAACGAAGAATATGACTTGATTCCATGTTGTGAAAGCTGAGAATGGCAATGCTACCCAGGATCGATACTGTTCAGAGACACCCATACAGCGACGAATACTTGTTTCTCTGTTAGGGCCAAGGGCGCGGCATTTGTTTAAGCTCGATACAGCGACCGTTAAGGAACAAATGTAGTGCATATCCTTTACAGGACGGTGTAGAGCCAACTCCAGCATTTTTTGGCTGTTGTAGGTTTTCTAGACACATTTACATTCAGTAGTTTGTCATTGCTTTCTCAAAGGTCGACGCTGGATACCACTGTCGAAATCAGCGCCAGACCTTCTGCTGCCAAATAGTTAATTAGTCGCCTTGAACGAAATGCTTGTTGGTGAGGCAGGGGTGTGTTCCCCCCTCCCCCCCCCCTCCAGAAGGAAACCCTGGAACTCACAGGGAGAGACCAGATGAATGCAGGCAATTGTATTGAACACAAGGCTATACAGCTCCATATACCATAAGAATTGGTTAACTGAAAATAAAGACATTAACTATTGTAGAAGACATCATAAACTCCTTTGCAGTTCCAACAAGAAAATTGAAGCGAGAAAACAAACAACAGATAGTTGTGCTATTTTTCTTGCCACCATAGATATTTTCAAGGTAGAAATGGCCTAATCCTATTTCAAGAGCATAATAATATTAATTACAATACTGAGCGCAAATAAACACAATTGGTTGTGACTTCAAGGCCCAACGCCGGCTGTCGTTGGGGGCCCTTATATAACCTAGCTGTTGAACGGGGTCTCTAGGACTTGTGCGCCGGGGATTCTCATCCAATGGTGACACTTTGTGCACCGGATGTGCCGTATGTTGTGCTATCATGGTAGGTTGAACGTCCATCATCACTCACTCAACAATACTGTTTTGCATAATGAAACATTTAAAATAATATAATGTCAAAACAAACTCTTTAAAGACAATTTCTATGGATGGTTAAAAGGGATTGCTTAGCTTCCATAGCCTGCACGCTTTACAAAGTTTTTTAGAGGCTTCCAGTGGCTTGAGCCGCCGAGTTCCCCTCACCCCTGGTCTTAGCTTGTCCTGACCTGTGAGTGAATGACGTTCAGGACCATACAACGAGCAATAAACACCCGGTAACACAAGGTGCCCCCATTCAACCGTTAAGTTAAATTATCACTATTGTCTGGTGAACTGACTATACGCTTGCCACTCTGGTCGTGAAGGTAGTGAACTGATCTAACTTGCTACAGCAGCGACAATATAACACTAAATCTCACAACATCTGTTGCAAAGTCATCATATCGCCTAGTCCCAGTCGAGTCCGGTAAAGTGCAGCAGGGAAGATCGAGGCCTGGAGTCATGACCCAGGTCCGGCTCACTTTCCGAGATTGTATAGGAAGTAATAGGCCGAAACAGTCGTCGACGAAGGATCCTTCTACTGATGACGGTGGACCCCTGCTGTGCATGCTTCCCTGTGGAGTTCTTCTTTTTGTTATAGGGCTATAGCCGGGGTGGGGCTTTAAAATAAAAATTTAAAAAAGTCCGTCCCATATTGGGGGAGGTTACCTGGCCTGTTCTATTGCTGGAAAAAAAAAAAAAAACAACAATAACAAGACATCTAAATATCCCAATACTTCCTTATACACGAAGATTGTACCATTGGCGTAAAATGGGGGTCAAGTAACCAACGTTTTATAGATAAGGATATTACATTTCTAGTCAAAGACCTTCCCGATAACGTCTACTCAGTTGTCCCCAATATTAAAGACCTGACACTGTCTACAGCTCAGAAATGGTCCAATCAATTGTCTCCGTGTGGCCACGAATATCAGACACCTCAATGTAAACATAGCCTGGTCTAGAGTGATAAGTAAAGTCGGGGTGCGACAACTAGAATTAAAAAAAAGAACATACAGCGGGAAGAGGAGAATTGCAAAAGGCACGAAATAATGCCAGAGGAACAACTACTAGCTTGTACAGACGATAGAATAAACACACTCCACAAACTGACAAACACAGAGAACTGGGCAAGCACACGGAGACACACACAGGAAATTGCCTTTGCAACTGAAAGGTATATTTGCTGCCCGTTACCGTGAACAGACAGATTCTAGTTGTAGTAAATGCAAATAGTTTTGTCTTTTGTTTTAAAGGTAAAGTTATTCCATGACATACCTGAATAACTGTGCTAGTCTGCCATTCGCATTTAACAGTTGATGGTTTTATGGTGCTCACAACATTGGATGAGAGGAGTAGTTCATTTCATTCCAAGAAAAATTATATCTTTTTGTAAAACTCACTTGTATTCATCATCACCATCCTTTGTGTGCCTTTAGCCCAGTGTTGCCACTTTGGATGTTTTACATCCAGATTTAGATGTTTTCTTTGGCATTTAGATGGCGTCTTTTACGTTTGGATGGTAGATGTTTTTCTTGAAGTTTTTCATTTGAAGTGAATTTATCAAATCTAACCTAAGAAACAAGATGAAATTTGACCTCCTAAATGCTTCTTGACAATAAAATTCGGCCTGATAAGAGTAGGAAAAGGTTGTTCCACTTATCAGCTTCCTGATTGGGTATTAAAAGAAATTGGAACAGCTAAAGCATACCAGATTCATTTTGGATCTGAAGCTTCAACTTCATCATCCAAACTAAGTTTATCCTGTGGATCTTGCAAGGCAGACTTCAGTAAAGATAAGGACATGATTCTATAGGCTAAGTCATATCAACTGCTATGTAATTTGTGACCCTTTCCATTTAGATGTTTTTTTCTAGATGTTTTCCACGCAAATGTAGATGATTTTAGATATCTTTTGACTCCGTTTTGGATGTTTTTTGTCAAAGAAAAGGGGCAACACTGCTTTAGACGTCACACAAAGCTCGCATTCGATTCCTCTACTCCACTGTATTGCATGCAACTCTATTTCTGACTTGGAGTTCAGCTCAGTATTTTTAGACTCTCATTCTAATGTTCTTCTTAATGTTTCCCTTGGACATCCTCTTTATCTCAAACTGTCTACCCGGTTCTCTAGCGTAATTGGCTAAACCGGATTGCGAGGAGATCGGGTGACGAACTGGCTTGTGGTCCGGGTTCACTCCCGGGGGTAAGCACAAAAGTAACTTTTCTCCAAGATTTACGGTATTTACAATGGAATCAAGGCCGAAAGGTTGCGATATCCATAATACCGAGCCTAACGGTTAAAAGCTCATGGCATCTGGATACTAAAACAAATAAACAATCTCAAATTGTTTTCTATTTCAGTGCTTGTTTTGTAATTCTTAGCTTATTTCGTCACAGAGTGTGCCCAATATATGATTGGCACCTTTCCGTAGACCACAGTGTTATATTGCGCTATAAGGAGGCATCGGACTCACAGTCCATGGCGATGGCGAGTGTGACTAGCAAGACCTGCCCGCGTTAAGAAAAGTCTTCCACAATTATATCATGGGTTTCAGGACCACTATTGTCAACATTTGTCTTTAGTCTGTTTCTTCTCAGACGCTCAGCTCTCATCCTTTCTGCAATCATTTCTTCCTGCATTCTCATTCCCTTCCTGTTGTGACTCCTCCATACAACACGGTCCATGGCATTTTGTTCCCATGAATCCACCTCAATACCTGTGCCATTCATGTTCTGTTTGCACACATCTTTATATCGTAGTAGAGGTCGACCTCGACATCTTATATCCATCTTTAATTCACCCTATAGGATGTCCTTAGGGACTCTACCATCCTCCATTCTCCAGGTGTGACCCAGCCACCTGAGCCTTCGTAGACTGAGAAGACTGTTGTAATGCTTGCTCTTTCCATTACCTCAATGTTTGTGATCTTGTCCTGTCACTTAATGCCAAGTATTCCTCTTAGGCATCGCATGTGAAAGCTATTTAGCTGTCTTTCCTGGTTCGAATACGTTGACCAGGCTTCACTGATGTAAAGCGGAGTGCTAAAAACAAGCCTGATTGACAAGAGTTTTTGTTTTAATCGTGAGCTTTCTGTTCTCCAAAACTTATTTACTTCTATTGGTTTGTTCTCTAGCATGGTGTTCTACATAAACGATTGTTGTTATCTTTAATATATTTGTTTTCTCATATTTTTGATGCCGTAGATGATGAATCGTATGTTTTTATTTGCATATCTTTGTTATTTTATACTTAACAGAACAATATCGTCTGCGAAATCCAGATCTTCTAGTTGTATCTACCCAGTCAATGCCAGTATTGCCTTTGCAATATTTTTTCCAATTACCCAATCAATGGCTACTCCAAACAACGAGGGGGATAGAATGCAGCCTTGTTTCACTTCAGTTTCTACCAAAAACCAGTCACCAAGACCATTTTCAGGGCGCACTGCACATTCTGTACCACATAAATGTCTAATAATGCGTATTAGTGTGGATGGTATGCTGTAGCAATCGGAAATTCCCTATAGTGAAATTCTTTTTAAGCTTTCACGGGCCTTCTTGAAATAAATAAAATACAGGATGATAGGTTGTTGCTTTTCATTGTGTTTTTCTAGAATAAGTCTCAGGGTAATTATTTGATGCAGACAACTTCTTCCAGTTCTACAACCAGCTTGTTCTTCTCTCATGATTGAATCAACTGCCTCTTCTATTGAGGATTACTTTACAAAAGGTGTTGGACATAACAGATAATAAGGTCATCCTTCTCAAAATATGGCAATCGTTAAGATTACCTTCTTCTGCGAGATTTTCACAATTATTTCTCTCTTCCATTATCTGTTTCTTCTTCCCATATTTTGTTAAATAATTCTAGCACTTGATGGGTAGTAGTCTCATCTGCTTCTCTGAGCATTTCATCTCACGTCGTCTCGTTATTCGCTTGGGAATGTCACTTGTTTTGCAAACCTTATATTATAACATTATTATCCTATTTTTAATGCACGTTCAGTTGAAGCTTGTAGAGCGACTTCCAAGTTCAGTTACTAAAGAATGTAAATGCTCTAACGTTATTTATTCTTCTTGTTTGTCTATCCCATTCACACAGTGGGTGACGTGACCAAGGACATACAGACCGCTGTTTGTCTATCCCATTCACACAGTGGGTGATGTTTTCAAGGACATCCAGACCGCTGTTTGTCTATCCCATTCACACAGTGGGTGACGTGGTCAAGGACATACAGACCGCTGTTTGTCTATCCCAATCACACAGTGGGTGATGTGACCAAGGACATACAGACCGCTGTTTGTCTATCCCATTCACACAGTGGGTGATGTTTTCAAGGACATCCAGACCGCTGTTTGTCTATCCCATTCACACAGTGGGTGATGTTTTCAAGGACATCCAGACCGCTGTTTGTCTATCCCATTCACACAGTGGGTGATATGGTCAAGGACATACAGACCGCTGTTTGTCTATCCCATTCACACAGTGGGTGACGTGACCAAGGAAATACAGACCGCTGTTTGTCTATCCTATTCACACAGTGGGTGATGTGGTCAAGGATATACAGACCGCTGTTTGTCTATCCCATTCACACAGTGGGTGATGTGGTCAAGGACATACAGACCGCTGTTTGTCTATCCCATTCACACAGTGGGTGATGTGGTCAAGGACATACAGACCGCTGTTTGTCTATCCCATTCACACAGTGGGTGATGTGGTCAAGGACATACAGACCGCTGTTTGTCTATCCCATTCACACAGTGGGTGACGTGGTCAAGGACATCCAGACCGCTGTTTGTCTATCCCATTCACACAGTGGGTGATGTGGTCAAGGACATCCAGACCGCTGTTTGTCTATCCCATTCACACAGTGGGTGATGTGGTCAAGGACATCCAGACCGCTGTTTGTCTATCCCATTCACACAGTGGGTGATGTGGTCAAGGACATCCAAACCGCTGTTTGTCTATCCCATTCACACAGTGGGTGACGTGGTCAAGGACATCCAGACCGCTGTTTGTCTATCCCATTCACACAGTGGGTGATATGGTAAAGGACATACAGACCGCTGTTTGTCTATCCCATTCACACAGTGGGTGACGTGACCAAGGACATACAGACCGCTGTTTGTCTATCCCATTCACACAGTGGGTGATGTGGTCAAGGATATACAGACCGCTGTTTGTCTATCCCATTCACACAGTGGGTGATGTGGTCAAGGACATACAGACCGCTGTTTGTCTATCCCATTCACACAGTGGGTGATGTGGTCAAGGACATACAGACCGCTGTTTGTCTATCCCATTCACACAGTGGGTGATGTGGTCAAGGACATACAGACCGCTGTTTGTCTATCCCATTCACACAGTGGGTGACGTGGTCAAGGACATCCAGACCGCTGTTTGTCTATCCCATTCACACAGTGGGTGATGTGGTCAAGGACATCCAGACCGCTGTTTGTCTATCCCATTCACACAGTGGGTGATGTGGTCAAGGACATCCAGACCGCTGTTTGCCTATCCCATTCACACAGTGGGTGATGTAGTCAAGGACATCCAGACCGCTGTTTGTCTATCCCATTCACACAGTGGGTGACGTGGTCAAGGATATACAGACCGCCTCTACTCGGTGTTCACACCCCTGCTAAGTAAGTGAAAACCAGGAGTAAACACCGGTACCGCCAGCCACGAGATACACACTGGACGTACATAAACGTCTTGTCAACCCCATAGGACTGGCACTATTAAACGCCGGATTCTGATGTACATATTGAAAAGGAATCTGAGCACCTGTGAACGTGCCCGAAGTGCCATGAAGATGACCCAACTCATAATTCAGATCGCCTTTACTTCCCATTAAATGCATTACAGGCATTTAAGATGGGCGAGTCCGTGAAGCGAAGTGGATTAATAAAGTTCGTCTGGATACAGATAGTTTGAAATATTTTAAAAGAAAACTGCATTTAAAATTGTAAAGTATATTACAATTGCATATGTGGGAGTGGGGGGGGGGGGGGGGGGGGGGGTGGATGCCATTTAAAAAGAAAGAAGACATTCCAACTTGAACGCGCTGCAACATATTCCTGGTGTCTTGTGTGTGGACAGAAACGTAATATCTTTTCCTGCTGCTTAGCTACGACAATACTCTCTAAGTAATTACCTCGTGCAAAACTTTTTTTGCTGAAACCATCCAGGAAATTAAGAAATTAAAATATTTTGACGGATATTCTTACAAAAGCGAAGACACGAAGAGAAAGAACAAGATTTGGGAATTGAGTTTTGTGGAGCAGTGGCAGGCATATAACGCACCACAGACTTCGTAGAAGCCCGTATCCTTCTCATTTAAAACACCCTGGTATGGAGAACGAAAACGAGATAAAAACAGCAATAACAACGACGACAACAACGACGACAACACATTACCTAGGCTTTCAGATCAGTTCAGCCTAAATGGGTACCGTGAAATAACCGTCGAAGTCAGTGCGACAGTCTTGATACTGACCACTTGATGAACCCTAAAATACTTACTTAACATCAAAGTATGCATATGACATCATAGGCCCAGTACGCCTCATAGCACAAAACACAAGCATCGGAACCTGGAAGCCCAAGCCCACTGAGCACCCCTCCCCCCATTCCCAACCTCCAAACCAGAAACAAAATATAGCCTTCAAAATAATCATTCAAACATATAATATTTGAAACATTTTATTCTACTTTTGCCATTCAGCATATTTTTATATTATTATTATTTTCATTATTGTTAGCATTACTATTATTATGTCCTTTACCTAGGATTAGGCCAAGCATCTACCAGCCAAGAAAAATTATAAGGTTAGGAAAGTGACACTTAGGGTCATCACAACCCCTCCCAAAGCACACACCCACATCTTTTTCCCTTATTTTGGTGTGGACAAAACTTTTACGATCGTTTTTTCCCCCTGTGTTTAGACAATAAACAACATAAGAATGTATTTGAAGCTTTCAAAAAAGCGCTGTATAGATGTTAGAGATATATGAAGCGGTAGTGGCATAGTGTTTAGTGAGCTTGCTTCCAACATAGTGGTCGTAGTTCAGTCTCAGGGAAGACAGGAATTTGTTTTCGAGCAGCAGAAGCAGAGAGCTATAGGCCCTGAGTCAGTTCCAAAAAGACCTTTTTATGACCAGCACATATTTCCTGTGACCTAGAATATGTAGAGGTTAACACTTCACATGATAACTACATTATCTGCTATAGGACTTTTAACTGCATCTTCTTTTAGTCCATGCAGTTTGGCGTTGGTAGTCATGTATATCTACAACCTTTTGTCCCGTGTACTTTCATTCACTTCTGACACAGAAGTAGTATACTAGGTAAAGAATCCAGCTTATTTTTCTTGGGTTTTTGTTCTTTAGGCTATATTAAAAACCCTCAGGATTGAAAATAGAGGAAAATACTCCCTCCCTCACCCCCCGGAGGGTCCATCAACATGGCACAAAGAAGAAAAAAAACTCCCAACCCTCCGGAGGGTCCCTCAACATGGGCCAAAGAAAAAGAAAAAAAACCCGGAGGGGCTAGAAAAACCCAAGGTTGGACCCCTTTGACCCGCTGAAAACCCAAGGTTGGACCCCTTTAACCCCATACTCTCTATATGCTTTTAGGTATTTATCAGTGGTTGCGAACATGCTTTGTAATCAGGGAGTGCTGGGTTCGAGTCCTTTGAAATGTATGAGTGGTCATTAGATGTATTATAGTGGTGGTAATGTTTTAGTGTCTATAAACATAATCCCAAGGTTGGCGCCCTTTAACAACATACTAATGACATTAAGGTCCCCGACATAAAAATGTGTGTGCCAAAGCGGGAAACTTACATCACTAGTATTTGTTGTTAATAATTTCCCCCAGGCAGGCTCTGGGTGACTATTATCTGGTGGACAAAATTTGAATAGCTGTTGTTTATACGAGTAATTAAATTTAAATATGTGGAATAGAAAATAATGGGTAGACTAAAAAGACCAACATACCCATAAATTATATTATTTCAAGGCTAAATTTCAGGGACATGCTTAGTGAACGAGGTAAAGCAACAAAATATAGTTTAATGACACAAATTAAGTTATGTTTCTTTACATAATAACTATTAAGTTACGTTCCTTTTCATAAACATTAAGGGAAATAATTTAAAGAAAATAAATATTAAGTTACGCCCCTTTTCATAAAACAATTAAGGTAAGTAATTTAACAATAATTCATATTAAGTTACAGCCCTTTGAATACAATTACAAAAAAAAAAAAAAAAAAAATAATAATAATTTAAAGATAATAATTATTAAAATTATGTCCCATGAAAACAAAGTAAACGTAGACACCTTCTCTTTGTAAGTGGCCAGGGAACCCTAGCAGTCTCATGTAGATAAGTAATAGACCAGTTGTTGTCCGCAGTCTCAAAATTTTAGACAAACGTCTGTTGGTGTTGAGACCAGTGAAAAGCATCTGTGCCGTCTGGACACACAGGGTAGTATGACGCGTATAGATAGAAAAACTGAAAAAAGTGGTGAGTGTCATGTCATAGTTGCCAGCCGCTCCCAAAGGTTTAAGTTGTATCAGCTATTTACATGAAGTGTTTTAGGGATCAATGAAAATCATCTAGGCAGCATAGGCACATAGGGTGGAATTACTTGTATAGAGGGAACACTGGGAAAAAAGTGGCGGGTGTCATATCATTGTTGCCGGCCGCTCCCTGAACGCTTGTATCAGCTATTTACATAAGGTGTCTTAGGGGTCATCTGGTTCGCCTGGACATATAGTGGTATGACTTGTATAGAGGAAAAAATAGGGAAAAGTGGCGGGTGTCATATCATATTTGCCGGCCGCTTCCCGAACGTTTGTATCAGCTATTTACATGAGGTGTCTTAGGGGTCATCTGTTTCGCCTGAACATATGGTGGTATGACTTGTATAGAGGGAAAAAAATGGGAAAAGTTGCAGGTGTCTTATTATAGGATTGGACGCCGGCCAATCAACGAACGCTTAAGTTGTATCAGCTATTAGTCAGTGATATATAGTGTTGAGACGTTTTATATAACAAAATAGAAAAATTGACTAAATTTGATTGCTGATTGTACCACTTAAAGCTTATATTTTATAGACACGACCTGTCCCCGGTCCTCTTGCTTACACCCAACTCCTAAATTCAAAGAATGTTTTCAAAAAATCTTTTAACCCGGCTAAAGAACTAGCTGACCATTCCTCCATCTATTTATCTAACAATCACCCTAACCGGCTGTTTCGCCCATGTTACACAGAAAACTACCATTTTCTTCATGTTCTCGCTAACATTTACACATAAAACTACAGTCATATTTCTATATTTCACACATAAAACCACCACTTTCTTCCCCTGCAGCACCAACATTCACGCAGAAAACTCATCTTTTTTCCTTGTCGCAAACCAGCACGCAATAAAACGAACATTTTCTTTCCCGTTCTCGCCAACATTTACACGTAACATCACCAGCCTCTTTCTCGTTTTTACACATAAAACCACCATTTTCTTTTCCTTTCTCACCTTTCTCTGCATTTCCAACAACTAGCACACATAAACTACCGTCTTCTCTCACTTCTTGACCAACTCCCGCACATAAAAAAAACACCTTCTTTTTCTCTTTCTCAGCAACTCTCGCACATGAAACCACCCGTCTCTCAACCTTTCTGACCAACACTCACACATAAAACTACTTTTATTCTCTCCCTGCGGGCTAACTGTTAAACACAAAAATGTCTGCTTTTGTCACTTTTCTCACCAACTCTTACATATAAAACGACGGATGTCACCCCCTTCTTAACTAAATGTCAAACATAAAACCACAATTTTTTTTCCTTCCTAGCCAACATTCACACATCGAACTATAATTTTTTATCCTTTTCTGCAACTCTCAGCCATAAAACTACCTTTATCTTTCTCTTTTTCACCACCTGTCAAATATAAAACCACTATTTTCTTTTATCTTCCTCGGCAACTTTACACATATTATTACCGGCCTCTTTATCGTTTTTACACTTAAACCCGACATTTTCGTTCCCTCCCTTATTTTCTCTTTTCCGACAATTATCACACATAAACTACTGTCTTTTCTCACTTCTTGACCAACTCCTGCCAATAAAAACACCTTCTTTTTCTCTTTCGCAGCAACTCCAACACGAGAAACCACCCTCTTCTTCACATTTCTGACCAACGGTCACACATAAAACTACTTTTATTCTCTCCCTGCGGGCTAACTGTTAAACACAAAAATGTCTGCTTTTGTCACTTTTCTCACCAACTCTTACATATAAAACGACGGATGTCACCCCCCCCCCCCCTTCTTGACTAAATGCCAAACATAAAACCACATTTTTTCCCCTTCCTAGCTAACATTCACATATAGAACTATATTTTGTTTCTTCTTCTCTGCAACTCGCAACCATAAAACTACCTTCCTCTTTCTCTTTTTCACCAACTTTCAAACATAAAACCACCATTTTCTTATTCTTTCTCGTCAACATTTACACATAACATTACCGTCCTTTCTCGTTTTCACACGTAAAACCACAATTTTCCCCCTTCCTCACCAACATTTACACATAACATCACCGGCCTCTTTCACACAGCAAACCAAAATTTTTCCTTCTTCCTCACCAGCATTCACACATAAAGCTTCCTTATTTCTTTTTCCTGGCAACTATTACACATAAACTACCATCTTCATCCCCTTATTGACCAACTCCTGCACATTAAAACACCTTCTTTTCTCTTTCTCAGCAATTTTCACACATAAAACCACTCTCTTCTCCACCTGTCTAACTAAGGGTCACATATAAAACTCTTTTATTCTCACCCTGACGGTCTTAATGTTTCACACAAAACTGTCTGCTTCTTTCTCTTTCTCACCAAATCTCACACATAAAACCCCGTCTTCCTTCTCTTCTTGAACTCCTACACATAACAACACATTCTTTTTTCTTTCTCAGCAACTCTCACTCATGAAACCACCCGCTTCTCCACCTTTATGACCAACGGGCGAATATAAAACTACCTTAGAATCGCCCTTGTGGCCAACCTACATATAAAACTGTCTGCTTCTTTCTCGTTCTCACCAATCCTCACAAAACATGATCTACTTTTAACAACTGGAACAGTTAACCATTTCACTAACCTTTACCCTAGCGAAGACCTGTAAAAGTCTACAATAAACATAAAGTATTGCTTCTATTCTCCCATCAGTTCCTTGTGTAAGTTGCTTACCTGGAAGTATTGTATACAACCACCCTTCACAGGTCACAAACTACACTTAGATCGATGAGTCTGAATGCTTTTGTCCCAAAATACCTGCTAAGCCTTAAACGGGTGACATCGATTTTACATTATTGTTCCGTTCGACGTATAGCAGACATTGCTATGACCGTTACTTTGTCTGTCAGGGTTCTCCCTTACCATTTCCCGGTATCATGTGGCAGTGATTCTTTATATTTCTGGTTTAAAACCGCCAACTTGATAAACCGTTCTCGGCAATTCAGGTACCGTATCTAGCATATTTTTGAACGACAAGAGACCAGCTTGAAAACGTTATGTTTCACTAGTCACCAAAAAGCAATTGTTACCAACTGTGTGTTTCCCTGTCAATAACAGGCTTCTGTATTGCTGTAATCTTAATGAATTTTCTTGGCGTCTATTTTCATTATTCTTCTCAGCTCATTGACTAAACATATCCCAACCTACCAACGATTTCTTATAAAGTGACGACATGTGTTCTTTAAAACCACCAGCTTGATAACGTGTACTCAACAAAACAGAAAGACCTCGCTGTATCATAAGGGACTTCACGCTACTTTACAAATTAAAAGGGTCGATTTAAAAACGCTGCCTTGATCAACAAGTAAGCGGCCCTTCAACTGTTCTGTCCAATCGCCTGTTTTGCCCGGTCGCCCGCCTGCTTATATCCATAACTGACTGAGTTTTTTCACTCGAAGTAAAAAGGACTGTTTCGCAAGCAGTCTGCCCAGCTAAACAACTAACCGTCCCTTCAACTTTTCTGTCCAACCGACGGTTTTCCCCAGTCATCTGCCAAATTTTAGCATCAGTGACTTTGTCTTACAATACGTTTACAAACCTTGCAAACTTTACAGCATACACCACAGTCTCGGGTAGGGCTTTCATTAACTTAATAATTTTCGTGTCCAATATACATCTTTTCAATATTTAGCAATTTCTCATCTTTGACATGGAAGGATACTTTTTTCTCAAAGAAGTCACTTACAAACGAGTGTCAGATCTTTTCCTAACTTGTATGAAGTTTCAATTTTTCAACTATTCAGTCAACTTTGAAAACTGACTTCTATCTTCCAAAGGTATATACGGAAAGCATTGTGATAACTTTCATAGGGTCGGGCAGCGGTTACAAATTAAAGGGCTGCATTTTCTAAAGAACTCTGGGCAGTCAAACGTGTGTCAGATCTTTCCCTAACTTGTAAACCATTTTCAGGTTGTCAACACTGTTCACTAGTGGTTATCCTGCAAACAGGAGTATGGAGATCAATGTGTAAACTTTCACCGGTCGGGTAACTTTTACAAACAGAAAGGTCGAGTTTCAAAGACCCGTCTGCCCAACGAATCTCATTCACGTCCTTTTTTTTCTATCTGTCTCTTGTAGAGCTTTCACTAACTTAAAAATTTTATCCAACAGGCATCATTTCAACATTTGCATGTAGAGTGACATGTTAACTTTTGACACGAAATGACACTTTTTAAGCATTTTTCAAATCGGACCTAGTGAACGTGTAAGAGCTTTCTCGGTTTGTAAACAATTTCAATTTGTCAGCTTTGTTTACTTACGGTTACCTTTTCAATATGAGTACCCAGAGCAATGTATAAACTGTCACCAGTGAGCTAACTTTAACAAACAGGTCGATTTTTAAAGACCAGTCTTCCTGCCTAATCTTATACGAGCTCTTTTTTTTTCTATCTGTTGCCCTGACTGTCTCTGGTAGAGCTTTCACTAACTTAATAATTTAATCCAACCGACATGTTTTTTTTTAAAAATTTTTTTTAACATAGGCACATAGAGCGACATGACAACTTTTGATACTTATGGATACTTTTTTTTAAAGTGGTCACTAGTTACCGTGTCAGATCTTTCCCTAACTTGAAAACATTTGACAACCTTTGTCAGCTTTGTTCAATGATGTCTAACCTTTCAACAGGAATACAGAGAGCAATGTATAAACTTTCACCAGTCGGCAAACTTTTACAAACAGAAAGGTCGATTTTCAAAGACCAGTCTTCCCAACTAATCCTATATGCGTTCTTTTTTTTTCTATCTGTCCTCTCAACTGTCTCTGGTAGAGCGAGCTTTCACTAACTTGAAAATTGAATCCAACAGGCATCTTTTTCAACATAGGCACATAGAGCGACATAACAACTTTGATACTTAAGATACTTTTTTTTAAAGTGGTCACTAGTTACCGTGTCAGATCTTTCCCTAACTAGAAAACATTTAGCAACCCTTGGCAGCTGTGTTCAAGGATGTCTAACCTTGCAGCAGGAATACAGAGAGCAACTTGTAAACTTTCAACAGAGTAGTCAAGTTTACAAACAAATGGAAGATTTTCAAAGACCAGTCTGCCCAACTAATTCTTTAACTGTATCTGTTTTTAACTATCCAATTGAGTGTCTTTCATCTTGTTGGTCAACTTTTTTTTAAAATTCAAACAAACGACGATTTTTAGAGATCGGTACTTGCCAAAATTGCCAGCGATTTGATTAACTTTGAAAACTTTCAGTTCGTCAACCTTCGGGTAATTTTATTTACTGACGGATATCTCTTCAATTATGTCTAGTGGTCTACTGATATTTCTTGGTAGGTCGTGCACGGACACTGGTACAGCTTAAGTTAGCCAATGTTTTTCCCGTTTTGAAACCCTAAATACCGCTTTGTGTTTTTAATTGTATTATTTTTTTTCTTGTTTTGGGACTTACATTTCTAAACTTATCACTTAGGCTTCACGGTCGTTTACTGTCCTTGGTACACTTTTAAGTTATTCGATGTCCTTCTCCAACGGGACACCGATCGATGTCTTTTTCCTTTTTGGGATCTTAAGGCACGCGTTTTCTGAAGTTTGCATGTGTTTGTTATAAAATACTTACTAGTCCTGCTCCTTAGCCCGCAGGGAGAGAATAAAAGTAGTTTTATGTGTGAGTGTTGGTCAGAAAGGTTGAGAGACGGGTGGTTTCATGTGCGAGAGTTGCTGAGAAAGAGAAAAAGAAGGTGTTTTTTTTATGTGCAGGAGTTGGTCAAGAAGTAAGAGAAGACGGTAGTTTATGTGTGCTAGTTGTTGGAAATGCAGAGAAAGGTGAGAAAGGAAAAGAAAATGGTGGTTTTATGTGTAAAAACAAGAAAGAGGCTGGTGATGTTATATGTAAATGTTGGCGAGAACGGGAAAGAAAATGTTCGTTTTTTTGCGTGCTGGTTTGCGACAAGAAAAAAAGATGACAGTTTCCTGCGTGAATGTTGGTGCTGCAGGGGAAGAAAGTGGTGGTTTTATGTGTGAAATAGAGAAATAGGACTGTAGTTTTATGTGTAAATGTTAGCGAGAACATGAAGAAAATGGTAGTTTTATGTGTAACATGGGCTAAAGCGCCGGTTAGGGTGATTGTTAGATAAACAGATGGAGGAATGGTCAGCTAGTTGTTTAGACGGGTTACAAGATTTTTTGAAAACATTCTTTGAATTTGGGAGTTGGGCGTAAGCAAGAGGACCGGGGACAAGTCGTGTCTATAAAATATAAGCTTTAAGTGGTACAATCAGCAATCAAATTTAGTCAATTTTTCTATTTTGTTATATAAAACGTCTCAACACTATATATCACTGACTAATAGCTGATACAACTTAAGCGTTCGTTGATTGGCCGGCGTCCAATCCTATAATAAGACACCTGCAACTTTTCCCACTTTTTTCCCTCTATACAAGTCATACCACCATATGTTCAGGCGAACCAGATGACCTCTAAGACACCTCATGAAAATAGCTGATACAAACGTTCGGGAAGCGGCCGGCAAATATGATATGACACCCGCCACTTTTCCCTATTTTTTCCTCTATACAAGTCATACCACTATATGTCCGGGCGAGCCAGATGACCCCTAAGACACCTTATGTAAATAGCTGATGCAAGCGTTCAGGGAGCGGCCGGCAACAATGATATGACACCCGCCACTTTTTTTCCCAGTGTTCTCTCTATACAAGTCATACCACCCTATGTGCCTATGCTGCCTAGATGATTTTCATTGATCCCTAAAACACTTCATGTAAATAGCTGATACAACTTAAACCTCCGGGAGCGGCTGGCAACTATGACATGACACTCACCACTTTTTTCAGTTTTTCTATCTATACGCGTCATACTACCCTGTGTGTCCAGACGGCACAGATGCTTTTCACTGATCTCAAAACCAACAGACGTTTGTCTAAAATTTTGAGACTGCGGACAACAACTGGTCTATTACTTATCTACATGAGACTGCTAGGGTTCCCTGGCCACTTTCAAAGAGAAGGTGTCTACGTTTACTTTGTTTTCATGGGACATCATTTTAATAATTTTTATCTTTAAAATTTTTTTTTTTATATTTTTTTTTAAAATTGTATTCAAAGGGCTGTAACTTAATATTTATTATTGTTAAATTACTTACCTTAATTGTTTTATAAAAAGGGACGTAACTTAATATTTATTTTCTTTAAATTATTTCACTTAATGTTCATGAAAAGGAACGTAACTCATTAGTTATTATGTAAAGGGACATAACTTAATTTGTGTCATTAAACTATATTTTGTTGCTTTACCTCGTTCACTAAGCATGTCCCTGAAATTTAGCCTTGAAATAATATAATTTATGGGTATGTTGGTCTATATAGTCTACCATTATTTTCTATTCCACATATTTAAATTTAATTACTCGTATAAACAACAGCTATTCAAATTTTGTCCACCAGATAATAGTCACACAGAGCCTGCCTGGGGGAAATTATTAACAACAAATACTAGTGATGTAAGTTTCCAGTTTTGGCACACACATTTTTATGTCGGGGACCTCAGTGTCATGAGTTGTCAAAGGGCGCCAACTTTGGGATTATATTTATAGACACTTAAACATTACCCATCACTATAATATATATGAATCAATAACCAATAATACATCTAATGATCACTCTTACATTTCAAAGGACTCGAACCCAGCACTCCCGGATTACAAAGCATGTTCGCAATCACTGATAAATAACTGAAAGCATATTGAGAGTATGGGGTTAAAGGGGTCACAACCTTGGGTTTTCAGAGGGTCAAAGGGACGAACCTTGGGTTTTTCAGCCCCTACAGAGGGTTTTTTCTTCTTTGGCTTATGTTGATGGACCCTCCGGAGGGTGAGGGAGGGAGTATTTGTCTCTATTTTCAATGCTGGGTTTTTTAAATATAGCATAAAAAACAAAAACCCAAGAAAAATACGCTGGATTTTTTACCTAGTATACTACTCACAATGGTCTTCCGTGCCATGATGTCAGACTGTCCATCATCTTCTCCCTCGGTGTCCCTCTGAATCTTTCCCAGCGTCAGTTTTCTGCAGTTACCTTACTCTTTCGATACTTCTTCTACATATAGGCCAAGCTTATCTCGCAGTGGGTAACAGGTGCAAATGTGAACCTTAGACCGTTCCCCAAGTGGGTTTCAGAGCCCCTTTGTATGGGATAAAAGGAGAGACCCACTACCCCCAACAAGCGTGTCGTTGAAGCTGACGAAATAAGGGTGTTTCCTTTAAAATCGTAGTTCATCTACCTGAAATTCGAGGAAACAATAGTCTGCACACAAATAGGGCATGTGTAAAAGGGATGTGCATGCAAAAAACACGAATAACTACAGTCCCGAACTGGACGAACAACCAGAATTTTCCTCTAAAGTTCGCAAACGTTGAAAATCAAGAAACTTCGTTACCATAATGCTGTTAAAAGACGGCTTTGGAAGGTGATGTGTATTTTGTACATGGAGGTAGAATATATTTTTTTTTACAGATACATAAGACATTTAAAATTCCCAAACTGTAAAAATCTAGGCACAATAATAAACACTAATGTTCAATAGAAGGCAAAAGGACGATGGCCATAGCAATGCAGAGATTCAACAGCATTAATAGTCTACGGTTAAGCACCAGCAAGGAAATCAAAGTCAGCTCAAAGAGCACACATCTTTCATGAAGGTAGGATGTGTGTCGTGGACTATCTCTCAGTTCTTAAGGAGGAAAAACAAAAGGAGTTGGGGGGGGGGGGGGGGGTTGGGCTCGGAGTTAGTGGTGCTGAAATGCTATAGAACGACGATTCTCAGAATACCGTGGAAAAAGAAACAATATATATACTGACATGCCAAAAGATGTGAGTATCAAGGAAGATTGGCTAACAAACAGCATAAATGAGCAGCTAGTACCAGAAAAGAGGCGGAGGGGCCGACCAGCATAAAGATATGGACATAGGCGGGAGAGCTGGAATTGATTTCAGGCAGACCGTTCTGCAAAAGACCTGCTACACGAAGTAAGTGTGTATAACCGTTCATACAAGAAGAGAACACTAGGAAATGGTCGGTACACAAGAAGACACTTAAAGACAGATAAGACGAAGTGATAGATTTGTAAAGAAACTCCAGGGAACAAAAACCTTGAAAGCTAAAGGCACTCTAGAAGATAGGATTCGTCACTCCAAAACGTATTATATATCTTAGGTTAGGAAATGTCAGCACCCACCCCCCCCCCTTTCTTCTCCTCTTCCCCTCCCCGCCGCCCATCGGATTACTTTTTCTGTGTGTTTGTTCTGTTTTTGCAGACAATCTTTTCTCTCTATACTTTTCACAAAAAGACATATACTATCTGAAATAAAGTCTTCACTATCTGCTGAAAATGGCGTCTGCACAGAAGACGGGCCCCATAGCTCCGGCGACGATTCATGTGTACAAATAAATCAATAAGGGGGAGAAAAAAAAAAACGATTACTGCAGAAAATTATCGGTCTCCATAATAATTCCTGCCTGTTAGGGAAGAGGCAGTGGATGTCCCACAGGAGTCGATACGCCTGGGACCGCCTCACAAGCCTCCAGACGTCCCTTAATGTAAGTCTAACTTCATCATTGCCTGTGTCTTTCTGTCGCCATATATTGTCTTTTTGTGCTTTTCCGTTCTGTCCTTCGAGGAGCAGTTGACGAACGGTTAAAACGCAACCTCACCGAATCCTCGATAAAGATGGACATTTTCTTCTGTCGGGGGCAAAATAAAATCCTCACCTGAACAGTCAGTGGCGACAGCACTAGCCATGTGACCGTAAATTCTCAGGCTCGTAGGGCACCGCTGCCTACAACGCAAAAGGGGTATAACAAGGGCAGTAACTGGCAGTTTAGCTGTTCTTTCCTTCGTATATTTCTTCTTTATTTCCGTACTCATCATGCATTAAAACCAAACCCTCTGTAATGTATTTCTATGCAATATTACAATCAGGAATTCTACTCATCAAACATAATAACGCTACTGTACAGCTTTTGGAAAGAACTAAACAGTTTCAGTGGACCAAGAGGTGAAGAAAAGACGCTGGCTTTGGATAGGGCACTCGCTGAGAATATCTTAAAACAATATAACCAAAATTTCTTTGCATTGGAACTCACAGATGCTTAGAAAAAAAGCAGATTTAAAAAAAAAAAAACACACACACACACACAAACGGAAATTGGAGCTAGAGCGTGACGTTAAAAAGATGGGGAGGACATGGGAAAGAGATGCATGCTATAGCGAAGGATAGAACGACTTGGCGTGAGATTGTTGAGAGCCTATGCTCCAATGGGAGCTAGAAATGCAGAAGAAGAAGAAACATAATAACGTAAAAGCGAGAAGCATCAAA
Source organism: Candidula unifasciata (assembly GCA_905116865.2). Lineage (NCBI taxonomy): Eukaryota > Metazoa > Mollusca > Gastropoda > Stylommatophora > Geomitridae > Candidula > Candidula unifasciata. Next base: position 49,630 of record CAJHNH020000441.1, on the reverse strand, counting down.
CATAAGTGAGACTGCTGCAGCTATTAGAATTGGTACTTTGTGTTGACTGCTGGGGATGGGGAGGGGAGCTAACTGGAATGTACCGAATGCTACAATGTGAGTTCATAACTGAGCTCAACAAGGTGACAGAGAAATCTAGTAGACACCTGAAAGCAAAAGCCTGTCAGGAACTGAAATGATTCTTTGCTCGCTGAAGGAGAATCTAGTGAAAGGATTAACGACAAACTCCCTACAGCATGCGGATTACGTAGCTTTATATGATTGATGTTTGTTCGGCGATGTTTGAATAAATCAATAATACACCGAAGAACTCCAGAAAGATACATATTCTTTTGTTGTTGTCTTTACAACTTCAGCGTATGCGGCTTAACGTTACGAAGATGGTTTGTAATTTCGAGATACACAGATGGGATTCCAGTTGCAAGCGATTTGCCAACAGACAGCTTTGTGTTGATTTCGACAATAGCATCGAAAGGCAACCGCTCACAGCAATGGTGAACCACTGAACGGGACACATGCATAGTCAAATCATCAACAGCACCCCCCCCCCCCTAACCTTCCTTCCCAGCCTCTCCATCCCTCTCCCTCTTCCTCCTCCCCTCCCTCACCACCACTTCCGACCACCCGAAGATACATTATCGGGTTCCGCAAAGTCCTGTATAGAATAGTTAGAAAAACAAACTTTCACTGTACAAAACAGAAGCCCCGGTAACAAAGTGACACAGTTGACCTGGTTCGACTTCCTTTCGAGGTGGGTGTTTTAACTCTTTCAGACCTAGACAGTCGTTACTCTGTAACTCATCTGATTCGAAGCAAATTTTACTTGAAATTAGTAAATGTGGTGTCTAAAGTATTGATAACATCAATCATTCTAGACAGCAAGACACACAGTAACTTATGGGTTAGATTGGGTAATTTAACATCACGGAGTAGCACATGAATGGGGTTATCTATAAACGTAGAACGAGTTGCCTGGTAATGAACGAGGTAAAATGACCCAAGTTCACAAATTCATCAAGCCTAAAATTGGTCATGCGAAGTATTCCCTATCGATTCTGGTAACATTATCGACTGGAGCCAAATAGTTATTTAGTTCGACGTTGGTCTGCGCAGCGAAAGTAGGTCATGTTCCTTTGATAACTTTGTTGGACTGGTCCACTTTCGTGGAAGTTTCGGGTCGTCCCGCTCTCTTGTTTATTTTCCTTTATGTCTTGTATTACGTTTTCATCTTTTGCATTACGGAAAAGATGGAGTGATGGAATTAAGAACAACCTTACAGAAATGAACATCAGTCTTAATAGTGCTCTTGACAGAGCTCATCAACGAACATTACATCTCCCCCCGATACTTCGATGAGGTAAAAGGTGGAAGAGAAGAAGAAGCAGAATATTACGTTTTCATTCTGAGAAAGAGAAGGCCTGTGACTGGTTTCAGCACTCTCTAGGGGGATTGTGTTAGACCCAGTTTGTCGATGTTGTTGGAGTGTTAAAAGCGTTGCCGTTTTGAAATATAGAACGCGCGATATCATATGTGTTGCGGAAAACCCCTGTCACTTTGAGGCAAGACAGCGTGGCTCAAGGGCAACCAATAAGAAGTGAGCTAATCTGAATGTCGACTAATCAGAAGTGAGCTAGTGTGTAAAAGTGAGTAAATGGGAGACAAACATCGAACTAACCAAATGGTTTACGCAAAAATAGGTCTACCAGGATATGTCCAAGGATCTCAAGTAGTGGATCTGGGACCTTTACTTCAGAAATAGAGCACCCAGTTTGAGAATCGCTGCGTTAGCGTAACGTTAGTCCGGTTTAGTGACGTCAACAGCATGGCAGGTTTTGTTCAGCCTCCAAGAAAGTTATAATAATTAGGGTATCTGTTATGACTAGACAAGGTTGTCAACTCTGCGCGAGTAAAGAATGATCAACTGTTTAGCCCTATGTGTGCAGCACACCTCAAAGAGTAAAAAACGAAACTTTAATTTTTACTTTCATCTTTCCACTCATTTATAGTGCAGGACAGGAAGTCATTCATCGCAGCGGGTAAGACTGTAATTTCTGTTCAGTGCGAACTCATTAACCCGGCCTGTTCTGTAAGCAACAGATAAAGGACTGGCGTGGATTTTAATTTTCCACATTTCAGCTCCAGCTCTGAGACACTGGAAAATGAATGCCCAGTTTGGAAGTTCTAGGCGGGAAGTTGTAAACAGAGTCATGGGTTACAATTAACGAACTCGAAATGTGCGTGTTTGAGCGACAGAGTGTTTAGAGTGTGTGTGTTAGTGGGTGCTTTTGTGTGTGTATGTGTGTATAGATATGAATGTGTGTGCGTGAGTGTGTTTGTGTGTGAGAGAGAGAGAGAGAGAGAGAGAGAGAGAGAGAGAGAGAGAGAGAGAGAGAGAGAGAGAGAGAGAGAGAGTACAGTAAGTGGATGGGTTTGTATGTTGGGTACGTTAGAGAGGAAACTATATATATATATATATATATATATATATATATATATATATATATATATATATATATATATATATATATATATATATATATATATATATATAGAGAGAGAGAGAGAGAGAGAGAGAGAGAGAATACATGTGTTTTTGAATGTTTAAGTGTTTGTGGGTGTCGTGGAATGATAAGCCATTACGCATCAGTCCGTAAGACTGGTAACTTGACCTACCTGTAATCGGCACAAAATTCAAACTTGGACTCGTCCGGAAAGATATAGTCCCTTATATCTATATATATATGCCTTTATTGGACAACATTATTATGTCTACATTTTCTAGTTGCTTTGACTAAACTCCACTTTTAAATGTATATATATTGGATATATATTAGAGGAGTTATTTGAGGTTTCTTAGAAACCGATTTACTCCTTGCCCATGTATACTAGGAACTCCTTTTTTACCAACGCCTGAAGTGCGTAATTGGCGGCATTCTCTCTTGCCGGCTTCCAAGCGTCCAGACGTGTCAATCGATGCCTGTATAATTTAATTGAAAAAGGCGATCTGGAATGTCTCGGACTTTTCATATGCTTGGGTAAGTTAATTATAGTTTACGAGTACCTAAAATGATGTCTGTTAAAGTAGTCACTGCTGTAGAGAGATCAGTATCGGCTGTGGGATCACACATAGTTCGACCGTTCTTGATCGCTAGAGAAGCGGATTCGAACGTAGACCTTCCTCTATACAGACTAAATAGCCTATACCCTAAATAACTCACCCATACTGGTAAACCTAATAACCTTACAAGTGTGTACTATTTAAACTAACAACAGAAGTTTGTGCATACAAAATGGGGACAGAATTAGGTCAGGACCTTGTCAGCCAGTGTGTGAGTGTGTTTGACCCAGATCAATGAATGGTAGGACTGGCTTTGGGAGTCGTAAAGAATAAAGGTACTGACAGTAAATATTGGTGTCTGTGTGCAGAAAGGGGGGGGGGGGGAGAGAGTGATATATGTGTTAGAACACTCTATCTATCTCCACTGTATATCTGACTTTCCTTCTCTTGCACTAAACAGATAGATGAATGATAGGGGACTTGTGTCTCCTGGTCTGGAGAGGCATTCTGAGGAATGAAACAGGGAAGCAAAGGTGGAGTAGGCAGATGGGTGATGATGAATGATGCTAGTTCTGTCTGTCCTGTCAAGATGTTACCCTCTTGGTGATGACTAATTCTGAGTTATTTCTTGGCAGGATGAATCCTTTGTGAGGAGCTGGCAGAAGTTTCACAGTCCAACCAACACCCACCAACCTTAAACCAACTATCAACCAATTACCCACCAGCTAACACCTGTGAAAGTTCCTGACATCATCACTATGTGGGAGCATATACCCCAAACAGCCTACCAGTGCTAGAGCTTGGTGTAGCTCAAAGACAGTGTTGTGACCTGACTGGTGGGAGAGACTTGCTGAGTACCGATACAGTTGCTGTGTCCTCTATGTTGAGGTACTCTTTCACTACCTGATCCAGTTGAGCAGAATTACCAGAGTCAAAGACAGTCGAATCATCAGGAGCTGAGGGAAGCATCATAGACGGAAAGAGGAGAAGCTAAGTTTGATGCCTTATGTGCTTTATTCCTCACAGCTCCTATGTTTCCCAAGGATGATAAGTTGTCATCTCCAGGACCTTCTGTCTGTGTAGTATCTTTGTGATTTGGACATTATATCCTGAGATCTATCCACGGAGATCTGGCATCTGTTTCACTATTATATGTATATGTTACATGGATTACATGCATTCATTTTCATGGCTGACTTAGGTGTCTCTGTTTCACCTTTTTAAGTGTTTAGCAGTTTTGTGTGTATGTATCTTCATTATATGTGTTAACATGGTTATGATAATGAACTATCACAACCTGGGAGCTTTCTTCAGTAAGTAGTGGGGGTGTCCAGCCAAGTGTGCCTAGGAATATTGTATTCATATACTGAGATATTTTGTAGTGCCAATACTTGAGTTGCCCTACTCCAGAAATAAGTTGAGCGTATATTGGCAACGGGGAATCCCTTAGACCAATACGAGCCAAACGACTCAACATAATTATTTCTGAGTGCTGTTGGTTCTGAAGGAGAAATCCTTACATTAGGCAAGCGACAGGAGTGATATGTGACAGTGGGTCAAAGAAAAAAAGGGAGGGGGGGGGGAGGGGAGAGAAGGATGACAAGGTGCGTTATCTAATTACTGTCTCAGTTGTATAATTTTCATTTTACTGCAAATGTTGAGGAGCGGCTAGCCAAACAGTTAAAACGCTGGACTATGAAGCGAAAGACACGGGTTCAGATTCTCGGTAAGGCTGGGAATTTTTTTCTGTCGGTGGTAAAATAAAATCCTTACCTGCCCAGTCGTGGTGACAGCACTAGCCCTGCGGCCGTAAATCTTCAGGCTTAAAGCCCCCCCCCCCCTTTCCCACCGCCTACACCGCAAAAGTTGTATAATAAAGGCATTAAATGGCAGTGTTGGCAAAGGTTTTATTGTTTATCTTGTTGGCTTTATGAAGAGAATGGCAAAGGGATAGTGGGGGGGGGGGGGGGGGGGGGGGGGGTGGGGGGTGGGAGGGGGGGGGGAGGGGGGGGGGGGAATGTAAGCGGTGAGGAGTGCTCCTTTTTAACTGTTCTGGTTCCAAAGTATTTTTTTTTTTCAAAGTCTTCGTCCAGTATATCTGAATAATCTAAGGAAAACAAAATGTTACATGTCACGCCTGCTTCTAAGTATAATTCCTTTTTTTTCCTTTTCGCATTCACTGGCTGTAAACTGCGGCAGAAAGTTCTGGGTATTCGTCCACCTCCGGACTTTAGTCTTCTTCAAGAAGCTGGGTGTTGCGTGCACATCCGTTTCACACATTTGGCCTACTTGTATGCATACTCTTGGTTCCTTGCCTCTCTGGCAGGTATACTTCGACCTTGGCTGGTAAACCCCCGGTTGGGTAGGCAGTGGGTCTATTCTAGTTCTCCCAACAATGGCGCCCTGGAATACACACGGGGACAATTAGTATCCTGAGAACCGACAAACACACGCACACATACACATATTAATATATAGACACCGAAGTATGCAACATATACATGGACATGTATATCACATACATGTACATCTATGTTACGTTGACACACACACACACACACACACACACACACACACACACACACATGTAATAACGTAAATAACAAACACAAGGAAGCACATAACTTATCTGATAACCTCACTAATCATCCAGAAAGACAGAGAGCGATACGCAGAAAAAAATATCAGCGGAAATGACGTGACGGACTGGTAAACAGATTCTGATAATCATCGAGGCTAGCAACCGAATGATTAACCCAGTTCCCCCAGACATCCTCCAGAAATTGATTGCCGGGTGCTTGACTAATTATCCGGCAGCGACCACAGACTCATAAAACTTGGGGGGGGGGGGGGGGGGGAATATGGAGTGTCTTTTACAACATCCAAAACGTTTCCCCGCTAGCGCTTTATCTGTATCTCAATCGGTCATATACTGTCAACACAGTTATACTGCAGTCCAAACCCCATCATATCGACTGTAGCGTTGAATATTTTCTAATTATCACGTCTTTGTTACCAGATAACATAGGCTAGCACCTTCCGTCTTTCGACAGTGTTATATTGTACAAAGAGGAGGCATAGGGTTCACAGTCCGTGGCAAGGAAGTGTGACTAGACAGCCCCGCCAGTGCCGTGAGCATATGTCAGGGGTGCCGCGGAAATAATCAATAATTTTTTCTAAATCTGCTTGACATTAAATTTGCTGTTTTTTTTTTAAAAATTCAAACCGCTTTGAGGGCAGGTGTGCCACTAATTATAATTGTGTGTGTGTGTGTGGGACCGACTAATAATGTTTGAGAAATGCTACGTTAACGTATCATTAGCCTGGTTCGGTGACGCCTGCAGCATGGCACGTTTCGTGGAGTGAACAGCCAACCCTATACGATGGACGAGTCGTGACGCTGACTTCCCTTAGCGGGCAAGTCACATTTCAAACTTAAACCCGTCCGGAGGGGTATATAGTCCCTTATATTGATATATACCTTTATCAGGTGAAATATTCATTTCTAGACCCTCTAGTTGCTTTAAGAAATCTTCATTTTCAAACTTGCAACTGTAGGCTGAAGATTTCTGGTGTTTAATTCAGAAATTCCTTTAAGCCTGTTTACTCCTTGGGCATAAATACATGGACTTCTTTCCTAGTGACGCCAAGCTTAGTTTTGAGCCGCATTTTTTCGCCTGATCTCCAAAGTATCAAGACGTGTATACAGTCTATGAAGAAATTGGCGCATTTAAAAGTACCAGTTCTATCTTTGAAGAATTCCTAAGCTTGGGTAAGTTGATTATAGTTTACGAGGACTATAATATATGTCTTTTTAACGTTGGCCACTGCTGCAGAGAGGGAAGATTCAGCTGTGTGATCGCACAGAGTTCGGCCGTTCTTGATGTCCAGAGATCAGGCTCCGAACATTAAACCTTTCCCTGTGCAGACTAAATAGTTTGTGCTCTACTCAACCCACACCATTTGTAAAGATATTGGACCCTACAGGTGATTATTCTCTGACCAGACAAACGAAGTTTTGTGCCTCCTAGCAGAAATATTGAATCTGGGTAATCTTTTAACAGTTAACTGCTGTGACGTCAGAGCTAGACGCTCTGAGTCAAAGGTGTGTTTGACACAGACACAGTGGGTGTGTAGTGAACAGCCTGTGGAGACGTGAAATATATATAGGTACTAACTGTATACATTGTATTTCTGCGAGTGCAGATGTGAGGGTAGAGAGAAGATGATCTATGTGTGGCAGTGTCTATCTATCTCCACTGTATACCTTGTCTTCTGTCTGGTGTACTGATTTGCAGACAGATAGATGAAAGGGGACATTGTCTCCTGTTCTTGAGAGTTACACTCCGAGGAATAGAGAAGGGTAGCAGAGTGTGGGGTGAGCTGGTGTGTGATTAAAGATGATTACTAATTCTGAGTTCTTTCCTGACAGGATGATACCTCCTTAGAGATCAGGCAGACGAATCACAGTCCAGTCAACAACCACCAACCCATACCATTCTGAGCACCAAGCATACCCAAAAAGTCCTACCAATTGTTGCCACCACCTCAACATGGCAAGAGCTTGGTTGTGAGTTCCAGGACTGGTGGACAATTGCAGACACATATGTCATCAATCCAGAGAATCAGTCTTCAAGAGCTTTGTTGGGCTCTTATGCAGTTCTTGTGTCCTCACCTGTGAGACAGTCAGCTTGTACCAGATCAAATCGAGGCATAGCTACTCATTGAGTCATCCACAGCCAAATTACCATAGACTGAGGGGAGCAGTGACTTTCGAACTGGGATACGTAAACTCTTGTTTACAGACATGCTCTCTTCCCACAGCTCCCTGTGATTCCTATGATGAACTCATGTAATATCCAAGAACTACATCTGGCTGCTTCAACATCTGGGTTGTGTCATTGATTCCTGAACTCCATTCACTGAACATTCTTGATGATCTATTCATTAATATATGTATATATATTGTACTTATTACATGCAGAAATTTTCATGGCTGACTTGGGTGTCCCTGTTTCACCATTCTAACTTTCTAAATCTTATGTTTGTGTGAGTAATAAGTGTAATCTGTGTTAACATGGCTATTATAATATACTATTAAAACCTGGGGGCTACCTTTTTATAGTAGTGGGGGTGTCCAGCCAAGTGTGCCTAGGAATAATATATATTTTGTAGTGCCAAAGCTTGAGTTGCACTACTCCTGAAATAAGTTGAGCGTATATCGGCCACGGGATATCTCTTAGACCAATACGAGCCAACGACTCAACATTATTATTTCAGAGTGCTGTTGGTTCTTAAGGAGAAATCCTTAAATCAGGCACGTGATAGGAGCGGTATGTGACAGCCCGTCAGCTGGAGCCGGTCTTGGGTTGAAGATGGTGTGTTTTCATAGCTGTAACCAACAGGACTGGTTATGTGGTTCAGTGATTTTCGAGTCAGCCTCGGGTGCGAAAGTTTGCTCGCTCTTTCCTCCGCATATTGTTGACAACCACAATTATAGCATGGAATTTCACGACTTTTCTTGCACTCATTTGTGTTTAGTGTGTTTCTTGTTGTAAGAAGGGAAAAAAAACTACCAATTAGGTCTACAAATTGACACGGGAAAGACACGGGTGATGAGAATAAACCAGGAAAACTATAGTACACGTGTTTTGGTGATACTCCAATCCAAGATGTTGAGTCATATACGTATTTAGGAAATATCATAACGTCTACTTTGAGAATGTGTGTGGAGGTACTCACTGCTGCCTTTCGCTAGTTTGAGAATGAATGTGGAGGTACTCACAGCTGTCTTTCGCTAGTTTGAGAATGAATGTGGAGGTAGTCACTGCTGCCTTTCGCTAATTTGAGAATGAATGTGGTGGCAGTCACTGATGTATGACAAGCTAGAAGTTGTGAGGTCCTCTGAGAGCGAGTGAACAGTGCGGAGGCACCAACAGATCATTACGGTCTGAGGAGAATGACACTGTGGGGAGTTACCAGGAGATCTGACCGACGATCAACACTCCAGCGAAAGGCGAGACGGATGTACAATCAGAAAGTTACTGGTACACCGGAACTGGAACTCTTCGCTTGCTGCTGAAGAAGGGGCGTTCATGGAACTATGATGTAGATTATTTTTTTCAAAATTCAACATATTTAGGCAGAAATTTACCGACAGAGATATTAAAATACGAATACAACCAAGCAAGAGGAGTTTTTGTAGCACTTAAGAAATTTGTGAAAATCAAAGAAAATTACACTAAACTTAAAATATTGAACTCTAATGTGAACTCTACGGCTGCCAAAATGATAACTTCCTTTTTGGAGCTGCCAAAATGATAACTTCCTTTTTGGAGTTTGAGCGAATTTTTAATCCTTACCCATGTGGGTCTCAATTTGTCATTATTTTGAAACCTCAGCCGGGCTTTTACCTAATATAATCCAGCCTGTGGGTTGAACCGTGGTTTCAGGGACCTTTTCCCGAGTGATCCTCATTTCAATTTGTGGCACTTTGTGTCATCGGATGTTTATCACCTTTTTATGTCCTTGTGGGGTGAAATGTCAGTCAGTCTGGAGCTTGAGCGGGGTATCTGGAATCTATCATGTTGGCCTGCTGTCCAGTTTAATATTCTTAAATCTTAGGATGGTATGATAAACCTTGAGGTAGCAGCAGCTCAAAAGATACACACCGATCGATCGATCGATGCCACCAGCATCGAGCATCATAAAATTGTAACTTATCATTTCAGACTTTTGTGGAAATTGCCTGAATGAAAAAGATATTAGGAAAAAAAAAACCTGGCCAGCCCACCTGGCATGCCATGACATAGTATATATGAAAACCTGACATGTCAAGACATGAGGCAGTATTTACTATGGGACTATCACACAAATGTGCACAAGTCGTTTCAATTTGCAGTCACCATCATCATGTCGCAGATCCTTTGCAAAACGTCGCATTAATCACACCCTGCCTGAAAAACGCTCGGTCACTCGCTTGGTCTCCCGTCTCGTGCACTCTCCTACCCAAGGTGTCACGTATACCATGTGTCAATCTTCCTGCTGGTCAGCCCCTGTCCCTCCTTTATGGTACCACGCTTGCGCTTGATATGACCAAAGTTTTTTAGCTTCCGATACAAGATGCTGTTTATCCTCCTTGATATTTAGATCCTATAGGATGTTATTATTTCTTTTTTTTTCCCCGTTATTCCGACAATCTTTCTATAGCATTATATCACATCCGTATGTTGCCACTGGAAAGATGCATGCTCTCGAAATGTAATTTGTAAGACAGCAGTAAATGCAATCAAATGGCTAAACAAAAAACTGCACTGAAGAACGCACTTAAGATAATATTGGAGCAAATCTTCCTTTCTCTCTCTCTCTCTCTCTCTCTCTCTCTCTCTCTCTCTCTCTCTCTCTCTCTCTCTCGCCCTCGACCTTCACTAACTCACACAGGATACAGCGATAGCACAGTGAACAACAAGATAGGAAAAGGTCAAGTTTATGTCGCTCGGAATGAAGCCACGGCTGGGTTATTCGGAAACCGGACTGCCATAGAGGGACACTTGACATCGCGGTGTTGTCATTTTTGATCCACATCGGTGTTGTCATTTTTGATCCACATCGGTGTTGTCATTTTTTTATCCACATTGGTGTTGTCATTTTTGATCCACATCGGTGTTGTCATTTTTGATCCACATCGGTGTGGTCATTTTTGATCCACATCGGTGTTGTCATTATTGATCCACATCGGTGTTGTCGTTATTGATTCACATCAGTATTGTCGTTATTGATCCACATCGGTGTTGTCATGTTTGATCCACATCGGTGTTGTCATGTTTGATCCACATCAGTATTGTCGTTATTGATTCACATCGGTGTTGCCATTACTGATCCACATCGGTGTTGTCGTTATTGATTTTATCGATCATATTCTATTTTTTAAAGTCTAGATAATCAGTAATACATAGTAAGGGAGTGGAGAGGGAAAGATAACAAATAGACAATAAGTAGACAAGAGAATGGAAGATTATTAATTATAAAGTATTTCTTACATTACCAAATACTAGCAAACAATAACAAAAGTAAACATCAACAAATATTTCAAAGTAAGCACAGTTATCATCACACGTTTATCGAGTAAACACAGTTTGAAAAAACAGACAATTACCAGTAAGATAACAACCAGTTCTTAAACAACTCTGCACAATAAGGTTGAACTGGGTAAAAAGCTTTTTTTTTTTTTTCAAATCCAGTGTCATGTTTAACGCGTAACAGACGAAAAAAAAAAGTTAGTTGTTCCCTTGTAGGCACGTAGATCCTATTCGAGGGAACAACAAAAATGTAGACCCACTTGCAAATGGCATTCTAGAAATATCTGACTTTGTGGAAAAGGTATTAACCTGTATAACCTCATGCTAGCTGAGACAGGGATACTGGGCAAAAAATTAATAAACAGTTCTTGTTCTTTGCTATCAACTCACAACATATTATCACTTATATATCTATATATCTATCACTTATATATATATAACTTTTTACCCCATCCGTTTTCATGCCCGAGTTTGCAGTAGACTCGCCTCACAGAATAAATGTCTTGTATTTCTCTTGGGAAATTAGGATTGCCAACCTGGGAGGGGGAGGGGGGGGGGGGGGGGGGTCATACATAACTGATCATAGGCCGGGGAGTCAATCACAATATAAGGTAGGGAAATATGATTTCAAACGTCAGCACAAGGATGTTGAATGCCAAAGTTCAAGGACACTCCTTGCACGTGTCTTGAGAGCTATTGTGGTTTGGGAGTCGCAGTAACAAAATAGTTAGCTAGCTTGCCTCCTTATTCGGTTTTCATAGGGTGTAATTTCCACCACAAAACTGTTTAATGAACCTGGGCAACGTGGCTTAAACATAGAACTAGGAAATGTTTTGGGAGGCAAAACGATCGAGATAATAATAATATTAATCAAATCGCTTGCAGCTGAATTCAGCCTGACATGTTGGAATTATGAAACTGCGCTAAGAACGCCTTAACTATGTACATTTATTTGGGCAGATTTAAAATTGTGTTGCTAGTAAAGCTGCATTCTCCAGAATTTTCTTGCAAATCTCAACACAATGCCAGAATGTCGACAAGGGACACAATTCACTCTTTTCTATAGATAACAATGCAAGCTGTCAAACAACAAAAACAAACTCAAGTGAACAGTTTAATAAATAATTCAATAACTTTCCGTCATTTTCAGGATGGCATTTTTCGTTGTTTAAAGCCCTACTCTGGCTCTTGGCAGGGGCCGCAACATAGCCTGGCCATAAATAAGGCCTAGAGGCTGAACGGTACTTATAATCGCCCCAAATGTGTATGAATTCAATCCTTGTAATGCTGTATTTTTGGTAATTGGAATCCAACGTCTTGACTAAAGTGAATGGTGTCAATTAGATGCAAACATTGGCGGGTAAATTATTACTTCCGGGTGATTTGTCACATTTGCTGGAAGCCAGTGGCACTAGGTAAAGTTTACATCTGTGTCTTTATTTTGTGGATTATGCCAGTGGTAATAAATATCTCAGCGTTGTTGAAAAGAACACTATGAACACAAAAATAAAGAAGGGACGGAGGGACCTAATAGGATATAGTCAACCATCAAGTGTTAAAAAACACCAGAAATTGTGACAGACAGACAGACAGACAGACAGACAGACAGACAGACAGACAGACAGACAGACAGACAGACAGACAGACAGACAGACAGACAGACAGACAGACAGACAGACAGACAGACAGACAGACAGACAGACAGACAGACAGACAGGCAGGCAGGCAGGCAGACAGACAGACACACAGACACACAGACAGACACACAGACAGACACACAGACACACAGACAGACAAAAAGACAGACAGACACACAGACAGACAGACAGACAGATAGACAGACAGACAGACAGACAGACAGACAGACAGACAGACAGACAGACAGACAGACAGACAGACAGACAGACAGACAGACAGACAGACCATGAGAGGACACTGTTGCCTTGTGTCATCAGAGCTAGAGAAGTAGAGGACTGATGAAGATGTCACTGTCAACACTGGAGACAGACAATGCTTGACATGATCATGTTGATTGTACCAAAATAAAGGGAGAGGGGCAGGGCTCAGCAAAGTTATGAAATCTTACTCATCAAAACGAAATACAGACAATGCTAGCAGTTTGCTGTCCTCGAATTATGATCGTAATGTTGGAACTGCTCTGCATTCACACAAGCAACCTATTCCTTGAATGTTTTTATACTGCTGAATAATTTATTAATCTTGCACACTCAGCTACTATATCATAATGTATCGTTAATGTTTCTAAAATTGTGTCTGCTTATTTTATTCCCCCCCCCCCCCCTTTCCCCTCCGCCCAACGCCAACAGACACCTATTAGAGTCGATTCTGAAGGTATTGGTTATTCCTAAGTCTCCGTACTTCCTAACTGCTATCAGTCATACGAAGCAGATCTTCTTCACTCGGTCTTTCTCCTTCCTTCACACACACACACACACACACACACACACTACTATTTTTCTCTGTTTCTTATCTCTTCTCTTTTCTCATCTCTCTCTCTCTCTCTCTCTCTCTCTCTCTCTCTCTCTCTCTCTCTCTCTCTCTCTTCTTAACTTTTCCGATACTCAGCCGGCTCTGACCTTTGGGTTCCTTGTGACCTACGCCAAGACGAATATATCCATCGATTCAAGCAGCTTTTGTCCCCCCCCCCCCCCCCCCCCCCGTCGTTCCTTCTCCCCCACCATGATTACGACACTTGTATTCCTCTACGCACAAATGAAACCATATTTTTTTTTACTACTGTCTGATCTTTGTTTCATCAGTCTGTCTACCCTTTGTGACGTTTTCTCTCTGATAAATGGTAATTGTTATGCTTTTACTGTGTCTGCTTTTAGCGACATCAGTCTGTCTCTGTGACGTATTTTGTTTGTTAGGTAAGTGTTAATTTTAATACCTTTATTGTGTCTGCTTTTAGCGACATCAGTCTGTCCACCCTCTGTGACGTTTTCTCTTCGATAAATTTTAATTCTCGCTTGTGTGTCACTGGGACCCACACGGGAAGCAAAGAATAGTGACACTGCACCCTACCAGGCATGTCGTAAGGGGCGACTAAGGGTAGGGTTGGGCTTGAGGTTGGCTACCTCATCCTGTAAAAACAATAGCCACAAAAACCAGCCAACCATGGATAAGTCAAAAAGAGAAGCAAGTAAAACCCAGCCAACCAAGATGAGGGGAGGCTCAAGTAGAAGAAGTATGATAAGGTGTGGAGACAGCCGTAAGGAGTGCGGATCGTTGACGTCCCTCATCTCACGCTAGGAAAACCTCCAAAATTGGCACCTGGAATGTTAGAACTCTCTATGATATAGGAAGAACAATGGAAGTAGATAGAGAAATGAAACATTATAGAATTAGTATTTTTCGGGTTATGTAAAACTAGATGGACTGGGGCCGGGAAAAGTATTCTAAATTCAGGGGGAAACTATTTTGTTCTCAGGACACACAGAGGAAAATTCGCCGCACAGTGAAGGTGTGGCCCTGATGCTATCGAAAGAAGCAGACAGGGCACTAATAGAATGGGAAGCTGTGAATCCCAGAATAATAAGAGTATCATTTAGAACAGCGAAACAGAAGGTGGACATGTCGGTAATACAGTGTTACCCACCAACAAATGATAAAGATGCATCTGTTAAGGAAGAATTTTTCATGCAGCTTCAAAATATTATAAATACCGAAAGAAAGGGCAATTACAAAATTTTGATGGATGACCTGAACGCTAAGATAGGATTTGAAAACACAGGTTATGAAGAAATTATGGGAAGACATGCTCTATGAGTAATGAATGAAAATGGAGAATTGTTTACACATTTTTGTGCAGGAAACCAGTATGTTATTGGTGAAAGTATTTTCCCCCATAAAGAATACACAAGGCAACATGGGAATCACCAGACCATAAGACAACTAATCAAATTGACCACATATGTATTAACAAAAAGTTTAGATTATCCCTTTACGATGTTAGGGCTTTCAGAGGTGCCGATGTATTTACTGACCATTTCCTGGTGATAAGTAAAATCAAGTTGAAACTAAAAAGATATATAACATCTTATAATCATAGAAACCAATATAATGTAGGCTTTCTCAGAGATAAAGAAATTAAGGAACAGTTCTCAGTTACCGTCTCTAATAAGTACCAGGTGTTGCAGCAGTTAGCTGAAGATGTCAACAGAGAAATCTGCTGGGATCAGATCAAAGGAATCTGGAATGAATCTTGTGTAGAAGTTTTTGGCAAGAAAGAACAGAAACGTAAAGCGTGGATAACACCAGAAACCATTACATTGATTGAAGAAAATAAAAGTAAAAAGGCAGACTTAAACATAAGTAAAACTAGAACTGCTAAAGCTGGAGCTCAGGATAAATACACAGAAGCCAATAAGGAAGTTAGGAGGCGTCTAAGGGCAGATAAAGTGAAATATCTAAATGATGTAGCACAATAAGCGGAGACAGCAGCAGCAAAAAAAAAAAATCTCAGAGAACTTTACAGTACAACAAGAAAATTAGTAGGTAAATATAGTCAGCCAACTGGATCAAATTTAAAAAAAAAAATAGGCAAAGAAAAGTACTTACTAAAGATCAAATGGACAGATGGGTTGAATATTTTGAAATGCTTCTGAATAGACCAGGTCCAGAGGATCCCCCAGATATCCAGCCTTTAGAAATGGAACTGGATATCAACTGTGAGATACCATCCAAAGAGGAAATTAAAAAAGCTATAAATCTTCTCAAGGAAGGAAAGGCGACAGGCCCAGATGGTATCCCATCTGAAGCCATTATGGCCAACACAAACACATCAACAGAATTGCTACATAGATTATTCAGTAAAGTTTGGGAGACCGAAGAAATACCAGCAGACTGGAGAGAAGGATATCTTGTGAAACTGCCCACAAAAGGTGATCTACAGGAGTGTGAAAACTATAGAGGAATTATGTTGCTGTCAGTTCCTGGACAAATATTAAGTAGAATTATTTTGGAAAGATTAAAAGATGCTATTGATAAAAAGCTAAGAGATGCGCATGCAGGTTTTCTGTCAAACAGATCCTGTACTGATCAGATAGTCACATTACGTATAATAATAGAGCAAAGCATTGAGCTGAACTCACCACTTTACATTGGATTTATAGACTATGAAAAAGCATTTGACAGCATTGATAGGGAATCTCTCTGGAAATTGATGGGGCACTATGGAATCCCACTGAAAATTATTAACTTAGTAAAGGCAACATATAAAGACACGAAATTTCGAGTTCCTAATGAGGGAAAGCTAACAGATACATTTGAAATGAAAACGGGTGTGCGACAGAAATATCTTTTGTCGCCTCTCCTATTTTTACCGGCTATAGACTGGACTATGAAAACAGTACTGCTAACATCATGAATGGAATTCAATGGACCCCTACAAAACAGCTTGACGATCTGGACTTTGCTGATGATATTTCTCTTCTATCCCATTCACGGAATCAGATGCAAGATAAATTAAATATACTTGATGCGAGATCACAGCAGCTTGGTCTGAAAATCCATAAAGGAAAGACAAAGATAATGAGAATAAATCAGGCAAACAGTAATGTGGTTTTTCTTAATGGCACCTACTCCAAGACGTGGTGGCGTACACCTATTTGGGAAAGAAAGCTGGGGAAAACAGTAAGAAAGATGGGGAGAGCTCCATGAAATACCGAAGGATAGAGCGACCTGGCGTGAGTTGATTGAGGGCCTATGCTCCATTGGGGGATAGAAAGGCAGAAGAAGAAGAAATGTTAATTGTTATGCCTTTATTTTGTCTGCTTTTAGCGACATCAGTCTGTCTACCCTTTGTGGTGTTCTCTGTTTGGTAAGTGTTAACTTTAATGCCTTTGTTGTGTCTGCTTTTTGCGACATCAGTCTAATTACTCTCTTTAATACTTTATTTCTGATGAGGATTACACCCCACCCCTTTTTCTTTATTTTTTGCGAACTGACCGAATAAACATAATCGATCAGTGTGTGTGTGTGTGTGTGTGTGTGTGTGTGTGTGTGTGTGTGTGTGTGTGTTTGTGTGGTTGATGACAACAATCGTGCATATTAAATGTAATGATGTCTATGATAAGATCGAAATTAGCAGGAAATAAAAATACTTTCGGAAATTCACGGTACCATCAACACATCGCGTAAGATGTGCAGAATTTAAGAAGTCTAAGATGAGGTCACTATTGTTTTCAAACAGCTATAAAGCTCATAGAAAGTATATGATAAGATATAAAAAGTATATGATAAGATTGATAGTTTCCAGAAAGAAAGTCTTTTTCCTTCTGACTGTCTTACTGATACCAGGTGGTAACACAGTACCTCGGTTTTCTGTATTTGTCTTGCGCTTCTCGGATGGCTTGGGTAAAGGATTTTTGCAAATTTCAGCTGTATCATTACTCGGCCGGCGTGATGCTGACCACATCACCCATCTTGTGCCGGTAGGTCTATAAAAATATAGGTCTAGCCCTACATGCCCTATACGCCTAAAGGCGTGGAAAATGGTCCTTTACTTTTTTCTTCACATTATTTATCCACCTCTTTCTTCATTCCTTAGCCTCCCTCTCAGATGCTTAACTATAAAAAAAATACACATGCAGTTTTGTGTGACTGCATTCTCACTAGATGGTCGAATCAGATCATTCTTTGTCGATATAATTCAGACACGGTCTTGTTCCAGCTTTCGCTCTAATACTGATGTTAGTAGCCCTGTCTCTTCTTGTGTTATTAGTATCCTTACGGGCACATGCACATTTCACAGGTAGTTATTTTCTATTCTTGTGCCCTATTCATTGTCTATGTCTGGCACTGATATCATTACCTAGGGATAAAGAAGCTAGTAATCATTTGTTGACTTGCTGGCACTGATATCATTACCTAGGGATAAAGAAGCTAGTAATCATTTGTTGACTTGAAGATGTTTGGGTATCTAAGCGTAGGTAATCGGGCTTCTATCTCTCTATCAAGTCTGCCAGCTTCTGTAAGTATACTTCCTCGATATTTTAAATCTCGTATTTGCTTGATTGTAGGACCATTAATGTGGTACCAAGCCTATTAGATCAACATTTTACAGTATATGGATATTCCTAAGAAAGGCTATGATGAGTTCAACATTTTGCAAAGGTGCCTCGTTTTGGTGGTCACGGGTTAGGAGCATTGTCTAGATTGTTTCTCCCGGAAATGCCGGTGTGTTGGGAAATGAATAGGCGGACAGAATGACTGGCTCTGCACAACTTGGTGGCATATTGATGCATGATAAGGCAGACGTGGTTTGGGCCTTGTGGGAGAACGTGTACAATACGGAGCAGCAGATGGATTACAACAGTCTGATGAGAGCGATGAGTGAGTGACGTGACGTGAGTGACGTGACGTGAGTGACGAAGAGATCTGGCCGATACTCGACGCTCAGAGAAAATACAAAACAGACGTATAATCAGAACGCTACTGACACTACTGGTATTGGAACTCTGCACATGCTGCTGAAGATAGGGACGGAGCGCTTAAGTGAATGCCCAGAGTGCTGTGGTATCGGTTTTTAAATGAACTCACTGGAATTCAACGATAAAGTAAATGTTTTGGAGAAGGTAAAAAGTCTTTAGTAAGTCCATGATGTTCGAGATACTGCTCAACATAAAACGTTTTTAGGAAGTCTATACAATAAACAAAATCTAGTTGCTTCTATTATGCCAAAGAAAAAGCACGAGTTTACTCACATGTATTCTGTCTGGCTATTCTTCCCCAGGCAGGTCTCATGTCGACGGCGTGAGCTCATACACACACACAATGGGCCGCAGTCCCTCAGCAAACCTTCACCTCATGCCGACCTCAGTAAAAGTCCCAGAACTGAAATCTTGTTTACATCTAGTTACTAATTCGCAGTGCAGTTTTGTGCAATACTAACAGCTGGAAAAAAGGAACTATTATCACAGTTCATATTTTGAAGAATGAAAATATCAGAAAAAAGCAAATCTAGGAGTTTTATTTCATCAATGTGCTTACGGAGTTCGTAAAATCTTATATTTACAAGCGCAGTTCGTTAAACCTATATTATATGTTGGTATGTGTAAAGTCTCATATTTACAAACCAGGTCTCTTACAGCTACATTTTATGTTAGTTAAAACAACTCAGCACTTCTTAGTCTAATCCTCTTCTTCCTCCTCTTCTTCTTCTTGGTTTCCTCGTCTCCCCCCCCCCCCTCTTCTTCTTCTTCTTTTTCTTCTCTGTGGTAAGCTGCGATATCTGCGCCTCTTCTTCCAACACATCCTTCAGTAAACTCTTCAATGTCTCATTCTTCCCACCCCACCCCTTTCCCCTTTTTCTCCCTTTTTCTTCCCATCCTAGTAGACGCCGAAACCCACACAGTGATCGATTACAATACGAAAGTATCGAGAAAAACGTGTTTGCGAATCCTAGAGACGAACATGGAATTCACCATCACTGTGCTACCACAAGAATCATTCCTTCCATTCATCCGCACTC